>PVJH01001803.1:0-191563 GCA_004026705.1 Nesogale talazaci | reverse complement strand
GTGTCTTGAAAGCCTGAAGATAAACATTAGACCATTTACCTGAGAAGAGCCACACAACCACACAGAAGAAGCACAGCAGCCAGTGTGGTCAGATGGTGGTGAATGTGGTAAAAGGTCTAGGCAATAGACATCAAATGGGCCGGAAAAAAACAAAACAAAACAAACATATATCACTGTGTGCACATATCCCCAGTGTACCAATTGAGGACATGTAAGAGCATGAGCAAGGGTGATGAAGAAAGCAGATGGGCCCAACTATCAAAAGATAGAGCATCTGGGGTCTTAAAAGCTTGAGCATAAACAAGCAGCCATCTAGCTCAGAAGCAACAAAACCCACCATAAAAGAAGATCACTTACCTGTGTGATCATGAGGTGCTGAAGCAATCAGGTATCAAAGAACAAAAATCAAAATCAATGGACCAATTGACTCCTGATATCGCTGATGACAAATGGATACAAGGCAAACAAAGTAGAAGAAACGATGGTACCCAGCTAACAAATGATTGAATGCCTGGAATCTCAAAGACTTGAAGATAATCGAGTCACCATTCAGCGCAGAAACAGCAAAGTCCACATGCAGGAAGCACACCAGCATGCGTGATCAAGAGGGGCCGAAGGGAGCTGATATTGAGCACCAAAGAACAAGAATCACATCATTACAAAGGAGGAGGAGAGCAGGGAGGGGACCTAAGGCCCACTGGTGGGTAATTGGTCACCCCTTTACACGGGAGTCACGGGGAGGAGACAGGCCAGTCGGGGGGCAGCCAAGCAGTGATGATGCATACAAGTTTCATCTAGTTCCTGAAGCCTTCCTCCCCGTCCCCCAACCATCATGGTCCCAACTCTACCTTGCAAATCCAGATGGACTGGAAAAGTCACACTGGCATAGAGGGGAGCTGGAGATATGGGGAAACCAGGATGGATGGGCCCCTTTGGACCAATGGTTAGATTGGAGATACTGGAAGGGTGGAGGGACGGGGTGGGGGGGGTAGAGAGACGGAACCAACAACCAACAGCAAGGATATATACACAAGCCCATGAAATATTTATTTCTAATTACAAATAAATAACTTTTTTATTGAAGCATGGTGTAGCATGGTGAACAGTCTTCACTCTGGGTATTCATATGTGGGTGTATCTACATCTGCGGGGACTTGCCTGGAGATGGATAGAGGAGTGATGTCTTTGTTCCTAAAACCAGCAGAAATATGTCTTTTCTGATGGTCTTGACTTAGGCAACCACTGTGAAAGGGTTATTCTATGCCTAGGTAGAGAGCTGCTTACCCAGAGCCTCTTTTCTTACCAGCACTTCACCTAGTGGTGGTGGTACGGGGGATGTTAGCTTTGCAACTTCACACCATGTATTAACACCACCCACTGTAGTAAGAGAGTCAGACTTATTCACATCTTTAGAGGTAGAGATAGTGTTATCAGTGCCTGATTATCAAACATAATAATTAAAACATTGTTTATTATTATTAATTATTAATATTATTAATAAACATTATTAAACATGGCCATTTAAAGAGTGTCAAATTGACAAGGGGAAGGCTGCGGTTGATATATAATCGTTTGTTAATTTGAGGGTTAAAAGTGAAGGGGTGGAGTTTAGTTTGTCAATCTGATCATAGCCAATGAAGCGTCTGTGTGGGAAGGGCTTTCTCCTGAGGATTCTGAAAAATCTGGATTTTCCTTCTTGGAGACAGGAGACATGTTCTTTTCTCTGCTGACTCCCTGGAAGTCATTGTAGCTGACAATACACATGGAACTACGCTCTACGCTAGTTCCCTGAGCTGGAGAAGCCAATGGACCTATCCTGATGTAACCAGACCTCTGAAGCTGTAGAAGTCATGTGGAGACCCCTGCAAGCACTGAGGTGCTTACAATGCCGCCGGATCAAAAAAACTTTCTAACCACTGGCCTGTGATCACCTTGCATTCAGGGTCATTGCTTGTGTTTCATGAGTCTGAAGAGGACTTTATAGATTGGTATTGGACATATGGATTAATATCAGACTTATGGGCTTGGATTTGACTGGGTTGTGATGCTTTTTTTAATGTACACCTTATATAAAACTCTGTCATACACATATGAGTTTCTATGGATTTGTTTTTCTAGTCTACCCAGACGAACACAAGAACAAGCTTATACAAGGAGCAATCTTTTATCAAGAAGAAATCTTAGTGAAAAGTCTTATTATGATGCAGAATGTATTGAAAAGTGATCGTTGCAGATGTAGTTTGGTTACAATTTAATTTAGCACTTCTCACTTGATCTCCTTTGTAGTCTGTTTAACTTTTTTCTAGTTTTGAATATTATCTGCTTTCATTTTTATTGAAAAGTTTCACTCTTTTATTCTATTCTTTTTTGCTTTTTAAAATGTCTCTTCTGTATATAAAATCTAGGATAGTTAAAGCTATAGAGAGAATAACTAGATCAATGGGTCCTTGAGGGGATGGCAGAGGAGAATGGAGCAGTGAGTGCGGGAGGGGGTGGGGTAGAGGGAAATAGTGAGCTATAACGAAAAGTTCAAGAATGAAGAAAAATGTTCTAAAACTGATTATGGTGAGGATTATACAACTCTTCTTGATGTAATTGAATGATTCAATTGCGTGACATGTGACTATTTATGCCCAATCATGTTCCCTTTGTTTCTTTTTGCTGTCTACTATTTGGGGGCTAAGACTTCCAGCATGATGCCTAATAAGAGTGGTGAAAGTGGGTATCCTTGTCTCAAGGTAGTGGGGTTTCTGTTTCCAAAGTAGATGTTTTCAGTTTCCCCCCATGAGTGTGATACTAGCCATTTGTTTTCATAGATGGCCTGTGGCAGTCACTGATCTATGTCAATTTCAGGATTGGGAGTGTAGGGGTGTAATTCTAGCCTGTCAATCTGGAGATAGCCAATGAGACCTCTGTGTGGGCAGGGTTTTCTTCTAATAATTCTGGGAAATCTGGCTGTGTTTTCCCTTGCAGGTAAGAGACTTATGACCCAGTACCTTGGAAACGCTCTATTGATAGGACAAAATGTTAACTCCCTGTGAGACATCTTGGGGAGAAGATACATGGGCTTACCCTGATGGAGCTGGGTCTCTGAAGTTGGAGAAGCCACTTAGAGATTCTTCCCAGTGCTTAGATGCTTTAGAAGCCTGAGAGAGGCCCCTGCGAGGGCTCAGATGACTTTTTGTATTATGTATTTTGGGTTTTGTTTGTTTTGCTCTGGGATCCCAATACAATATAGGCCCTTTTTCTTGATAGTGTCTCAAATCATTGTCAGGCTTCAAACAATTTTTTATTCAATTGCTTTCTTGGTTCATTGTCGTCAGTGTGATTGTCTTCAAGCCCACTGGTTTAATTTTACCTTTTCTTCCATTCTATTTCTCAGGTCTTTTACTATGTTGCCTAATTCTGTAAACTTATTGTTTGTCTTCTCGATTCCTTTTTCATGTAAGTTTTACCACTTTTCAAATTGTTTGGATTTTATCATGAGCAGTCCCCACATGTTTTGAAGTGACTTAAGCACTAGTCTTCTGAATTATATTCCTGGTAGTTCCAGAGACTCTTTTGCAGTGAACTGCATTGAACTTGGGTAATTTTTGGTTGTTTGTGTTTGTTTTTTTCAATTTTTGTCATATACTGTGGTTGGCTGCTGTTTCCCTTGCATCATGGCACAGCTATTAGTGGTGTATGGACTGCTGTGTCTTTCAGGAGTAATTTTTTTTCTTCTAGTATTGTGGGAAAAGTCTAATAGGAGTCAGAAGACACAATGTGTAGATGGGGAAAATAGGATAAATATGGGTAAGCGGAGGTGTGGAATGGCAAGAAGAGGGAGATCAAGAAAGCCACAACAATAATACTAAGGGAACATATGATTAGGACAAAAGTTATGTAAATGGGAACATGTATTTTAAGAGGGATATTAAGATTTAATTGTTATCATGTAAATATATTTTATAAGGAAAAGGCAAGAGAAAGCAAAGGGAAATAGTGAGTGAGACAAAACTATAAGCAAATAATCACACCAAAGAAATGGAATGCAATGAAAAAGAAAAAATTAAAAAAAGAAAAGAGTAAAATGGCTTCTAGAATCACAGCAATGTACAAGTCACCACACTCCAACACACTGACAAAGCGATAGGTGTAGTTAATAAGAAGAGTTTATAGCTTGTTTTAAAAAGTGGCGTCCCATCATGGGTTAAGCTGAAAATCTATGTAGTAGCATATTAGAAAGGACTTGTGGTAAGCCTAAGCTCTTGTTAAGTTATTTTGAGGCTTGCTTTGAATTGAATATTACAGGAGCCAGAGATAATTCTATTTTCAGCATCTTAATATCCCTACTCATCACTAATCACCTAAATCATTATCCAACAAATCAACTTATGACCAAATCAAACTTGCAGCCATCAAGTCAATGCTGACTGATACTGACCTTATAGAACAAGGTAGAACTGCATCTGTGAGTTTCCAAGACTGTGACTTTGCATGAAGGTAGAAAGTCCCATCTTTCTCCCACATATAATCTGACAGTTACATAAAAAATGTAATTCAGCAGGTATTTAATGATAAAAACCAGCTATTTTGAAATGATGTAATCATTGTTCATTTTATGATCAAATCCACATGTAAAAAGTTACCGTCCATTTTCACACATTGTGGATTTTTACATAATGATTTGGACTTTGGAACATATTTTCAATAAGTGAGGAGTGATTATTAATCTTATCTAAAAGGATGGAAGGTTCAGAGTAATATTAAAAATAAAATTTGTAGAGAAAGATGAATTATTTATGTTAACAAAGATAAGGCAATATTGAATCTTTTGTGTAAATGTTTTTGTTTATGCTAAGATATGAATATCGAGTAACCTTGCGTCTTCCTTCATAACATCATGATTCCAGAGGGTCTTTGTCTGATGCTGATATTCTAGAAAATTGCTTATGTTCTGTAGCAAATACCAGATAAACTTCAAGAATAACAAGGTTCAGGAAATAGTACTAAACTAAGTCCTTGTTGTCAAGGAAGCTTTTCTTTTTCCCACATTTTGGACATGTTTTTAAGTAGCTATATCCACTACTCTAACACTGTTCTTTCTGATAATTTACATCAAATCACCTATGACTTGGCCAATTTTGTGTAAGAGAAAGAAATGTTGCTCAGTCTGGTGTCATCCTCATGACTTCTGACATTTTTAAGTTTATTGCTGTGGCTAGTCTAGTGTGTCAATTCACCTAAATAATGAAAACAAATCAAAACAAAAGATGTAGTTTGTTAAAAATGAGATTAATTATAGATCTTTCAAAAATTCTTCTTAACACTTGCAGAATATTTTTTTTGTTATTGTTTGAAGTGAACTTGTTTATCACAAGACTCCAGGTCCCTTTCATTTTCACTTTCCTCCTTTTTTCTTTAAGCCACTCAGACCACTGTTTAAGTTTGAGGCCTAAGAAAACTGGAGAGTCTTGCAGAATATTTGTATTAAAATAGATTGGCAAGCATCTCCTTACACCCCAATTCCATATTTAACAAGGGAAAAAAGTCTATAGTATATTGATCTAATATTTCCATTTTCATGATATCTCCTTTGGATTTATAGATGGTTGATTCAGTGAGGAACTATAATATCAAATGTTTGACCTCTGAAATAATTATTTTGACTATCTCTTACCTTGACTTACTATTTAGTATTTTATAACTGTGTGTTTTCATATATATTAAGTACATTCTAGGAACACTAAGTGTGGAGAATTTTACATTCACAGAATTAAGCTCTACGAATATTTGTCTAACGAATCAATGTAAATATAGTAGAATTTTCCTGCAACTTATATGGCTCTTTATTTCATTACTCTTCACTGATGACAAAAAGGACCTGAGGGTAAGCTTAATTTTTTTCTCAATCAACACAAAGTCATTTATATGTTAATTTAAATTTCAAACTCTTTCAGTGCTTTGAGTGAGTAATAGAATAGCTATAGTAGGGTGAAAATGATGGAAATTTCTCTGAAAAATGATGTGGAAATGTTTGAAAATTCAAGTACACTTCTCATTTTATGTTTTACTCAGCTCTTTATTCATGCACGCATTGGGAAGCTATTCTTACTTGGCATGTATGACCAGGACCAGAAAATTTAGAGGATTTTGTCATTGCACAGTATATATTTTGCACTAGTTGCTGCTTTCAAATGAGAGTTAGTTATTACTATGTCTACTAGATCATTATTTTCCATTAACTCATATGCATCTCTTCATCTCTTCAAAACCATATATAAATCCAAAACCATCTATAAAACCATCCTTTTGTGAATTGCATTTTATTACTCTATGTCTAAGAATTAAAAATTAAGGAGGAGAAACGTAATTTGATTTTGAATTTGACCTTATTAGTATACATATTTGATAGCCAAAAAATAGAGATACACATATTCTCTGCCTTCATCCATATTCTCAACACCCACAGTAGAGTGTTTATATCTTTTACTCATATATCCTAACATGTCAGTTGAAGTACTTAGGTAGGAAGAGTGAATACTTTATTCAGAGCAGTAAAGTAAACTGAGGTGCAAACATCAAAGCCTGAGCTACCATGATTCTGGCCATTAAGGACATTTGGGATTCTTGGGACTTCTACCATAATAACTTCTGGGTTGCTAGATTCTATTATTTCTAAATCAGACACTGTGTCTTTCTTCATATTTTCTTCAGCTTTTGGAATATAAGAGCATCAACTGTGTAGATAAAATGGTTTCTCTCTTGGATCACCTTGTATTTCCCTAAACTATCTTCTCTGACAGGGCTACTTATTCACTCAGTATTTTTTTCTAATTAATTACTTAATGTCTAGGATTAGTCACCATCGTGATCATCCTTCTCTCTCTCTCTGTCACACACACACACACACACACACACCTCTAGACTGTGTTCAAAGTCTTTGTTCTGTTATCTATATATGTCACAGTTTTAATTACCTTAGTTTTTAGTGCATTATCAGTTGCTAACCCAATTTGTCTCTTCACCCTTCTGTAAGTTTCATAAGAACAAATACTATGTCCACTATTTTTACTAACATCTCAAACTAGCACAAAGTTACACAAAGTACATTGTGGACACTAAATAATACAGGTAATTGCTGACTTACATAGGCCTTTGTTTGCCCATCATGTCAGTTCTGATGTAAGAAGAACACACATTGCCCAGTCATAGACCAGCTTCATAATTGTTCTGGACTTGACCCATAACTTTTCCTGTTCCTTTTTTTATTCCAGATTACCCAAAGTTTCAAAATTTTGGTTTATTAGTACTTTAATTACTCAAACATGACTGAAGTATCCCAAGTTCCTGCTTTGATATATGAATTTTTATTTATAAAAAAATAACTACTACTTAAATACTATTTAAGTGTTGGAGATAAAACATTGTTATTTTTTGGGTATGTACCAAAATAGCTATATGTACTACATATATTTATATCAGTTGTATATAACTATGCTTGTGTATGTATATGTACACACATATGTCATTGGTTTAAGATTAGGAATAATATTATTTTCATATATCTGACACAATGAAGCATGCTATCCATTTTATTCATATTAATATTATCCAATACTTATATTTTTGAATTAAGGAATCATCTCTTTTCATTCCTATGGAAACAAGAAATAAGCTATATTCTTTTGAACATCAAAGCTAAAAGATTATAGCGACACTTCATGCTTTGGAAAGTCAATATACAGAAAGTGACATCTATGTCAAGTCAAGCTAAAACATGCTATGTATCAATGATTGCAGTTAAAATGTCATCGCTAACAAGCCTTCTTAGTCTGGATAGAGAAAGATTGTCTTTATGAAATCACACTTAAATAGGAACTCTATTCCTAATGGCACTTTTTGTCAGTTCCTCTAAACTTCAAAATTGTAGCTGCTCATTTCTATATCTGATACAGTTCCCCCCTAAAATTACTTTCCTTGATAATTCACCCTAGCTGCATTTATTTTGATGTATATGTTTCTTTTCACTAGTGATTGAGAGTAAACTTTAGGAATTTGGGGTATATAACCACTTCAAAAAGTGACTGTACACTATATACATAAGCTATGTAATAATTGCTACATATTCATCTGCAATCTTTTCTTACCATATTTGAGCTAGGGCTCAAAAAAATCAGAAAAGAAAATAACAGGTTGCTATATGGTTATTTCAGTGGAATACATGGCTTGAATACTTGGTATTTTATGATTGTGAAAACATGGTGTACTTTGAATTGGTTACTTTTAATCTTTCAACTTTGCTGGAAAAAATGTTCTCAGGCTATCTTCTTTGTATTCTTCCATGCTTGCTTTTCAAGTTTGTATATATCCCATACTTAGCTGAATAATCACAGGTTGTAGAATGGTTTGTGATTTTTAAAGCTGGTTGAGTTGGACTGATTCAGCAGTTGGAAACTCCCAACTGCACCAGGGAAGAAAGATGAGGCTCTCCAACTCTGTAACGAGGGACATTTTCAGAAACTCACAGAGGCAGTTCCTCTCTGACTTATTATAGGGTCTTTAGAGGTCAGTCTTGATCCAATGACAGTGCGTTTGTTTTTTCTTTCTTCAGCTTTTGAATCCCTACAGGGTTCAATGATGTAATCCTGTTGGGGCACAGTGCTCCTGCCTTTTCTGAAATATGAAGGAAATAAGTTAGGGGCAAGAAGATGTTAAGTCTTTGAGTAAATATTATTCGGTATTCTGTTCCATTAATATATAGTTACTTTATGACATCATGCTACCTACCCATAAGGCTGAAAACAGCTTAATATAGATACGTGATTTCTTTCTAAAATTAAAAATGCACACAAAGAATAAAGTAATTATAATGAACAAGTACTTATTCTTTTCCCAGGCTACTGTTCTGTGGTATCTAGAGGTGGTATGGTAAGATTCAGGTTGTGCTTTTTACCATCATGAGGTTTGTTTTGGGTCTTTTGGGCCTGTACCAGCACCACCTGGGTTTATTTGTACAAACAGTACAAGAAGACACCAAGGAGGCCATGCAGGTTCTCACCGGCCCCTCTTGCCCTCACAAGGAAAACTCTACTTTGTGGGAGCCTGGGTGCCTTTGGGAGCTTGAGCTGGGGTTGGGATGCTTTTGGGAGCTGGAGCCAGGGCGCCTTTTCGAGCTTGACCTATAGTCGAGACCTCCACTAGAGTGTCAGCCTTGTTTTGTGCCTTGGCCTGGGCTGCCGAACTTCAGGCAATATGTGCCCAAACTGGCTCGCAAGCTCGGGGTGGGCGATGTAGGCCAGTCGGCTGTGCATGAAGTTGGCGCCCATTGGGGTCTTGGCTTTGACCTCCGTGGGCTTCACAAGATCTCTGATGGCCTGGGCGTGAGCAGCCGCGGCCTTGGTGTTGTTGGCCTGCATTTTCTTCAGGCCCTTCTTGTTGTGCTTCTTGGCGAAGCGCATGTTTCTCAGGAACTTGGGGTCCACCCCCTTCAGAGACTCGTCTTGTGTGGTTGTGATCAGGGGCTTTTGAAGCCGTTTCGGGGGCATTTTCGGGATTGGTTATGCGTGGTGTGGTCCTTGGACTTGGCATGTCTGCAGGGATGCCTGCTGCTCCCAGAGCGCCAGGGACGGGAAGAGGACGTCACGAGTTTTTAACGTTATTCCTTCTTCCAGTTTTCTTCTTATAGCATCTTGGTAGAAATCTGTCAGACAGGTGTCATCGTTCAGTCTGGCGGAGTTGGAGGTAGTTTTGATACCTCTGCAGCACGGACTGGTAGATGATCTTGTCCTCTGCGCCCTCACTTACCTTCTTCTCTCTTCGTGGTAGTCAGATGATTCTGTGTCCAATTGAACTTCCCTACATATGCAAGGGTAGAATCCAACCTGACTACACCTCTGTGGGGGTGTGGCCATTTTATAAGTAAGGAACTTGTGAATCTCTCTCTCTCTCTCTCTCCCCCCCCCTTTGCCTTCTTGTTCTTGGGGCTCTGCTACTGATGCCACTGAGAGCTGTGATGTCCTGCCATGTCTCCACCAAACTATGTGCCCACTGACTTGTCACCTCCCTGCATGCGCGGTCAGCCTGCTGCATCACTGGCACGGAGCTATCTATGAGTCTAAAGAGGGACTTAGTGGACCAGCACTGCACTTATTGACTTGAGCTGGACTGGGCTTGGATATCTTCTTGACATATGATTACTTCTTGATATAAATCTCTCTCTTATAAAAATGTGTTAGTCTGGAAGACCAGAGAAGCACATTCATGGACACAGAAAGGGCTTTATATATAAGAGCGATTGAATATTGAGAAAGCATCCCAGTCCAGTCCAGATCCAGACCCTAACTCTGCTATTAGCCCATATGTCTGATATCAATCTATAAATTCCTCTTCAGACTCATGAATTAAGGAGGCTCATGGTCCAGTGGGTGGGGGGTTTAGTGGATTCAGTGGTGGTGTGTACATCTCTACCCTGGTGTAGGACTCAGCATGGCTCCTCCAGCTCCAGGGCTCTAGTGAAGTTGCATGTGTCTTATCAACAGCAATGTCTATCAGGGAGTGAGTCTAGGTCCTGCCTCCAGCCAGCTATTTATCTCCTTAGTGCCTTCAAATGACATCATCAAGCTGTGACTTTTTTGACAGGATAAACTGCCCTTCACTCTTAATAGTCTCAAATTGATAACAGATTATATAACTACTACAATGTAGATGAGCATCATTGGATTTGTTTTTTTTAGACAAGCCTGCCTACCTTTAGACAGGAGTTCTTTAAACAACATTACTCCAGTGCAAAAAATATCAATTCCTGAGAATTCCCATTGTAGGAAATGAGGAAAAAAAAGTGCAGATTTCTTCTTTTTGTCTCTCAGGCTCTACTCAAAGAAGCAGACCTTGAATCATTACAAAATAAATTGCTTGATATTACATTATAAAGAAAGTTTTATAACAAATGTGAAGTGGTTATTTTTAAGGCAAGTTATTGATGACTAGCTCAATTTTATTCCCCAAGACATTAATTTAAAGACAGTTATTTAAAACAAATTATATTTATATAATTTTGTGAAATTAATCTTAGCTATCTAAGTAAGGCATTAATTTCAATGCATTTGTTATTAGTTAAACCATGACAGATATACCAAGTTACTGTTATTGTCATTGCAATCTTGAGCCCTCTTATTCTTTCCTACAACTAATTATATACACATATAACTTTCTAGTATCTTTTTCTTTATGTATCATATCTATGTAGTAATAGAGAATATTAGTGTTATTTAATTTTTGACATAAAATATAATTGTTCTGCAACTTTCTTCTGTTCACTAATTCAATCATATGTCTTTAAAACTGGACATAGACTTCATCACTTTTAAGTTCTGCTAGAACATGAACATTTACTTCATTCATTTTATCTGTAGTACCATATTCTATGATAAACTGTCCATTCCTCCGTTAATGGCCATGTAGGCTATTTCCATCCATATTTTGAAACTATTACAACAAAATTCACAAAAATCACTCTGGAACATGAACATGGCTCCTTAAAGTCAGGTGCAATTATTTCTGAAGAATAGATATGAGCAGTGAAACTGGTGGGCCAAAGATATTGCATAACGGCTTAAAAGTTTGTTTTTTGTGTGTGAGAGAAAATGGTTTCCCATTAATTCTTACTTATTTCTTCAAGTTGAGATAAAAAAATCTAGTAAATAATAGATAATGTAAAATATTAAATAAGACCAAAATTGTATATTCAATCCATATTCTTTTCTTACTGTTACATTGATATCCCATAAACTGCTTAGGAACAGTATTGAGGCTAGTCTCCCTTGGGAGCAGAATTTCCTCTTTTCATCTCAGTATGGCTGTTAATTGGTTTTTTAATCTGATTATTGATATAAATTGGACGTAAGTAATTTATCTCTTTTGCCTTGTTCATTGCCAAAAAAGACAGCTGAGAAGTTCCTATGAAACCAAAATATAATGTATCTTAGATAGGAGGCAAGGAGACCAAAAAAGCAAAAAGAGTTAAACAGACATCACTGTCAATTTGTTAAAGAAGCTTTTTCTTACAGTGAGCGCCTCAGATTTGGGATTATGGAGACGAGTCTTTGAGCATACTCGGTTTCTCAGTGCACTTTGTATTGTACACAGCTATCAGCTTTCGTTTAGGATAAAAGCTAGAGGTAAGCTTTAAGACCTGTCATTTCTAGCTAAGGCCAGGACTCGAACAATAAAATTCAGTTATTTTTAGTTCCAGTTCCTGTGCTATGATAGTGATAAGACTGCCTAGTGGCCAAGAGCCAGACTTTTGAACAGGACTAAAAAGAAAAGCCCCTACCTAAATGCAGGGCATCAGAGAACATTGTGAACTCTTAATTATTCACAGCAGTGTGAAGGCAGCCAAGTAAAAACTAAATAGTACCCAAGTTGAAGAATTATCTTTCCACCTAGTAGTGATTATTGCAGTTAAAATAAAAATGCATTTTATAAAGGTAATTCCTCTTTATTGATCAAACAAGCGAACAAATTAATAAATGACACAGAAACAAAGCAAAACAAGAACTGTTGTTAAGTGGGGATGCAGTTCATAATGATCTTAACTCCTAAGCCAAACTAAAATTGACATTAAAATTGTGTACAAGCATTGTTATAGCATGGCGTAGCAGTCTGACTTGGTGTGAGAATTTAATATCTGCAATTTTTTGTTTACACAGTTCAAAAAATGGCTTTAATAATATATACACCTTCATAGATAATTTGTTAGTGTCATAAAATATCATATAAATGTGCAATTATGTTGAATACCATCAAGCAATGTGGGCTATGATAACAATTTTTTTTAATTAAAAAAATTTTTTTTTACGATAAAAAATGTTAACAAAGGTCCTCACCCTAGAAGGGAAGGGAAGGATATCAGGGGAGGATATGGGCAATATTAATTAAATGAAGTCTAGAAGGGCAAGTTCGAGTTATTCAAGCAAAGGCCTGAGGTCTTAAGGGAGCAGAGTAAGAAGGGCACTTCATGAATAGAGGAAAGCATGTGAAATACCCAGGGGAGAAATCATTATCTATGATGTTTATTTAGCTTTCCTATAGTTCTTATGATGACAATTTTAAACTCATGTCAAAATAATGACATATGCAAAGATAAGTAAGAATACTGCTACAATGACTCCCCTCCATTTTGATACTCTGATCTTGTTTTGGAAGCTCTGCTGGAAGGTATTCACCTTGGGTGACCCTGCTGATATTTGAAATACCAGTGAATAGTGACACACATGCCACAGCAGTCTGATAAACTTACAGACAAGTGGGGATGAAGGCGCAGGCTAATTAGCCAGCAAAAGCCTATAGATGGCATCAAAACATTGTCCAATACTGAAGACCTCATGAGCTCAGAATGTTGTCAGAGATAGTACCAGAAGATGAGGTTGCAAAATCCCCAAACAAAATCCTTTGTTATTATATCAATTCCAACTCATAGGCACTCAAAATATGATGAAGGAAGGGCTGTTGTCTTGAAATAGAATCTACTAGAATGAGCTAGTAGAATGGCGTGATGCAAAACGAGAAGAAATAGCTGAAAATATCAATTAATTGGGACTTGGATTATTTGAAGCACGAATCTGGGAAAGCTGGAAATTGCCAAAAATCAAATGCAATACCACATACTCTGCATTAGTGACCTGAAATGGACTTATTCAAATTCAAATTAGAAAGATCATATGATTTACTATGCTAAGAACAGATTTAAAAGAAGTAGTGTTGTATTTATCACCTAAAATGACATTTGAAGATCAATATTAATGCTATCTATAATAGAACGATATCTAATATCTAAATAATAGAAAGAAATCCAGTAAATAAACTATTATTCAAATTTAGACACTGACCACTAAAGCTAGTGTTGAACAAAATGGAAGATACTTGCTGTTTGTAGGATCATTTTCAGTTGGAACGTCCTTTAAAGCATTCTATAATATCAACAACAACTAACTCCAGTTTATGCATGCCTGGAATAGTTCCAACAAAATGAATTATATATTTGTTTTCTTTCTCTCAGTAAATACACTTATCTATACTTTCATAGAAATCAAAGAGTTGGGGTCAGGATTAACATCATAATTTTAACCAAACTCAGGTGTACATCTTCCAAAACATTAAAGTTTTACAACTTTACAGGAATGTTCCCTCACCTAAGGCAATAGTTTTTAGCTGTACCAAGCATCTTAAAGATTAAGATGGCCTCAGAAATGAGTTTAAGACAGAAGGGAATGATGACTGGCTTTAGGGATGCCAAAGGGACAATCTTATTAGATTTTTTTTTCAGAAGGACAGAGAACAATCATGGAAGCTTATTATGAAGAAGTTTTCACAAAATTGAAAATTCATTGGTGAGAAAAAGGTCAGAAAAGCTGGACTTAGAAATTTTCCCTTCATAACAGTACACTGGCTCACTCTTTGACTATAGGTGAAGATGACCTATGAGAATTTTATTACTCCATCTATCCTACAATCCTGATATTTCCCTTCTTAATTTTTTGTTCCACAAACTCCAAAAGTATTCAAAAGGGACATATATTAAGTCCTTGAGGATAACAAAACTGCTATTTTGTCGTGGTAAAAATGGAAGCATGAAAAATTTTCTAGGGAAGGGTTAGAAAGATGAGTATAATGCTTTTAGAACTCTGTAAATTCAGATGGTGGATAAGCCATATGTTAAGAAACAGTAGCCTTTACATTTTGATTTTTTAATATAAAGTTTGCTGTGATTTTGTAGCAACAGTTTTTGACTCACCCTTGTATAATCTGTTTTATATTATGTTTTAATATAATATAGTTATTACTAGATAATAATATATAACATTTACATAACATACAACATGTACTTTTAAATACTTCTTTGAGTAAAAAGTATTTAAATTGGCTCATTTAAATGAGTTCTGGAATCTCTGGAGGTACTGTCAGATGAATGTTAGAAAGCGCGCCACAAGGTGGGTGAATCAATTCCACCAGACCCTCTCAGAGCGAAAGATGAGGCTGTCTGCTCCAGTAAAGAGACTTCCAGCCTCTCAAACTATGTGCAGTTTCACTTTGAAGCAAAATGGACTTGATAGAGGTGGGCTGTTTCATAGTGCCAGATAGGAAATTTCTATCATATCCTAAATTCACACTTTATAATTTCCCCTCATTTTATATCTCCATATCAAGGACACGCACACACACACAAAAGACAATCATGTAGATGAGGGAATCCATCAGCATAAGGCCATAGTTTCTCAAAGAGTTCACAACCACGTGGCTAATTATAGACTTGGAAAACAAAGGATGGTTTCTTAGACCCATGACTGGTAGTAGATTAATTCATCCCTGTCATTACAGAAAGGAGAATGGGACCATGATTGGGATATGTTCACAGCTGAAGGAAGAAAATGACAATATTGATTTTGGAGCCCTTGGACCATCTTGGTTAGGGTATGCCTTATGACCACTGGCTCTGCTAGTGCCTACTGTCAAAACTGCCCCTGGCTGAGGTGACTTGGGAGTCATTGCTGCTTTTATTTGGTGCCTTCATGTTGGTTCTGACTCAGAATGATCCTGTACATATCAGAATGGTACAGGATCTGGTCCTGTGTCATCCTCACCGTCATGGGTATGTTTGAGACCCCGTGGCAGCCATTGCGTCCATCCATTTTATGGAAGGTCATTGACTTTTTTGGTGTCTCTCCACTTCACCAAGCCTGATTCTTCTTTCTAGGGACTGATCTCTCCTGATACAATATACGAAGCACATAAGAAGACGTCTCAATCTCTTTGTACTCAAGGAGAATTTTGGTTATGCACCTTTCAAGAGAGATTTATTGAGCTCTTCTGGCAGTGCATGGTGCTTGCCATGCACCATATTCTTCACCAATACCAGAACTCAGGAGCCCTGATGGCATTGTGGTTCCATACTGTGCTCCTAATCCAGAGATCAGAGGTTCAAAGGTGCGCCACGGGAAAAAGATGACACTTTTTACTCTGGTAAAGGCATGCAGTTTCAATCATAGTTTCAGCCTTGCAGTATGAGTCGGCATCTCCTTTATAGCATTGAGTTTGGTTTTTATTTTTATGTTTGGAGTCATGGTAAGCATTTTCAAGCACATTATGCTTGAACGGGGCACTTTCCTACTGTGGGTTAATAGATCAGAAACAACTCCGTGGTGGCTGAATTTCTGTCAAGACCCAAAACAGAGTTGGGACTCTCACTACCGGAAATTGTAGTCAATCAAGTGCTTAGATTTAAACTCTAATACATTCTCTCCTTTCATCATAAATTTAAATAAAAATCCTTTGATGGGTGTGTTTCTTCTGTATGGATTAGTGAAGTCTCCTTCAGATGAAACCTGTTTTAGGATAAGACTTGAAGACTATAGTTGTCCTCCTTTCTAATAACTGGCCACCTTCTAATTCTCTCAATGAACTTCAATAGAACAACCAAATCTTTATAGAGCACACACATCTTTAGTGATTGCCTCAGGAAGAAAAGCAACAAGCAAGGCTATGTCTTAACAAACAGTTTTTCTTTTATTAGGCTTTGCACCTAAAGGGGGAGCGCAAGTCCATTTACAAAATCTATCACGTATGTGTGTGTGTTTGTGTGTGTGTGCTACTCACTGCCATCTAGTTAAATTTGACCCATATAGATCGTGTGTATACTTACTTTGACTACCATAAAGCAAGTAGTTAAACAGCACCAAGTGGCAACTACTTGAAGTTGGTAAATATTTAAGTAAATTTTTGGTTAAATACATACTGCTACATATTATGTGAATAGTAAATTCTGTAGTTCTAAGGAATAGTTATTACACAGGAAATTAGTAATGTTAATAGTAAAACAATATATTTAAAACCAAATATATACATATGTACATACACACACACACATATATATATATATATAAAACCAAACCTAATGCCACCAATCAATTCCAATGGAGAGTGATCCACATAGAGTTTCAGAGACAGCAAATAAATCGTTAGGGGAGAAGATAATCTAATCTACCGCCCTCAAAATGATTGGCTAATTGGAACTACTGATTTGTGATTAGTGCCCTCTAGTCCATAACATCACCAGATCATATGCACACAATCTATATGGGTCAATTTTAACCAAGGGTAAGTAGTTAAATTGCCACCAAGTGTAAGTAGTTGCCACTTGGTGCTGTTTTTAATGATAGTAAAATAAATTTCTGTATAGATGGATATTTGTGTGAATATCCAAGTTTTCCAGTTATTAAACCCAGAATTTAATTCCTACGTAAAATAATAAACATGCTTTATAAAATTTTTGAAATTGTCCTCTAGAAACAATGTACGTATCTTTAGTTCTATAAATGATTTTTCTTTATTATTCACATATTAAAATATAAAAGGTAGTCACTTATTTTAAAAGAAATCTCTACTGTGACAGAGATTCCTATGAAAGTTTTAAAAATGTAAACTGTTTTGTTAAATAAAAAAATCTTGGATTTAAAAATAACTTCTTCCCTGATTTATTTTGCTTGTTTATGTTCTTTTGTGACTTCAGTGTGTGCCATTGTAATGTTTTCTCTCTTCCTGATTGTTTACTTGCTTATATGACATCTGTATAAATGGACCTCTAAATATTTTGTTTGTTATATTTGTGGAAATTCATGTTCTTATGTATTACTTGGCAGTATTAAAATTTGAAAAGTAAGAAATATTTGATAAATAATGTGAAAAAACTATTTTTAGCAGAGTATGGCAGAGTAGAGGACTTGGAGTTAGTGTTACACCTTTATTTGAGAAATCCAACAAACTTTCCCCTTAGGTAGATTTAAGAAGAAACCACAGGGCAAGAGCATTAATTTCAAAATGATGTAAGCGTCCTTAAGCATACCAACAGTGAAAGTAATTACTAAGACATAAATGAGAATGGAATAGTAAAAATAAAAGAGTCCTCTATTTTGAAATGAAATGAAATATTATTCAAATATCTACAAATGAATAATATATGTATGTTCAGTATACTGATGTACAAAACCAAAAATGAAAAAATAATTAGTTGCTATAATTAATATTTATCTTAACTAATATAATATTATAAGGTACAGAACTGTTTTATTGTAAGATATAATTCAAGTGTGATTGAAATGTAGGTGCTGTTTTATTAAAGAAAGATGCTTTACTTACTTTTTGTTTCAGAACCCTTCTGTTTACTTATTTTTCCATTATCTTTGCTTTATAGGAATTTATCTAAATTAATCAGAGGTCTAATCTTATATTCCACGATTATCTATACAACTGCCTGGAAAAATAAGGATACTCTTCTACTATTTATCATCGCTTTGTCTGAAGCATGGGTAAATGAAATACTATGGTGCCCACACTAATGTCACCCATAGCCTGATGATAGATGACCATAACACAATCTCTTTCCTAGGCCACAGGCTGGTGTATCTAATTGCTGGTAATAAACTCACAACTAGTGGTCAGACTAAGAGTCATTATGCCAAAAACGAAAGAAATCTTCATTTTTCTCCAATCTTCTCCTTCAATAGTCTCTCTTCAATATTGGAGATATCATTGATGATCTAGTTTCATTCTGTGATCCCTTATTTTTGTGATTATATAGATCTAATTATTTCCAAACAATCATTCCATGATTCTGCTTTAGAAGTCTCTTTGCTTTGCTTCTTTTTCTCCCATTTTAGTAGAATTTTTCTCATGGATGGCCTCACTTTTTTCAGAACTTCCCAATTTGTCTGTCTTTTTTTTCCTCTCACTATAAAAAGACTCATTATATGTTCAATAAATGTCCAGTATGATTCTCCCCATCTAGATTTCCAGCACATTTCCAACTACTAAAACAACTATAGAAAATGTTATATTTATACATCTTATATCACCCCCCATGAATACACTTTCCACATTTTTCTTTTTTATCTTGCAGAATTCAAATAATTCCCTCGAAGAAGGTGCCCTGTCAAAGATAGAGTATGAAATTAAAGGAATGGAGTTCATAAGCTGTTGTGGGATGAAGGGAAGGAAGTTCAGCATCAGAAAGGAGACACATTGAGCACTCTTTCCCATCCTCCACTTGGATGTAAAAGGACTTCTACCTCCTGCTCAGCCTTATCTTTTATCTTGGTCTTATTCTAAACCGTATAGATTAAGGGATGAGTTACTTCTTACTTAGCCATACAGGCATAAACAAGTGCCGGAATGTAGTCAAACTTCATGCCTGCAGTGCACTACTAAAATCGAGAGAACCTTTTACCAGACGTTTCAATCCAAATCAAACTCATTGCTATAGAATGAATTGTGACTTATGTGTACACCAGTTCCAGAGTAAAGCTGCGCCTAGGGTTTTCTTGGCTGTAATCTTCACTAAAGGAGAGCTGCAGGCTTTTGTTACATGGTGCTCCTTGGATCACCAACCTTTCTGGTAATAGTCAAGTAGGTAGTTGAGCATAAATTATTGGCGCTATCCAAGAACTCCCTATGTATTTATCTTTGTCATAATCATATATTACACAGATACAGCACATGAAGCAAATTAGCGAACACCAAACCAAAGCAAACCTTACAGCTATAGAGTCTGTTCTGTCTCATAGCTGCACGCTATGGCAGAGTGCGACTGTACAATGGAGAAGTGAAGCTTGGAATCTGTACTGAGGCTCACTGTGCCATCCCTCGCCTTCAGGTCAGCTGGTGGATTTGACTGCGTACCTTTGGCTTTATTGGTCTAACATGTGACCCACTACACTACCAAGGTTGTTTTACATCCACAAAACAAAAACCAAGCTCTATGCCATTCATTGATTCAGACCCTATTTCTGAATCGACTTATTTTTAGAGGGGTATGCTGCCTCATTGTTCCCCTGGTCAAAGCCATCTATCATAGGATAGCCACTGCCATAGATTTCTGAATCATAGCAGCCCATATCAGCACTACAGGGCAGATTAGAACTGCCTAATTTGTGTTTCTGTCTTAAAAAACATTTTTTACTCTTTAATTTTAAAAATTTTTTGTTTATTTTTCTTTCTTTTAAAAAGAGTTTCGCTGACATATGCTTCACATATCATAATTGCTCAATGTTATTAAGATTTGTGCAACCATCACTGCAATCAATTTCAGAACATCTTTTTCTCAAACTCATTGTTAGCTCCCATTTCCTGACCCACGTCTTTCCACGTCATGCCCCCATCCAGTTACTGTCTCTATAGATCTACAGAGACCTCCAGAGACAATATGCAGACCTAACTGCATTTCATGTATGGAAATTCATACAAAACTAGACACAATCATACAAAATCAGACAGACAAAGCAAACAAAATAAATCCAACAATAATGGACTTTACTAAACAGAAAAAACCCTAATAGAAAAATATTAAAACATGAAATCTAGTACAGGTCACAAGAGAGATGAAATAATAGGGTGTTACATTTGAACCAAATTATATCTGCCATAATTAACTTTACATTGCTCTATGTATGACAGCAAGTCTATTCACATGTCTTCATTATGTTCAGTGGTGATTCAGTGGAGGCTTAATCGATGTGGGGATCCTGCAAATGAATTTTTAGCTCTTACTGTTATCGATAGCATTCTGAAAACTAGGTTTTAATAATTTCATTTCTGATACTATACTGTGCACAGTTATATAATCAGCTCTCTGACCTGAGAGAAGTAAGAGAAAAGAGGTGGATTCTAGTTTGTCAATTGGGTCATAGCCAACGAGGCTTCTGTGTGGGCATGGCCTTCTCCTGAGAATTCTGGGAATTCCTGTATTTTGTTCTTGAAGGGGGAAGATGCAGCCTCTCTCAATTAACACTGGAGAGAAGCTCTACTGACAAGATAGATGACACTATACTGATAGACTTCATGCCCTGGGAACTGGAAGAGCCACATAGAGACCCCATGGCAGTGCTGAGATGCTTCTACTGCGACTGGATTAACAAGACTTTGCACTCACTGGCTTGTGATCCTCCTGCATTCTGCATCATTGCATGTGTTTCATGAGTCTGAAGAGGATTTAACAGATGGGCTAATATTGGACTTATGGACTTGATCTGTGCCAGACTGAAATGTTTTCTCAATATTCAACTGCTCTTGTATATAAAGCTCTTTCTTATACATAGATGAGTGTCTATAATATTTGTTTCTCTAGTCTACCCAGACTAACACATACGCTCTTTTATATTTGGATTTTATTATTTATAATCCTTGGATAACACAGACTGGTTTGCTTTTACAAAGTGGACTTAGTTGACATTTCACTTAGATAACTTCTTGTTTAAGGACAAGTCTTAAACACTCCATAGGCTATTCTTTCTAATATCTCAGGTAGTTTCCATTTTCTTCATCATACTTCGCATATCATCTATGTCTTCAGAGATTTCTTTGTGAGTGTAAGCTTTGAGTTAGGATATGTAATAGGAACTAATTGTTCTTAGACTGGGGATAGAGTTAAATGTGAGGTCATTTGAGATTCTTAGATTTAATATCACTTACAAGTGATGTTAATAATATGGTTTGGTAATTTATGACCTCTGGTCACCATTTTTTTGGAATAAGGACAAATTTGGATCTCTTCCATTAATTTGACCAGGTAACTTATTTCCAAATGCTTTGTTATAGACTAGTGTATACTTCCATTGCTTCACCAACCTCTTAAAGAAACATTAAACCACACACCCTTCCTTAAATATAGTTTACTTTCCTGAATGTCAGGATTTGCCTTAAGGAATATAATGCTAGAAAATGGTTATAAAATGTTTTGATTCATATTGTTGCATAATTCTGGATTTCTTCAATCAAGTATAAATATCTAAAGACTTCTGTAAATTAGTGAGGGCATGTCCTCAAGATACATACTCATGACAAAAAGAAATTAACTGCTAACTGAAAGGTTGGCAATTTGAACCAATCAGTGGTTCTTTGGTCTAAAGGACTTGTCAATCTATCTTATATAGATTACAACCAGAGAAATGAGACAGTTCTACTGTTTTCTATAAGGTATATATATAATAGCAGTCTCTACTGTGTTCTATTGGGTATGTATATAATAGCAGTCTCTACAGAGAACCATATACTTTAGAAGACCTTCAACATGAATTTATGCATATATATGTTTATACAGCATGAAAGAATATTACACTATAACACCTAATTATCCCACACAGCAGTACAGAGGGTCAGTTAAACTCACTTCCATGGAACAGTTAATATACTGGAAGTCCTTCAACTCACAAGGGCTGCTGGGTTCAAGGTTAAGGAAACAGCTGAGTCTTCCCTTGGGAAACTCATTCCGAGTCCACTCATAAGCAGCAAACAGCAGGGTGGGTCACCGACAGTCAGCATCTCAGGAGCTTAGTGAAGCAGGCCTGAGGGATATCAAACTGAAGCAATGCAAAACAGATCCATCAGCCTTAAGCTCAAGCGATGTACACACCAGTAGTGTGTGAAGCAAGTCTCGAGGTCTCTTAAGCTCTAGTAACACAAGTTGGCTTTTCCCGTGGGTAGTGTGTCTCACAAGTTCAGGCAGAGAGCTAAGTCAAAGAAGCACATGCTGGTCAGATCACCAGAGAGCAAGAGAGAAGGGACAGGCCTTGCAGAGCCCTTTATTTCTTTGTCCTCCAATCAAATTGCAGTCTGATTAATCCCACGTGTTCCTCTTGGCTGGGTTGGCCAATAAACCTAATGATCACAATGTATGTCAAGACACCACTATCATTTTGAAGTACAATTATCAGGAGAAAAAGATAAAGGAATATAGTTAAAGATATTTTAGTTTTTATGGCTTTTTTTTTACTTCAAATTTATGCTTGTATTTTCTTGATTATAAAAATAACTGATCCAAGATAAATAAAAGTCTTCACAATCTAAATTAACTTAGTAATGTGTCACATGGGTTTAAATCAAAGTAAAATATCAGTAATTCTTATTTATTATTCTACAGTTGGTACTTTTCTCTATAAAAGAGACATGATATTTGGTCTCATCAAAGTGTTTTATGGTAATAATAAAATGATTATCTTAAATGAATTCCTGTGTAATTTTCTCTGAGGATATTAGTTGCCCATATTCACATATTTATTTGAAAAAAGAGGAAAACTAAAGTATGCTTCAGAATAAGAGCTAAAAACCACTTTGATAAAAATTACATAATTTTTTTCATGATGTCTTTCAAACATATGTTCCTTTGTGTTAACCAGGTTCTGAGGCACAGAAATGTAAGACTTGAATTCTATAAACAGTTTAATTGAAGCCAGGACTTTAAACCAGGTCATTCTGGTTGGAATTCCTGCTGAGAATTTGCATATGAAGAATGTGCATGTTAAGAGTCACCTAGGCAGAATCACCTAGACTTGATGCCACATGACATTGAGACAAGGTTATCCCACATCAGCAGACTCTCCACAGCAATGAGGAAGGAACCGTAATGGGAAGCCAAGTGAAGAACAGGGGAAGGCAGCAGCTAGATTTCAAAGGAAGCACTTATACTTCTGTTGGTGAGCAAATGAGTAAGAGCAACCTCACATTGCAGAGAAAGACTCAGCAATAATTGTAGAAACTTAAAGGGAGGGTAAACCCGATAATATGTTCCTGGTAAGACACTTTTGAATAAGTTTCTACCCAATCTCTGGTGATCCATGCCATGGACTATATACTATGATGACCCTAGATTCTGGCCTTATGGAGCACAGAAGGCCTTGATGTAGAAACTACACTGAAGGACTGGGTCCTACCTCAATATTACCTGAAGTCCTTGGATATAAGACAGAAATTCATTGATGAGAGAAGAAATAAGTGATGGTCACCCCAAGACTGTGGGTTCGTTGGTTTTGCACCATGGTTAGGATCCCTTCCTTAACGAGCATTCAATGCAAAGTGGCATGGAGCCACCTTATATAGGCTCTCTTAATGTCTTCCTTGCATTAATGTAAGATGCAGAAATCTTATTGGCAAAGATCTGCCCTTGTAAGGAATATAACAGAAAAATTTTCCCTAGCACCTGTCTGCATCCCAGCATAAAAAAAGCTCAATCATTTAAGATTTAAATCCGCACAAAGTATCAACTCATGGATTAATAGTTTGAAGTTGGATTATACCTGCATGACTTCATTTTCTCAAGAGTATCTTAAATTCTGTGCCATTGAGCAAATTACTGACTTTATTAATGCCATCACTTTATCGCTTAGGACAGCAGTTTCCAACCTATGGGTCTCAACTTTTTTTGGGGTTGAATGACTCTTTCACTCTTTCTACATAGAATAGTAGTAACATCACATTTATGAAGTAGCAAAAATAGCTTTATGGTTAGGGGGTCACCACAACATGAGGAACTGTATTAAAGGCTCACAACATTAGGAAGTTTGAGAACCACTGGCATATGGGGGATATTCACATTTTTTTAAACCATAAAATGATAATAAGACTGCTAACACAAACCGGAGTCATATACAGCCCAAGGACAAGCAGATGAATTCTAGGCTCCCACTTAATTCTAGCCCCAATCAAAGAACAGTTAGTTCTTATGACAAGGTCCTGCTTGATATCTACCTTCATAAAGCAAATACTAAAGATGTGAGAGCTTCAGCAAAGTGCGGTGAGAAGCAATGGTGCTCGACTACCAATTGCAATTGTGCCTAGGGTCTCAAAGACTTGTATTCAAACAAGCAGTCATCTAGGTGAAGCATTAACTACATGAACAGACAAAAGCCACCAGCTTGTGTGATCCAAAGATGACATACAACAAAATCCAATTTTTGATGGGGAAAGTATAAGAGCATAAAAAGTGAGCACCCCATTTGTGTATGGCTATGGAGAACCATGGAAGCCACAAATCCATGTGAAAATACCTACTCAGATCAAGCCTCTGACAGCTCCCCTCTGGCCATAGTTGAGGAACACAGACTACTTTAGTATCAGAGAAATTGCTATAAGCTGGCATGGAATGGTGTAATATGATATCTGGTCAGTTGACTTCCCTCTTGAACCATTCTGAATTTTCTTTTGTTTTAAATATTTTTCAAGGCAGAAAATTTCTCCCTGGTTTATCTTAATAGTGGTCTTTTCTTCTGTTTTTCCCCTGTGTTTTTTTTTTTAATTATTTTCTGCAATGCTTCTCACTTTATCCAGCATGGAAGAGAGGAGGTATGCAGACAATAGCTTATCAGGGATGGGTGGGGGAGACAAGGGAATTGAAGAGCAAATAATGACGAGGAGAGGTGGGGCTGTCTACTACGACTCTTTAAAAGTAATCTAACTGTGGAAGTGTATGGGGCACCTCCCCCAAAACTAGCATTTCTTTTTTCAAAGTGATATGTTTAATTTTTTAAAGAAAACAACTTTATTACCTTCAGAGTACTTTCCATTAGACTTAATATATTTGTCAAATCTATGATTTCATTCTTGGACACAGTTTTCAAACTCATCTGTTTAGGTGGTTGACAGCACCTCCTTCACTTTTTTTCTTCACCTCATTAATTTCTTCAAATCACTGTCTTTTCATGTCTCTTCATTTATGGGGGGAAAAAAGGAAGTCACATGGAGCGAGATCATGTGAGTCAGGTTCATTGGGTCAGAGTGGTGTGGTTTTGGTGTGTGTAGGTGTGTGTGTGTGTGTGTGTGTGTGTGTGTTTTGCCAAAAACCGGTTCACTGAAATGCCTGTGTGAGCACATGCATTGTCATAGTGGCAAAATGAGTCCTCCGTCTGTCACAAATCAGACCCTTTTTGTCACACACTATTACACAATCTTTTCAGAACTTGTAAATAGAAAGCTTGATTAACCTTCCAATCTGGTGGAACAAATTCCAAGCGTACTATGCCCCTCACATAATAAAAAACAAATGAGCATTGTCTTGATTTTTGATTTTATTTGATGGGCTTATGTTGGGCGAGGTGATGATGGCATCTTCCAATAGGTTAATTGGTGTTTGGTTTGGGGTGTTAAAAGAATAGCACCCTGTCTACTAGCCAGTAATGACTTTGTGAAAAAAAAAAGTCGCTTTGGAGCTGTTCTTTTAAAGCACTGCATGTTTTCAGTCTTTAGTGAGAAGCCTATTTCCTGATCAGTCAGAACTGGAGGCACAGTTTCACAGCAACCCTTCTCATTCCCAAATAGTTCCATTAAATATCACTGATCTGAGCTCCTGGCTAGTCCACAGTCCAGATAACTTCTCCCTCTCTTTAATGGTCCATCTGTTGGTCTTAGAGCATAAATGCATGGATCTTGTGGTCAGTTTCATCCATTCAGGAAGTTGATAGACTATCGGAATGAGATTTGTCACCAATCAACATTCCATCTGTTTTGAAAAGAGAAAAACATGCACACACTTGAGTTTATCCCATAGTGTTATCCTTGTAAGCTGTGTTCAGCATCACATCAGTTTCTCTGGCATTTTTCATTACCAGGAAACAAAATTTAAAGCCACATGATGGAATTCTTAAATTGGCCATCATTGCAAAATGAGGCTATAGCAGACCTGCTTTTACAAAAATAGTCACTGTGCCAGAGAGAACTTCCCAAGTGATGCCACTGAATGCACTAACTCAGAGCAAGTGGCTTGATGTTTGCCTAGTGGTAGTGTGGTGGTGGTGGTGGTGGGGCATGGGTCGGGGGGAGGTTGTGTTCTATGAAAACACCACAGTGAAGTCTTTTTTCCATTTTTCGGTGGGGTACCCTCTCATATGATATGTGAATTTTAGATTAACAAAACAATTGAAAAAGAAAAGAAGAATCACATAGGGGATTTTGCTGAAATGTAGACTCAGATTCAGTATATCTAGGGTAGAAAGGCAACATAGCAGCAGCTCAAAACCTAATCACCTGGATTAAAATGGAAAAGGAGCTCCTTCTTCTTCTTTAGAAAGGAGCTTTGTGTGTTTTCAGAAGAACCCTAGGGTAGAAGCCATGAGATTATGTTGTACCTTTTGTTATTTTTGTTTCATATGCTTATCATTATTGTGTCAGAGTTTAATTTCCTCTGAGTTTTATATTAACACAAAAATGTGAAGAAAAGGCAAATAACCCATAAAAGAAAAATGCCAGATTTCATATCCTGCTTTATCTTCTATTCCCTATAGCAAACACCACATAAATTTTAATCATGCACATTATTTTGCTCTTCATTCACGGTAATCACAATATTAAGATGTAAAGTCACAAATCACAGTACTGCATATAGAATTACGGAGGAATACTCGGAATTCTCATGGAAGACTCAAGATAATAAGGTATTTTTAAGTCAACTTCATATGTTCATAGAAAATTGTATAGAAAATATAGAATTAGCACATAGCTCCTCATCCTACAAACTATTTTTTCTTAATATTATATATTTCATTTCTATAGCATATTCATTATAACTGAAGAATAAATGTTGCTACACTATTAATAACCAAAGTTCATTCATATCTTACATTTGTGTTCTTTCTTCTTGTACAGTCTTACAGGTTTTGACAAGTGTTTAATGTTATGTGACCACCATTACCTCATCATACATAATAGTTTCACTGCCCTAAAAATGACTGTTCTTTACCTATTCATTCCCATCTCATCTTCCTGAATCCCTGATTTCAAATTGAAATGAATCACAAATCCTTTCACTGTCTCTATACTTTGGATTTTTCCAGAATATCATATTATTGGAATCATATAGTGTGTGACTTTTTAATACTATCTTCTTTCACTTAGCAATATTCAATTAGAATTCTTAAACTTGGGGTATATTCCTGTTTTGAGGATTCATTTCATTTTACTTCATTATATAAATATACCATGGGTTTTTCTTTTTAATTTTTCATTCTACTACTGAAATATTTGATGTTTGCGTCTAACGTTGGTGTTTTTAGCAATTATAAAGAAAGGTTTAATAAATATTAAAGTGCAGGGGGGTTTCCTTTGCTTTAAATTTTGCTTTTAATGTGTGTTATAAATATTCATTTATTTGGGTGAATACCCAGGTGTAAAACTTCTGGATCATATTATGAGCCTATGGTTTGCTTTACAAGGAACAGTTTGCGTCCTTTTGCAGTAGCGTCAGTAACAATGAGTTTCTGGTGGCATGGAGGACTATACATTATGTTGCAAGCCATGATGTCACTGATTTAAACTCACTCTCACTCCACAGGAGAAAGATAAGACTCTCTGCTGCCTCAAAAATTTAAACGCTTGAAAACCCAAAGGGGTGGTTCTATTCCATTTTATAGGTTCACTGTGGTTCAAAATTGACTCAATAACTGTGAGTTTCTCTGGAACACTAGGTTAAGGGGTGGGATTAAGTCTCGAGCATAGTAGAATGTGTGAACCAAGTTATAGCCTTTGTTTTCTTGCTGGAATGGTTTGCTGAAGCACAGAAATCATACCTCTGTCAAAGTCAGTCAATTGTGAGTCATCTCAGAAGCAAAGAATGGAGGCCCAGGAGTATCAGAAGAGCTGAGTAGAGCATGCTTGCAATCGCTGAAGTGCCAGTAGCCAGTGTCAGATGCTATGGCATGGAGATCATGGAAATTAAGAAGGCATATAGAGGCACCAGATGCCAAGAAAGTATTTGTGGGACAGATCATGACTATATACCAAGACCATGAGACTGTGAGTCAGAGAAGTAGACTGGCTTCCTACGCCTAGGAAGCAGAGCAAAGGTGCCATGTGATTGAGAGGCTGAACACTGAGAAATACTTGGCTGCTGACTGAGGACAGGTGGCAAGGGACCAATGACTATATGTTTACTGTTTACTATCTCTTGCTTGTGGTTACTTGATAACTCCTTTAGATAAGTCCTCTTGAGTTTGAGCATTGTCTGTAAGGTCTGTGTGATCAGTGTATTGGATCACTGGAAGGTGGAAGGTTGGTGACAGACTAGATTTAGGACAGATGGAGGACAAAGGCATTTCTAAACTCTGCCTCTGGAAATAAGGAAATCAGAGTAGGACAAATATGCCCCCCATGCTGGTTTTATGCACAAGTCAGTTTCAGTTCATTGAAACTATGTTGAGCAGAGTAAAATTGCTTCGTAAGTTTTCTTGGCTGTAATTTTTGTGAGAGTAGATGGCCATCTATTTGTCCCACTGAGTGGTGGGTAGGTTTGAATCACTGCCATTCAGTCGGGTCTGAGCACTTAACTACTGCACCACCAATTCCTCTTCTAACACTCTGCATGTAACTGGTCAAATAATTCTTATCACAGCCTAAGATGCATAATTTAAGAAAAGTGATTTTATGACACATAAAACAACCAGATTTCTCTAGATGATTTATTTCACTACATTTAAAACTATTGAGTAGCTGACAGGAGCTCTGGTGGCATGGTGGTTATGTGCTTCACTCTCAGACACCCAAAGGTCACTTCTACTCTGTCCTTTAGAGTCACTATGAGTTGGCATTGACTCCATACAGTCAAAAGAAAATACAATTACAATTAAACTTAACAGATCTTTTCCCAGAACGTACAAGGAGTCCACAAGCATATGAGGCCACAACTGATAAATATCCTTTTCAACCCCACACTTGACTTAACACATTTCATGCTAGTTCACAGCATTGCAGTCTACTCTTTCTTTCCCCACTATGTTCAGTTATTTTGGTGCTATAACCCCTTTCTTCATGATAACTCCACAAATCATGTTTATTGTGATAGTTACATACTCTGGTGTCAATCTGAGGATTCAGAGCGAAGGGTGGAGTCTAATGCCTCTGTGTGGGCATGATATTCTCCTGAGGATTCTGTCACCTTTTGTATTCCTCCCTGGAGGCAGGAGACAAACTCTCTCTCAACTCACTCCCTAGGAGACATTGCAGCTGACAAGACATATGTAGTCATGTTACCACCCTGAGATGGAGGAGCCATGTGGGACCACTACGGACACTAATATGCTTGCAATGTCACTGGATCCACAAGACTTCCCACCCACTGGTCTGTGATCTTCCTGCATTTGGCATGATTGCAAGTGTTTTGTGAGTCTGAAGAGAATTTTATAATTTGGTATCAGACATGTGGGCTAATCATGGACTTATGGACATGTTCTAGACTGGGTTGGGCTGTTTTCTCTATATTCAATTCTCTTGTTTATAAAGTTCTTTCCTATACACATGTGAGTGTCTCATTGAATTTCGGGTAAACTAGAGAAACAAATTTATAGACACATATATGGATATAAGGAATGGTTTATATACAAAGGGAGTAGAACACTGAGAAAGCATCTCAACCAGTCCAGTTCAAAGTCATAAGTCCGATATTAGCCCATATGCCTGACACCAGTCTATAAAGTCTCCTTCCAACTCACAAAGTCACAGGTCAGTGGGTGCAGAATCCCAGTGCTGGCAGGGGTCTCCCCATGGCCCCTCGCTTCAAGGGTCAGGGTCCATCAACAACATCCAGTGGTGGCAGAAGTAACTCATCATTGGCAGGGGTCCCCATGTGGCCTCGCCAGCTTCAGAGATCTGGCTCCATCACAGCAAAGCCAGGTGGCTTCTCCTCTGCCTCCTTCAGCTTCTCAGATGCTGCCATCTTGTCTTGTCCATCATTCATTGTCTCTGAGACTAACTTCCAACAATTGGGGATATAGCTTCTCAACTTCATGAGGGAAATAATGTGAGATTTCCCAGATGTATCAGGAGAAAGCCATACCCATACAAAGGCCTCATTGACTATTCAATGGCTATCTCCAGATGAATAGGCTAGACTCCTCCCCTATATCTCAATCATGAAATTAACCTAAGCATATGACTGCCACATGTAGTCTACCCAGACTAACACATTGTGATGCCCGGAGAGGGACAATAGAGGAACACATCATAAAGAAGGAGAGTGGATGCTTGCTTATCTTCCATCTCATTGTAGTTTTTCCTTCTTTGGCTAACCAGACATCAGATATGTCCACACAGTTTACTGGGCTGTTTTCTGGAAAGAATATGGGAAGATAAAGTTTGCATTATTTTGTTTGATTGTTATATTTGATCATTCCTGTTTGAAATAGTGAAGATGAATGCGATTAATGTATATTTTGAGCTTTTGGCTAGACATAGCCATTTCAATCTCTCAGAAACCATGCTGATTAAGGAAAATGGCTGACAGAAGACCTGCCTTGGATTTGATTCTGTCAGAGGTCTAGTCCCATATTTTGTGTCAATAGACTTGTTTAGATAATAAGGATTGAACTTGACAATTTTAAGAATTTGTTTAGTGTATAACTCTACCTTTTATACTGATTTCTTCTGCTTATTGTTGTTGATATAAGGGTTTATAAACATGATTATTGGTAATTATGAAAATAGAAATTTTGTAAGCCTGCATGCCTGGAGTCATCGCAATTTGAACTTTAAATGGGTTTAAAACAGTTCTCCAATGAAGACTCTGAAAAGATAAGCCTCACTCAGTGTGTTGGAGTACTCAAGATGTTTATATTTGCAGAGTTTTGTCTAAGGAAACTTTGCTGACAGATTGGGAAAAAAATGAACTCTTTGGATATTTGAATTTCGAACTTTGTCAGAACTGGACAAAGTCTGGAACCAAGAAGAAAAATCCGCTCTAGTAATGAACATTAAAGGGAGCCTGAAATGTTTGCTAGATTACGACTTAGTTCCTCTTGCTGGGTGGAAGTGGGAGAAAAGCAGTGATAGAGAGACGGGTTGAGTCTGGCCCTTGATACCCGTGGACCTGGTTTACAGGAACTAGAGAAGATGATGAGAATGGGTTGACTGATATAAGTTCATGACCAAGCTCAAGGGGGCTAGAGTTAATGAAAATTTGTGAAGGGACCCATAGTCGAAAAGCAAGGTGACCTTTATACACTCTGGTGAGGCTGAGGCAGCCCTCATTGAGTTGATCACAATTTAACCAGATGAAGAGAAGTGATCTGGTGAAGCGGTGCATGCTATTGCTGACTTTATGGATGGCCTATCCTGGTTTGACTTTAATTATGAATGCAGAATTCACAAGGTTCCAACTGGATTGAAGATTCTTCTTATCAAAGAATATAATTGTCTCCTCAGATCACTTGATTGATGTAAGTGAGCAGAATACAAATTGGACAACGAAAACTGGGGAGATAAAGGCATGAAGTGGCTGGCTTGCAAACTTTCATTGGTAGGGAATATATTCATGGGATATAAAATTAAGGATCAGGTGTTAATTAACTGCAATTGTTAGACATAGGATATTTTTGTTTTATGAATTTATAGAATGTTATGTTTAAAAGTGTGTGACACAGTTTTGAATTGTATATGCATTTTAATTTTATTCTATTATGTACAGATGCATTTTTATTATTGTTAATTTTAAAATTATGTATGGCTTAAGGCTGCGTGAATGTGTCAAGCTAACAAGGGGTGGTCGCTGGTAGTTACATAATCTGGTATCAATTTGAGGTTTCAAATTAGTATCAATTCCAATTGGACAAGTGTAGTCTAGCCTGTTGATCAGGTCATAGTCAATGAAGCCTCTTTGTGGGCATGATCTTCTCTTGAGGATTCTGTGAATTACTGTATACCTCCCTGGAGGTGGAAGACACATCCACTCTCTCTCTCAACTCACTTTAGCATTCTGTGAACTCCTGCATTTCTCCCTGCAGCTTACAAGACATATGCAGCCACACTAGTGGCCTGAGATGGAGGCTCCAGGTGGAGACCCTTGCCAGAGCTGAGATAGAGCACCACTGGCTCCACAATACTTCCCACTGATCTGTGACCTTCCTGCATTTGGCATGATTGTATGTGTTCTGTGAATCAGAAGAGGGTTTTATAGATTGATATAGGACATATGGGATAATATTGGACTTATGAACTTCATCTGGACTGGGGTGGGGGGTTTTCTCGATATTGAATTGCACTTGCATATAAAGCTCTTTCTCATACACTTATGAGTGTCTCTATGAAATTGTTTCTCAGAGTAGCACATCTATCTTGTACCCTGTTCCATCAGAATACTTTGAACTACAATTGCAGTGAAATTTCACTAGCTGGATAAACTATTTCTTTGATTTCCATAAGAAAAAATAGCTTATCAGATATGCCTCTTCACTAACACATAACATTCACACTGAATTCTTATGGTGTTACACTTGTTGAGATGCTCTAGGAACTGAAGAAAGCTATTAGCAGAGCAATTTTGGGGAAGAAAAAAAGGAAAGGGTATATACTTCTTAGTGCACTTACATCTATTTGTTCATTTAATAAAAATTCTTTCTAGAATTCAATAAACACTACCATATGCACAATGCATATGCTAGATATTAGGGATATAATGATCCCCATTCCAGCCTCTACTAAAATATATTTGGATGATACCATGTGTTATAAGGTAAACAGAAGTGAATGCATTATGCTTACAAAAATCCTAGATTCAAAACTCTAAAATAAGCTTGAGGGGAAAAAATTGGTGGACATTATTCTTCTTACCTGATTATGTAATAGTGACTGTTGTCCTCAAAGACCCTACAAGAACCAGAATAAATTTTACCTGGTATTGGGAAATATTAAGATTGGATTGCTAACTATAAGTTTGGCAATAAATATCCACCAGTCACTCTGGAATAAAGATGAAGTTGTGTGCTTCTGTGAAGATTTAAAGTCTGGGAAAACTTTTAAATGGCCAATATGAGTTAGAAACCACTCAATGGTGGTAGCTTGGAGATCTTTGTTTTAATTATAGAAAATGAAGGATATTTTATAATCATAATAGGGACACTCCTTCAGAAATTCTTCAATGTGAGCATGTTAGTCTGGGCAGACTAGAGGAACAAATTTCATAGACAAGCATATGAATATAAGAGAAAGGTTTATATATGAAAAAAAGGACATTTATAAAGCATCCCAAACCAGTCCAGTTCAAAGTCACAAGTCCAATATTAACCCATATATCCAACACCAGTCTATATTGTCTCCTTCCAACTCACGAAGTCACAGGCCAGTGGGTGCAGAATCCAGGTGGAATCCAGAATCCAGTGGTCTCCCCATGGCTCCTTGCTTTCAGGGCTCAGGGTTCATCAACAGCATCCAGTGGTGGCAGAAGTACCTTATCATTGGCAGGGGTCCCCATGTGGCTTCTCCAGCTTCAGAGATCTGGCTCCATCAGGGGCAAGCCTTGTGGCTTCTCCTCTGGCTCCTTCAGCTTCTCGGATGCTGTCATCTTGTCTTGTCTGTGATTCATTGTCTCGGAGATTTACTCCCAACCACTGGGGAAGATAACTTCTCATCTTCACAAGGGAAATATCTTGAGATTTCCCAGAAATCTCAGGAGAAAGCCATGCCCACATGGAGGCCTCATTGGCTACTTAATGGCTATCTTCAGATTAACAGGCTAGACTGCACCCCTACATTTCAATAATAAAATTAGCATAAGCACATGACTGCCACAGAGAAGCAGATGACTGCTAGCCCAAGGGCATGGAACTGATATATCTTGGATTTTGCTTCACATGTCTTCCCTTGTGCATGTCCAATGAATGGCTAATAAGGCTACCATATACTTATTATTTGAGTGTTCTCCTTGCTTAATTATGAAATTACCAAATATACTCGTGTATAAGTTGAACTTTTCAGCACACCTTTAATGCAGTTTTTGGGGTAAAATTAGGTGCCTTTGCTGATATTCAGGTCAGCTAATACTTGTGTATATATGGTATGTAGTAGGCATGGCTCTTCTGTTGTGAATAAATATTATTGAAGAATTCATTACATCATCAGCCCTCATTTTTTGTGCAAATAGTGTCAAATAACCCCCCTCCACTTTATTAGGAACTCTGAGAGATATCAGAACTTTCCAGAGTTTAATCACATCAAACAGTATATGCAGTTGCTACCACAATCAGTTTCAAAACATTTTCTTTCTTCTTGAATTCCTTGATATCAGCTTCCCTCTGCCCCCTCCTTCATGATGCCCAACCAGGAATCCTCATTCCTTTTTTTTTCTGTAATACTTTTTCTTCATATCTTCCACAATTCAATATATCCATTCACATACAATCTTGTTGTATAATCCCATTGAGTGGGGTTATACAGTGCTCAGTAGTATGAGCTCCCCATTGCCCCAGCTCCCTTCCCATACTCAGGGAACCATTACTCCTGTTACTGTTTGAAGGCTTGTTACTGTTTCTGAAGCATTATCTATCTTGAATTTCATGTACTGAGTGAGCTTATATATAAAAATGACCACACACAAATCTAATATGCTTAAATCTAATATGCAAATTAATATGCTAAAACAAAACCATAATAGTAAAGGGAAGATATTAAAGAACTAGAGGATAGTTATGTGGTTCATCAGTGCCACAGTATTATTAAACAAGTAGGGAAGTTGCAAAGTACACGTGAAAGAAGCATACCAGCCTGTGTGATCATGAGGTATCCCTGGGAAAAGGAATCAGAAGCTCAAAAACAAACAACTTTATCCATGTGAAAGGGGCGTGAAAACCCACACCCACCTGTAAGAAAATTGGACAGTCCCTCACAAAAAGGCCACACAGAGGGGATGATGAATTCAGTAATTTAAGTGTTTAATCTGTAAAATTTATCACTTTACTTCTTAATCTTGCTAATGGCTCCTTTAAAATTTCCTTTAGTTTTTAATATTTTATTTTTGACAGATGCTTTTGCATGACTTATTTTGTTATTGTTGGCAGTTTTGTTTTTACTTAATGATTTTCAGGGTAAAAAAATCTAGGCTTGCAAATCTATAGAGATAATAACTGGATTAATGATTCCTTGGGGCATGGCAGGGGAGGTGGGGGGATGAGTAGCTAAAACAATGATCATAAGAATGAAGAAAATGTCCTAAAGCTGTATGTGGGGATGCCTGTGCACCTCTACTTGATGGGCTTGAGCTACAGAATTTCATGCTATGTGAATTATTTGCCAACAAAAGAATCATGAATGGAGGTTTTTACAACAGATCTCTTCCTTCCAATTTATCGCTTGTTTTCATGAATGCTGCTTCCATGAGAATTGATGATAGATCCAAGGAAAGTGAAGTCTATGATTCGATTTTTCCAGCATTTATCAGAAGGTTCTTTGTGGTAATCATCCAGTTGGGTGAATCTTTGGTTTCTTTACATCGTGTAGTAGTCTTTGATGTTCAGTAAGTATTTCTACTTATTGCAGGTTGTTAATGAGATGTCTTTCAGGTTTGATGCCATGTTCTGCCTGTAGTCCAGTGGAGGAAACCATAGAATTTTCTATTTAAAATGGCAATTGCCAGTCTCTCTTAGCCCACCAGTGCCTAGGATATCAATTTTAGCATTCCATATAATTTTTGATGACTTCCAGTTTTCCTAGAGTCATATGTTTTACCTTTAAAGTTCTAATGATTAAATCCTGCTTGCTGAGTTCTGTGCCCTATTCACAAACGAAGATCTCAAAGACTTTACTCTCACCAGATTTTCACCATTCATGTGACTATGGCTAACTCTACATTGAGAAGGCAGTTCTTCCTCAGTTATAGTTTGAGTGAATTGTGATCCGGGGGTTCATTTTCTGGCACCATCTAAGGCAACACTCTACTTCTATTCATGAAGTCTTCAGTATCGGACAATGTTTCAATTTTATCCATCAGGTTTTCAAAAGCCAATTTCTCCAAAACACATTCCTTCAGAGCAGTAACCTTTTTTTAACCTCTTTAGCAATCTGGACATTATGTTTGATAAAAGACATTATGCTCAATAAAGAAGAAGGCCAGGTAAAAAGAGTAAGATTATCAATGAAATATATTGGTACAATGACCACACCAATAAGTTCACACAGGAATGATTGTGAGGAGAGGGCAGGCATGGGCAGTAGTTTGTTCTGTTGTGCATAAGCATTGTTATAGATCCGAGACCCATTGATAACCAAGAACCATAACAACAATGAGCCTGAATCATCTTGTAAATGGAGTAAACATAAATCAGAGAAGAAAGTGCTATAAACACAAGTTCTATGGATGAAGGTCTGGGAAGAAGAGAAATACCCAAAGGAAATTGAGCATGAAAATCATTAATGTCGGGTTGCTGGGAGGAGGTGAGGTGGTCAAGGTGCAGCATAGTAACAATGAAATATGCAAATTTCCTCTAGTTCTTAAATGCTCCCCCCTCCCTCCACCCTGCACCTCCCCTACTATCATGATCACAATTCTACCTTACAAATCTGGCTAGACCAGAGGATGTACACTGGTGTGGATAGGCGCCGGAAACATGGCGAATCCAGAACAGATGATCCCTTCAGGACCAGTGGTGAGCATGACAATATAGGGAGGATGGAGGGAAGGTGGGGTAGAAGGGGGGAACCAATTGTAGGGATCTATATATATCCACCTCCTTGGGGTACAGAACATAGCGACATGGGTGAGGGACACATTGGACAGTGTACGAAATGACAAAAAAATGGTAAGTTGTAAATTATTGAGGGTTCCTGAGGGAGGGGGCCGGTGAGGAGGAGGGGAAAAATGAGGAGCTGAAACCAAGAGCTTGCACAGAAGGCGGATGTTAGCGAAAGATGATGGCCAGAAATGCGCACATGTGGTTTGCCCACACTGTATGTATTAATTGTGATAAGACTTGTATGAGTCCCCAATAAAAAGATTTTAAGAAAAAGATCATCAGTGTAGGAGAAAAACATGAAGATTAGGGAATAAGCAGCGGAGAGTGTGTATGGAGAACTGACTGTCAACCGATGAAGATAATTATTCAACCAAGTGAAAGTCAACCATGCTCTGTTGCGCTTGTTAAGTGCCATCGAGTGGGCTCTGACTCGGTGACCCCATGGACTACAGAAGAAAGCACTGCTCTGTCCTGCATCATTCTCACAATATTGACGCCGAGATTGTAGCAAGTGTTTCAAGTCAACTCTTTGAGCGTCTTTCTCTCTTGTCCCTATGTTCTCCTTTACCAGACATGAAGCCATTTTCTGGAGACTTGTCTTTCTTGCTGGCGTGTGCAAACTACAAGAACCAACCTCCACTCTATTCTGGTTGGGCTTTATCCAAGATGTATTTGTTTGTCACTTTCACAGACTGTCCATATTCTTCCCCCAAACTGTAATCTACATGCATCAATTCTTCTGAGCTCTTCCCAGTGGATGATCTAGACAAGAACAATTGCAGTAGACCGGTGGTTCTGAAAAGAAAAGAACAGGAGAATTAGCACAGATAACTAGCCCATTCTTTTTTTGTTATTGTTGCTACAATCCAGATCCCGAATTTTGGGTGATAATTGCATATGCGTACACTTTATCTCACGTCCTTTAAGCATGCTTTCCAGAGAGGCCAGTCCCCAGAGCAGGACAGCATGCCTGGTACAGCAAAGGAACAGTGACAGAGAGGCAGACATTCTGCAAGAGGAATCGGCTCAGTGGCTGCAGCACTGGGCTCAAGCATAAGAACCATTGGGAGGAGGGTCCAGGACTAGACAGTGTTTCATTCTGTAGCACGGATGGCACCTAACAAAAACAATTCGGCTTAATTTTTAATGCTTACATGAAGTGGGCGAAGCTAGCACTGTTTTGTTAGCGTCTAACTCATAACAACCTAGGTGCCACAGAACAAAACCTTTCTGATCCAACACCCACATAACAGTTATGTGTAAGCCCATTGTTGCAGCCATGGAAACAATGCATGTTTCTAGGGACCTTTCTCCTTTTTCCCCTGCTTCTCTACCAAGCATGATGTTCTTCAGGGACAGCACTCTCCTGAGAGAAGTGTCCAAAGAACAGGAGATAAAGGGGGAAAGAGAAAATATTCCAGGTACAGGTCATCCTAAGGGGGAAAGTGTGTCAGACCTGAAAAAGACACAGGGCGGTGTACTTGAAGGATAGTAAACAGGGGAGCGAGGACGAGAAAAGTAGATAATGTCTGGTTGTGTACCATACCTTTTTGTGGGATAAGCCGCTATCCAAATCATGAATGAGGAGATGAACCTGGGACTTTGACAGCAAAAGAGAGCCCTGATCTTTCTTATGCCAAGGTAGTGTGTGTAGGATACGACTCCTAACTGTGATGGACTAATTTATTTCAATTTTCCACCAGGGGGCAGAAGAGGACAAGGCAGGATATTTTCATGCCTGTCAACCAGACAGTGCAGTTTTTCGGATATGTCATGTGTTTTTTTCAAAACCTTCCGCAATTTGTTAATTGTATTGATGGAATGCATCCATGCATCCCTTTTTTATTATGTGGGACATTTATAAAGACGCCAAACAGAAAAGAAAACAAACAAAGATATCCACTCCTAATGGGCACACAGGTTTTTATTCAAAATAGACAAAAACATGCCGGAAACCACTACTCATAGTTCTTTGTTGCTTTATAACAAGATTATGAACAAGGTGTATGCATTTAAAAATCAATTATGAGCTAACTGCTGACTCAATTCCGGAGACTGCTGCTGAGTCAGCCTTACAGTAAATTTAGGGTGAGAGTCAAGACTGCTCAATCATTTTGTATATTAGCTCCAGCTTAGAAATGCAGCACCTGACTTTCCCTAAATGCTACAGTCTAAACTCTCTTACTGGTCATGAGATGTGCCAGTTTGGGAGTCAGACCCATCAATGGCTTCTTGACAGATCAATTGTCATCATCAAGGAAGTTCAGGGACAGCCAGGCAGACAGGTGGCTCTTTTGGCATGCTAGTGGAAGATGGCATATACGCATTTGGCAGCAAGAAATAGATAAGGATCCAGGAAATTTGTCAATGTCTGGGCAGCTCAGTCGTCGGGAAGGGTCTTAATCCAATGAACAGGGATTTATTTTTGTCCGATAAAGTAAAACAACAATGTGCCACCACATCTCTCTAATGAGTATCCTCAGAGGTGAGGGCTGTTGAAATACTGACCAATTCCCTTTAATTGTCTTGAAGAGAGGCCCTCAGTGGGCTGTGTGGATTTGGATGCAGGCTCTGAACAGATGGATGGAGGCTCAGATCAGACATGCATCGACAAACCATTACGCCACAGAGCTAATAGCTTCTGCCCAAAGAGCACGGGGCTTGGCTCAGACCCATTAACCTCCACAAGCACCCTCACTCCCGTTTCTAGCACAGCCATCATCGGGGTTCATTCTCCTGTCAGGTACCTGGCATGATAATGACCCCATCATGAGATGGAATCCTGGGGGTTCAGCTCGAACATGTAATGGACGACAGCGGAGTGAAGAAGAGACCCAGGAAAGAGGCCAAGCGCTATCTCCCAACCCAGTTGTTACTCATTTACATGAATCTCCATATGACTCAGCTAAGAGAAAATACACTGTTTTCCTGTAATATATTCAGTATTATCACATACACAGTAATCTCAGTGAAAACCTGGCAAAATGTTAATAAACATAAAAGTGAATTTAATGAAATTTAGCCTTATTGCTGGATTTCCCTCTGGCTTGCCTCTTTTCTCTTGGCATCATGCAGGTAGGCAGGAAAACGCTCACAGCTGTGCTAAACATGGCTATTAATAGCAACTCTTTTCTTACTCTTAGCAAGAAACAAAGCACGCCTTTTCCAGAGGCTCGGTAGTTAATTTTATCTTTCATTTACTGCCTGAACCCATTGTCATTAGGACGATTGTAATTATTATCAGCTACAAAAATAATCAGGGTACTTACAACGTGAGAGATATTTTGAGGAGGAAGAGAGAATAAAAATAGTATGTCTCAACAGATTTGGAGGAGACAAAGTTCATTTTTTTTCCTCCTGTGGACTGAGTTATGTTTGTGACGTTTCTTCTATTTTCTTTAGCTGATTAAAAAAAAACCAATGCTCATTTGTACAAATTCATCCTCGGTGTGATTAAAAAAAGAAAGAAAAAGAGAAAGACATTTGGTGCCTTTTAGTGTCGGCATTAGCTTGACCGGTGAAAGAAGCCTGTGATAAATGACACAGAGGTTTTAGAGAATGTTCACTGTGATACCACAATGTGCCCATTTGTTCAAGTCACACAGTGCTTTATTCTAAGAAGAACAAAGTATTGTCAGAGAACCATCATAAGGTGATTGCTAACTTCTTTTCCTTCCTTCCTTCCCATAAAGACCACATAAGGGAGCAGACACAGGGAGTGCTGCCAAGGTAAGAAAAGCCTGGACAAGCATAGAACAACAGGGGGGAAAAGATCAAACAGTATTTCTTAAAGGTCCCCTCTCCCAGTTTTTGTGTTTTTAAAATGTTGTACTGCCGTGTTATTGTGGAGGGAGTAATTGTATATAAGTTATTGAATCATGATATTGCAGATGAAAGCTGTGTACAGTTCAAACAATGACGATGACAGGTATAGAAACGACGGTATGATAGATGTGCAGCAATGAGTGTTAACCTTGAGGAAAATTACAGAAACATGAAAGTGTAGAAGGAGGGGTCAATTTGCCTCAGTGCTTCATTTGAGAGCCACTCTGCCTGTGTGATGAATGCAATGAAACAAACTAGGGCATTATGGTAGTGACATAATCTATTGACAATGTGAGACTTGAAAGAGGAGGGGTGGAGTCTAACCTGTCGTTCATGTCATAGCTTGACGGCCTTATGTGGAGCTGCTAAAGAGACAAATAGCTCACTGGAGTCAGGACACACACTCACTCCCAGAGAGACATTCCTGGGGACAAGATACATAGAGCTAGTCTAGAGGCCTGGGGCTGAAGGAGTCAGAGGGAGAGGCCTGTCAGCGCTGAGATGCTTCCACCACCACTGGAACCATAGGACTTTCCACCCACTGGCCGGGGATCTCCCTGCATTCAGTATCATTGCATGTGTTTCATTAATCTAAAGAGGAATTTATAGATTGGTATCAAACATTTGGGCTAATATCAGACTCAGGAACTGGGCTGGGATGTTTTCCTCAATATTCAATTGTTCTTATATATAAAGCTTTTTCTTGTACACATATGAATATCTTCATGAATTTGGTTCTCAGGTCCACCTAGACTAACAGAGGCCTTTTCTAAGTGGGTGCTGGGAAAATGGCACAGAGGCTGCATCTAAACACCTTTGGCTATCCCAGGGAAGAAAGTCCATTTCCACACGAGCCCAAGGCAGATTGCCACAAACAAAGGCTGGCAACCCTACACCTTCCATCTTTCTTGACCTACTCTAGCACAAGCCTGTCCACTCCGTTTCTCGGCTGGGTTTGGTCATTTGTTGCAGTACCCACAGAAATGGCCAGACAGCAATCAAGATTAAGAGGGTTTATTAGGGAACTAAAAGCTTTCTCAAAGCCAGGATCAGTAACAGCCAGGACACAATGATTGATCCATGGTAACACAGCCCCCTCCCCCAGCAGCCAATAGTTCTCTGGTCTTCAGTCTGTACGTCCCAGGTGCCTGATCTCAGCTACTGTGGCCCAGGAATCCAGGTCATGCTCAGTCTCCCACTCTGTCTCACTCCCATCTCAGGGTTTCTTTGCCTTCTTCTGTTCTTAGTCTGGCTCCCTGCCTCGGCTCCATGACCTCCATTCCACAGACCCTTGTGCTTCGTGCCTCAGCCTCTGCCACATGAGAAAGACATCTCAAGCATGCTCCAGGGGTGCCTCTTCTTCCTTGAGGGCCCTGGGGATTTCCTCTCTGCTTCTGAGGTGGTTTGGAAGAGCTTCATGGAGATTCTATTTTTGTCCTTCCACAGAACACACCTCATGGAAACAAAGTGTGGGGACTGAGTTCATAGCCTCTAGTAAAGTGGAGGCTCAATTTATATCCCACTTTATCCCAGCCTTGCCTGTTGGATTAACAAGGTCCAAAACGAAGTTCCTAGCACAGACCTCGAAGTGAACTTTTGTAATACAGCATGTAAGGCAAAGGACTAGCATGCTAGGTTCTTGTTGGCCTGCTCATATGCCACGGAGACTCAGTTCCGACCCACACAGCCTCCAAGCATAACTGGTTGGCACGCTGACTGTTCTCTGCCATGTAATTGAAGGCATCTCAGCTGCTTCGTGTGTTACTTTGTAATATATAAATTACCTGGTACAGGGTGACAAGCTGCTTTCTTTGCCCCTCACCCTGCAGATGATGTATTTGTGAGACTTTTTTCATTTGCTAAGCAGTGAGCACCAGAACGAATGCTTTTGTGTAATATACTGCTTACCTATTGCCTGCTTCCAGGCTTCATGCAGATCATGACTGTATCAGTTTAAATTTTCATGAGATATTTGAAGATAAGTCAGTATGCGAAAACCAGGAGAGTTTACAGAATGGGTTCCCAGATGCCCTCAAATGGCCTGATCAGGGTGCCCGCCTGTCAAACACTCTTGGACATCAAAGAACCACCATCCCCTGGAGACTGGCAGGCCTTCTATCAATCTGCCAGTCTGAATCGCTCCCTGTTCTCTCGCCGACACTGAGGCAGTGTGTCAGTTGCCATATGTCACTGGCCTTGCACTGTACTTTGCTGACATTTGGTTTCCCTTACTCTTTGTATAATTATTTGTGGGGAGTCCGTACATTTGCATTCCTTTATTAGCTCCGGAATGTCTAATAATAGATGACCCTAGATATCTTGAGATCAGAAATCAAAGAAAATAGAGAGTAAATTTGAGGCTGCAACAAAAATAATTTGTAAGCGGCTTATGGAGGTGTAGCTCTGTTTCTCAGAAGGAAGGAGAGTGGAAGGCAGGGGGATGACAGCAATGAGATAGGTCTAAGGGGTGGTGGAAGACTGAGAGCCTAGTGATGGGCCTTGCCTGAGTCTAGGACAAGTTCTGTAGAAAAGCCCAAACTTAAGCTTATACATGTATTTAAAAATATAAGTTTATGACAAAGAAAGGAGCTAATGCATTTGGAATGGTGGGAACGTCCCAAATCCACAGATTGGATGTCAGGATAGAGGACTCTCCTGATGCAAGGAGCTTTAGGGAATGGTGATCCCAAGATTAGCAGGTCAGCTGGAAGACTTCTGGTTTCAAAGGCAAATGATTCTAAGGTTGGTGGGGATATGACAGGCTGCTGATAATGTCCAGGTTAGCAGGAATATGACAGCTGTCTAGATCTCGATCCGAAGACCACGTCAGGCAATGAGCCAGCACAGAGCAAGAAAAATGTCCTGTAGTGAAAAATCACCATCTAGTGAATGTACGTCCTACCCTCAGTTAACTTTCCTTCAGTTGATTGCCTGCTTATTGCTCATCTCTTCATCGAGGAAACCATGATGTATTTTGAAGTAATTACGATGTATTGTCAGACAATTAGGATGGGATTATTACATTTTCACTGCCAAACAATTGAGAATCCTGGCTCATCCAAGTTGACATAAAGCTTAAGTTATCATAGGTGTAATCTGTTTAATTACAAATAATTGTAAATACTGATGATGTTGTGATTGACAACCACACTGTGAAGAAACCCTCCCCCCAAAAAACAAACCAACAAACCAGTTGCCATTGAGTTGATTTCAATTCATAGTGCTCATGAATGTTTCAGAGTAGAACTGGGCACAATGCCTGTGATCTTTTGGAAACACATCACTGACCTTTGTCTTAAGGCAGAGGTTCTGGTTTGCTTTTAACTGCCTTCAATTAAGCTTAGCCATTTACACCACCTGTGACTCCTACTGAGAAGGTTAAACAAACAAACCAGAAAGAGCAAACCTGACAGTCACTAGTCAATTCTGACTCATATTGACCCTACATGTCAGGGTGAAACTGTCCCTGGGAGTGTCTGAGACTATTCCTTTTCAGCCTCCCAGTGACTTCTGGAGAATCTAAAACAGAATTTTAAGGAAATCTTGTCTAGATTTTAAGGGGCTAGCACACATGCACTTTTGATTGTAAAACACCTTGGCATAACTTCCAATCTTTGCGATCTCTGAGAAAGTAATTATGAACTCATTTCATTCGAAAATACTCATTAAGCATAAATCATGTTAGATTAACGTTCTTCCCATCTTTGGGGAAAAGAATGTGGCACTTACTGTTTCTGGACTTACTTGCAGCTCTTGACAAGGATTCATGATATAAAGTAATAGTCTGGGATCTATCCTTGAGTATTTATTAATTACTAGATCAGTTATTAAAAGAATTCTTGCTTAAAATATGTTTGCTAATGAGATGTTGAATCAATGTTACCCAAAGGTAAATTGCTATAAAATGTCGAGCTTTATCAAGCACGAGATTCTTTAGAATTTTGAACACTTTTATTCACTTATTGGATGATGAAATGAAAAGCAAGATTATCAAGTTTTAAATGTCTTTAAGCTTTAAATTAAATTTGAATCTGTTGTATTAAGTCAAATGTCTTCAATGGTTTAAATGTTAGTTTATAAATGGGTTTAAGCTGAGCCCTAGTGGCATAGTGATTGTGTGCAGGACTGCGGCCAACAGGGTTGATGGTTCAAATCCAGAAGCAGTTCTTCAGGAGCAAGGCTGTGCTTCCTACTCCCACCAGGGCAGTGATGCAAAAGGAAAAAAAAGAAAAAAATCAGTTTATATAGCAAGACATTTCATTGTGTTCTTAACTTACCAGTATAATTTCATATAAATATGATTGTAAATTCTTTAGACTTGTAGGAAGATGAGTTAATAGTTTTATGTGACTATCAAAAGGTCAATGTTAGAGTATTGTACCACATCAAAGTACAGCATCTGTAACCTGTATTAAAAATGGATTTCATCTCACATCTTTATTCTGATGAATAATAAGTTCTGTCTAGAGCATCATGTTGAAGAGGATTCTGGAACTTCTCCTAAACTTGGTAGGAAAGTGTCACTATTAATTAGTGACCCATTGATGCAGAATGCATAAGTCCTCCGCTGCTGGCTGAAAGGTTGACAGAACTCATCCATGAGAAACAGCTATTAATCTACATCTGTAAAGATTGCAGCGAGGAGTGCTTTACCTACCCGCTGCCATCTATTTGATTCTGACATACAGTGGCTGTCCATAAGGTTTCCAGGGCTGTGCTCTTTATAGGAATAGATAGCCTGATGTTTCTCCCTCATCCTGGCTTGTCATCGCGCTTGATATTAGCAGTCCATTGCTTACCTACTCAAGCTACCAAGGCTCAAGTATATCTTCGTGCATGGAATATCTTAAGGGGGTGTTACACCCTGTCACATAAAGTCATCATAAGTCAATACAACAATAAAAGCCATGACCATAGTGTGGAGAGAGAGAGAGAGAGAGAGAGAGAGAGAGAGAGAGAGAGAGAGCGAGCGCACTTGTTCTATGTGCTTGATATTTGGTACTGAAAGAGTGAGTTGGTGAAATAACCCTCATTTTGTGCTCCAGTAGAACCTGTGAAAGCAATAAACTGTGTAAACAGACACCTGTTAGAGAAGAAAAGTGAACACATTTTCCACTATTGGAGTGATATACAAGGAGTAAGCTGAATTCAAAGGCAGGAAACTTGTGAAATACAGAAAAGCCTGCCTAAAGGTCTGGCTTTCACAAGTTAGGTTATATAATGATCATGTGTTTGGCTGCATTGACCAGAGAAACATGTCCATGCATAAGAAAAAGTTTAATATCAAGAAGTAGTTCTATATCAAGAAAGTGTCCTGGCCCCGCTAACTTAAGTCTGATACTAGTCCATTAATCCCTCTTCAGCTTCATGCAGTCCATTCAATGATGTAGGACACAGGGAGCACACAGGCTGCTGGGGGCACAGTCATTTGGATCTGAAGTTGGTGGAAACACAGCAGGGCGCTGGAAGTTCTCCATGTGAGGGACAGAATTCCAGCAAGCTGGAAGGCAAAAAAGCTGAGTGAGTGGGACATTTGTAGGGCCACCTTATAAGAAGGCCACACTCCCAAGGAGACAACATCAGGCTGTGACTCACCTAACTGGCCAGTGAGATGCCACCTGTACATTGTTATACATCTTCAAGTTGACATAAAATTATCTAACTACCACAGATCATGTAAGACAAGGCTTCAAAATTCTCTGCCCCACCCTCTTTTTTGTCAGGCATGTGACTGCACATTTAACAATGGTTTAGGACTTTGTCATTTTTGATAGAGGTGAGTGGGACAAAGGAATGAGACCTTTCTTTTAAAACAGTCCTTATTGCTTTGGGATTTGTATCCACTACATTTGCCACTCTTTACCCCCACCCCTGCCCCCAACCTTCAGGTTCCTAGCTACCTCTTCCTTTGTAATATATATTGTCTTCCATATTGTTTTATCTTATATTGAGCTTCCATTTCTGTTTTTCTTTCCTTATATCTTTCCTAAAGCAGTTGTTCTCAATCTGGATGATTTTTCTACACAGGATATTGTCAATGTTTGGAAGCATTTTTGGCTGTTACAGCAAAGGCGTTCCTATTGACATCTAGAGCATAGAGGCTAATGTTGCTGTTAAATATACTTGGCTTACACAGGTTCCCCACAACAGAGAATTATCCAACTGCAAATATCAGTGGCATCAAGAACTGAGAAAACTTGTCCTAGATAACTGATCCTGCCTTCTTCAGTGGAAGCAGCCTGACCTCTGTAGAGCCCAGAAATTAAGAGAGCTGGCATTCATTGAGACTGATTATTAACTTCTTTAATGCCTTTGAAAGGACATACTTTCTTTTTTTTTTTTTGAAGTGACAGAGTTTCAACTATTTGAAACTTCTACAATGAGAAATGACATTTTATAAAAGGTAGACCCTGACGTAATCTTATTTCAAATACAACTTCCCTCATTCCTAAGTTGTATACTTTAGTTTTGGATTCTGAAGATGATAATAATGTTATTGACAGCGATGATAGCGATACCAATAATGAGCTCATAGGCTTAAGGATTCAATGTGTGAGTACACACACATGGGCGTACACATGTAGATAATTTAGACAGGGAAAGAGAGGCTCCATGGCATTTGTAACAGGATAGAAACCAGGTTTTATTTAAAGCTATAAGTGATATTTAGCAACCTGTTGGAAATAATTCCCACTCTTATCCAACCTGTTATAACAGAGTGTCAGGGTCTCTATAGACCTTTCAATGACTGGTTTTTATTTTGTTTTTGGTGTGGGATCGGGGCTGGGGAGGAGATCACTACAACTGTCTTTTTCAGAGTGCACACAAACTTCCAATTTTTTTGGTAAAGAGCAGAATATGTTAACTCTTTACAAAATCCAGTGTCTATGTGTGATATAAAGCTATTATTACTCCTCCATGTGTGTCTGCTTGCTGAAAGTGAGAAGACTTGAAGCACTGGTTGATGCAGATCACAGAATGGAGCTGTGGGCAACCTCGAGAAGAATGGGAATTCCAGAACACTTCATGGTGCTCCTGGGCAACATGTACATGTGTCGAGGTGCTGTAAGAAGAGAACATGGGGATACGGTATAGTTCAAAATCAAGAAAGATGTATTTCAGGGTTGAATCCTTTCACCAGACATGCTCCACTTGTCTGCTGAGCAATTCACCAGAGAAGGGGGATTCTATGAGGAAGAATGTAGCATCAGAATTGGAGAAAGGCTTATTAACAACCTGTGACATGTGAATGACAGAACTTTGTATGCTGAAAATTTTCCAAAGCACTTGCTGATGAAGGTCGAGGATTGTAGCCTTCAATATGGATTCCAATTCTATATAAAGAAGATAAAAATCCAATTAGACCAATATGTAATATGATGATGAATAAAAAAAGTTTCAGTTGTCAAGGATTTTGTCTAACTTGGATCCACAATCAATGTTCAAGACCCCAGAAGTCAAGAGATCAAAGGCATACGGTGCTTGGTAAATCCCTTTCTACTACTGAGGAACAAGGATGTTACTTTGAGGACTAAGGTGAGCCAAGCCATTGCCTCACATGCATGTGAAAGTTGGACATTGAATAAAGAAAATCAAAGAAAAATTGATGCATTTGAATTGTGGTGCTAGAAGAGAATATTGTAAGTCCCATGGATTGATAAAAGGACAACCCCATCTGTCTGGAAAGAGTTTTCCTTAGAGGCAAGGGTAGTAAGACTTTGACTTACATACTTAAGGACATCTTGTCAGGACAGGCAGTTCTTGGAGAAGGACAGCATGCTTGGAGAAGTGGTGGGGTCACCAGAAAAGTGGATGATCTTTGAGATGAATTGACACAAGACAGAAAAAACTGGGTTTCAACATAGGAACAATTGTAAGGATGATCCAGGACCATGTAGTGTTTATTTAAAGTATTTCATATAGAATAAATAGCTTGTGATTAATCTCATTATTTGGGGTCATCTATTTCAGGATAATGTCTATATTGTCAATGTATCCTTTGAGGTTAAGGAAAACCAAGAGTGTGTATGAGGTGCTCAAGTTTGTCTAGTAGAGCCATATGGTGTTAAACCCCTCACATTAACTTTTTTAAAATAAAAAAAGCTTAAGGCATTCTGTTGTTTTAGGGGAATATGCACAATCTTTTTTAAATCGGTAAACAAAATATTTGGAAATTAGTAAGCTTAGAGTCAATTGATTTATATTCATAAAGTTAGTGAAGAAAATAAACTTCCTATGACAAAGGAGATTAGTAATTTCAAGAGAACAAACATCATTTTGTACAATAAATATTCTAACAAGTGGAACTCATTAGTATAGAATTATTAGTCTCAAGAATTAAGTTAGCATTATTTAGACACCAGGATAGGTTTTTATCCTTTTTAATTACATAGTAGACTTAAAGAAACTCAGCTCTGCTTCAATAAGATACAGAAGTATAAATTTCAATGTGATAGCAGTCAATGCCTATTCATTAAATTTATTATTTGCTAATTGAAATCAAATGTAAATATTAAATATCTGCTAATTTTACAAATCACTATTGTCGATAGCATCTTAATGATTTTCTCTAAATATGTCCGTTTCAATAATTGAGGCTATGACCACTGGTTTAAACTTGTTTTTAGTCAATATTCCATAAAAACATAACTCAAAATTATTTTAAAATCCTGATGACCATCAAAGTATTGAACTAAGGTCAAGTCTCCCAGGTTTGCAACTTAGATGTATCTTTCAGATAACCTGTTCTCATTTTGTAACTTCAAATTTGCTTAACAATACTCCTAGCAATTTACTACAGTGCAATTTATTTCATATCTTGATTGCCTAGGTAGTAAGTAAAACTTATATAGAATAAATAGGAAGGAAGTGACATTGGATCCAAATAAGCTGCATTCTAAATGTGTTATCTTAAGCAAGTTACGTAATATCTATTTGACTGTTTTCCCTGGTGTATTATGCTGGTACTTACAGTGACTTTGGCATATGACTTTTGTGCACGTTAGATGCATTGACTTAAAAATTGTCTGGCATTTAGTGTTAATTATCCAAATTTTTTCTGAAAGTTCTCATCTCTGTAGGTGTACAGCAGAGCTGTATTATTCCTCTAATGCAAGAACAAAAGGTGCTTTTCTTAGTCTAGCGGCCACCAGTATTATCACTATAGAGTGAGGAGGCTATTATAGCGAACTTCCCTTAGCTTTGTTGACTCAAAGTTGGAGTTTTATACTAGGCAAAGTGCATTTATGAATTATTGATGTGAGAGGGTAGTTCATCAGCTCTTAACAAACTAGGATTGGAAAGACCAAGAATTTTTGATTTGCTCACACAAAGAACACTTGAGTCTTACTATTTCATGTGACTTTGAGATAGCAAAATCATTTTAGTGAATTTTTAATCGGAATTCAGTGGAATACTGTAGCTGCATGACTAAGAAATACTATGAAACCTTAAAGATTGCCTGCATTGTTATGAAGTTGAGATCTTGGTCTCTTAAGTTTGATTTGCTTTTACTTAGTAATTTGGAAAAAATGCTAAAATAGTTATTTCTTTTTCACTTGCCAGCAAAATGATAAGGCACACAGTTAAATGATGAAGCATATAGTTAATGGGCATTATTTCTCAAATTTTGTTCTACATGCTGTGTAATCTATACATTCATTTAGTAATTAAGTGTAGAATTGGATTTAAACAAAAAAAAATTATTACTTCCAAGCATGACCACACCTCCCACCCCTCACTTAGTATTACTGAACTCATTCTTTTATAAATATTTATACTTCAGATATCCTAATTTCTGAGTGAGGAAATCCCCAAATAAAAAAGGAGTCAAAAGTTGAATTATCTCAGCACAGAAACGGAAACGGGTGTTTAGTGCATGAAGTCACAGGGTGGGCTCTTTCGGACATGCATATAAGAAATGAAATCAAATAGAGAAGTATACAACAACCACACCGAGGTGTGCTCTCGAGTTGGGCCTGCTGTGATCCACTATGAGTTTCTGAGGTATCCATGCTACTAAGGGAGCTGTTTCCTTCTCAGTCAAGAGGGTGGGGTTATTGTAGAGTGTGCCGGTTAATCATTAACTATACATTTCCAAGGGAGACAGCGAGGCACCATTTGCAGGTTGTGCTGCTCACAGGACAATATCTGGATGAAGGAACAATCCATCAACTATAAATAATGCTCATTAACTATATGCCTCACCATTTAACTATATGCCTTATCATAGTGTGGGCAAGTGAAAAAGAATGAACTATTTTAACATTTTCAAAAATTACTAAATTAAAGCAAGTCAAATCAATAGTTTCTCTTTCATCTCTCTGGGTTCTAATAACCATTTCCGTGGCCACACAAAACTTAGACAAAATTCCCGAGTAAAGGGTGTATTAAGGAACTTAAGTTGTAATGCCAGTGCAAAACGTTCAAGGATATGTTGCACTTGTTGCAAAGTTGCTAATGGTCTGTTAATAAGTTCTCCAACGGGTATGTTAAAATGAAAAATGCTACAACCAAATTATGTATAGCTCAAGTTAAGTGTCCCAGAGGCAGTATACTCTGAAAACCAACCTTGGGCTTAAAGAACTCAGCTTTATGTGCTTCATGAGATGGGAAGTTTATCTCGGTTCCATCCTATGGATCCCGGTTCTGCGCTGCTCTTCCTTGGATGTTATAGCCGTCTCTGGTTCGAGGAGGTTCGCTGCACAGCCACCTCGTGTTCAGAGGAAGCACTCCTCTTCCGCCATTGCTGCTAATGCAACCCCTCTGCTTGCGTCTCAGAGAAAAGATTTATACACAGTCGATGGCTTTCCAGGGAATTCTGTGCACAATCGCTCACAGGTGAATCCTATCAATATCTTCCCCTACCTTCTTGCAAGATCCAAGCTGGAAAAGGTTTGATGGATATTAAAGACTGGCTAGAAGAGTCACATTAAATCATGAACCGCCCCTGCACTATTTTAACAGCCAGGTATCACAGCAGCTGGTGTATGGCAGCATTACATGGTAAAGAATCTACTTTGAAAAAATTTATTCTTACTGGTATTATCAAACTCGCTATATTTCTGGAGCTGCATCTGTGATATCAATTGAAATCAGATATTTAAATAGGGTTGCCTAGCTGCTAGCCTCCAGGGATAATGTATTTTGTACAAATATTCAAGATAATGCTATAGCTTTCTTAATTTATAGAAAAAATAATACTAGAAAGTACTTTAAATATGCTGGTATTTTCTAAAATCTGACACAATTTAAAATGTTGCTGATAAAAGAGTAAAATAAATTGGGAAATCATCTTGGAGATGCTGTTGTCAGAAAAACGTAGCAAAAGAATGGAGAAAATGAAGAGGTGATAGCAAAGCTGAGTTATAAAGCAACGGAGTGGAAAAGTACTGCTCATTGAATTGTTTTCTTTCCTCTTTCTTTAAGAGTCCCAAAGTGGCTGAAAGCCAGCACTATTTAAATTTAGTGTGCCTAGAAGCAGAAGAAGTTCTTACATGTCATAGGCATATTAGTGGTTTTTAAACTGGCAGGAACAGTCAATTACCTATTGGTGTTTTATTATTGCTGTTATTTTAAGTCTTTAAGTGTACCGTGATAACAGCAGAAGGAGGAAAGTAAAAGAAAAAATTGAAAAGTAGGAGGATTTATTGTGCTACAGATCTCCTTTTTAAAAGTTGAAATACAAGTGATGGTTGTGCAGCTAGTTTTTTTAAATACATTACAGAACATAGCTCTCCGTGTGAAACAGCAATACAAGGAAAGCGGTTTTAGATCATAAATAACATTAATAAGTATCTTATAAACTTATATTTTGAGTCTGTCAAGTGGGATGCATCTTTATAACAATGATATAGATGTATTTAAATATTTTCATATCCCTTTAAAAATTCTTTGAGACTCAATTGCAAGTAATCCATTGTCCACCTGGCTTTAAATTGGCATCAACAAATCATTCTCTTTCCTTATGGTTGCTGATTTTTCTATTCACACTGTAATGGTTAAACCACACCCTAGTTACATATGTTGTCTTCTTGCCTCTGGTACTCCTTTGGTATTGTTTATTTTTATCTGCACATTTTTTCCCAAGTTATGCTTTTTTAAAAGCATATTGTCTCACCTAAAGAGCTTTATGCTTCCCACAGCCTCACTGGGTGATGTCTAATCCTATCAGAATAGGATTAGTTTTCAAGATTGGGTTTTAATTTAACTCAATTCCAGCACCTTCTCATTTTCCTTTTCCTCTGCCCCTCCTCCTCCTTTTTCTTCTGAGGAGTCCCTAGGTGAGGCAAATTGTTGCTTGACCCCTCGCCAAAAGGTTAATGGTTTGAACTCCCACAGAGGAGAAAAAAAGTCCTCAAAGAAGTCCTGGTAATCAGGTTCCAAGGAGCCACAATTCTGAAAACCTCGCGGGGCAGTTTTATTGTGCACACATGATGTCTCCATGATTTAGAATGGAACTAACAACAGCAACATACAAAAAGTATCTACCCACATTCACAATGTCATTGGAGGATTAAAAAATTTCTCTTACTGTTTTAATATATATATAATTGGACAAAAATATTATCCAAATTTGCTATGAAGTCATGTTTTAACATGATCATAAGTTATATAACTAGCTTTCTGCTAGCATTTGCTATCATTTATTTTCAAGATGCTTTCATCACTCCAAAGAGAATCCCAGTATTTCTGAAGCCTGAATTCTCATTCCCTTCTTCCCACGTAGATCCTGATAACCAGTAATAAACTGTGTTCACTCACTTATTCTAGAAATTTCACATAATTAGGATCATATGATTAGCACAATTTTGGAGCTGACTTACATCACTCAGCAAAAGTAAAGTTTCATTTATGCCATTATGTGTATTAGAACTTTATTTTTCTTTAGTGCTAGTAATGTTCATTATACACATGGATTGCATATTGTTTATCCATTAATATAAACTTTTGGATTGATGAATATTTGGGTCATTTTCATTACTTTCCAACTAAGAATTCATGAAGCCACAATTATCTTCACTACTTTCTTCAGATTCAATTGTGCAAGCATTAGCAGTGATATTAAGTTGTTTGGCTTTGTGACTAATTTTTCTCAGTGTTCTTAGAATTAAAGACCATTTCCTATATGTGGCTGGTGGACCTGCTACATAAGTATGAGTCAACACCCAAATAAGCAAAAACAGTCCCATTTTGTGACAAAGTCAGATAGCATTAATCGAATCACAAACAACATGGAATCTAATCAATGAAGTGTAATCTAGACGACAACAAAAGCATAAAAATAGACAAAATGTCAAAGCTCAGAAATAATAAAGACAGTAAATCTGAGTGCTCTCTATACACTATACATATTTGACATATTTGTTCATCAGATCAATCCTTATTCCACCTTTTGTAAGTTGAGAGAACTAAGACAGAAAGAAGCAAGCGACTTACCTGTAATCATGTAGCTGTGAAGAGATTAAGTTGGGATTTGTTTATATTGCAGTGAGAAATTTAAGTTACATATTATAGAGAAACCTTTGATCAAATTTCCATCATACCTAAATGCACTCTATTTCGTGTCTTTGTATTTTTGTGGGAATATTTTGTATTATAAAGCTTCTTTTTCCTTAGCTCATGTGAAATGGGTTTGTTTTTTCCTTGACCAGAATTGCCTGTTCAAATACAGTATTTCTTTTCCCTTTAAAGTTTTATTGACATAATTCAGTTGGTTTATGATTTCAATCATAATCAAAAGAGTGAGTTCTCATCACCGCACTTTATTTTGACCTTTCTTTTTCCTTGTCCTCATTGTTGTTGATTCCCCCATTTCCCATCGACTTCAACAGTCATGTCACTAAAAACTTTTAATCCAGTGTCTGTCTCTTTTGATTGACCTATTCCGGATTTCATATACAGAGAAACATGCAGAATCAAAACAAAAAGAACATTGAAACCAACTGAAATCATAGAACATAGGAGGCATCAATAAAAATTAAAGCAAAAACTGTTGGAAAAATTGGAGCAAAATGTATAGTGGATCAAAATGGAGAACTCATGGTGCTCATTTGGAACTTATACATGCATCCAGCAGCAGTTGTGAGAACAGAACAAGGGAATGCTGCATGGTTTAAAATCCGGGAACTTTTGTAGCCTCTTCCCAGACTATTCAATCTGTATACTGCGTAAAAGTATCAGTGAGGATGGTTTACATGATGAAGGATGAAGCGACCTACAATATGCAGATGAGAAAAGCTTGCTTTCGGTTTCCATCTTTGGAAACCCCTTGTCAAAAAGAATGAAACACTGCCATCATGCTCCATCGTCATAACGATTCCTTTAACCTGACTCCATTGTTTCAGTTACTGAGTCCACCCATAGCTTTGAGGCCCTTCCAATTTTTCAATGACCCTCTACTGAGAATGATGTCCTCGAGGTCCTAATTTCCCTGATGACTTGTCTTAGTGATGTAAGATGAGTTTTCACCATCCTTGCTTCTAAAGAGCACTCTGACAATATTTTTTCCAAGACAGATTTGTTTGTATCTTTGGCAATCCATGATACTTTCAAAAATTTTTGCTTCCAGCACAATCACCACAACTGAACCAGTAGGTAACATCATAATAAATGGGGGAAAGTTTAAGGTTACCAAGGATTTTGTCTTTTGGGGGTCTATGCTCATGGAAGCAGCATTCAAGATATCAATGGATGAGTTTCATTGGGTAAAGCTGCTGCACAACACGTTTATGGAGTGTTTAAAAGCAAAGATGTTACTTTGAGGACTAAGGTGTGCCTCATGTGAAAGTTGAACAGAGAATAAAGATCAAAGAAGAATCAATATATTTGAATTGTGGTGATTAAGAAGAATAGTGAATGTACCATTGATTGCTAAAAAGACAAACTGGGGCTGATCCCTGGTGGTGTAGTGGTTGAGTGAAGGACTGCGGCCTATGGGCTTGGCGGTTCAAATCCAGCAGCAGCTCTCCAGTAGCAAGGCTGGGTAGCTCCCACGACCACCAGAGGGCAGTGATGTCCACCACCCCCAAAAAAGACAAACTGAACTGTCTTGGAACTGGTGTGGCCAGAGGGTTTCTTAGAGGCATAGGTGGTGACACTTTGTCCTACATTCTTTGAACATGTTGTCAGACGAGCCTAGCTCTTGGAGAGGGATATTATGTTTGATAAAGTCAGGAGTTAGTGAAGATGATCAAGGCCTTTAGGGATATAGAATGACACAGTGACTTCAACAGTGGGCTCAACAATTGTGAGCATGACTCAGGACTTGGCAGTGTTTCCTTGTGTTGTGCATACCGTTGCTATGGATTGGGCCCAACTGGATGGTACCTAACAAAATGAGGCAATTGAAAATACCAAGATCTGGCCCTGGTGCACCTTAGTCATCAAAGTAACTTCTTTGCTTTCCAGAATTTTAAAGACGTCTTCTACAACAGATTTACCCAAAGCAATGTGTCCTTTGATTTCTTGACAGACACTTCCATGACCATTGGTTGTGGACCAAAGCAAGATGAAAACCTCAATAATTTCAGTATTTTCTGCGTTTGTCATGATAATACCTATTGGGTAGGTAGTGCAGATTTTTTCTTTGCATTAGCTTGCAATCTATACTGAAGATTGAAATATTTTATCTTCATCAGCAGGCACTCCAAGTCCTTTTCATTTTAAGCAAGGATGGAAGTTCACTTGGATATCACAGTTTGTGATATCTTTTCTCCAATCTTGATATCTGGTTATTCTGTATAGAGGCCAGCTTCTGTTTAGGTTCTGTTGATCTCTTTTACTTCATAATATTTTTCCTTTTGCCTTAGCTTATTCTACAGTTAAGAGGAAGTTTTCCAGGCTATTCTAACATCCATTTTTAAAAATCATTTTATTGAGGACTCATTCATCACTTGTCACAATACATAGAGCCCTTTGCATGCATGCTATTGCCATCATTCTCCAAATGTCTGCGTTCACACTTGAATCTTTGATATCAACTTCCCATCCCTTCCCCTCCCTGGTCCCCCCTTGCCCAACCACCCTTCATTATAAATTATTATTTTGTCATATCTTATATTGCCTGATGTCTCCCCTCTCCCATTCCTCCAATGACCATATGCCAGATAGGAGGTTATGTGCAGATCTTTTTGATTGGCTCGCCCTTTCTACCCCACCTTCCCTCCACCCATCCGGTAACTCCACTCTCACTACTGGTCCTGAGGGGTTCATCTTTCCTGGGTTCCCTGAATTTCCAGTTCCTATATGTGCCAGTATACCTCTTTCAGTCCAGCTGGATTTGTAAGGTAGAATTGGGATCATGGCAGTTGGGGGGAGGAAGCCTTCAAGAACTAGAGGAAAGTTGTATGCTTCATTGCTACCTCACTGCATCCTGACTGACCTTTCTCCCTGCGACTCCTGTGTAAAGGGGTGTCCAATTGTCCAAGAATTGACCAAGAATTGACCTTGGGTTCCCACCCTGCCTTTCTTCTCAGTCGTAGTGATGTGCTTCCTGTTCTTTGATGCTTGATACCTGCTCTCTTACACTCCTCATGATCTGGTGTGCTTCTTCCATGTGGGCTTTGCTGCTTCTGCGCTAAATGGCCCCTCATTTACCTTCAAGCCTCTAAGACCCCAGATGCTTTATCATTTGGTAGCTGGGAACCATCATCTTCCTACATTCTGTTTGCCTCTGCACCCATTTGTCTTCAGCGATCATATTGGGAAGGTGGGCATATATTGACATGTTTTTTGATCTTTGGTGCCTGATACCTGATTCTTTCAACACCTCTTAGTCGCACAGGTTGGTGCGACTTTGTTGCTCCTGAGCTAGATGGCCTTTTGTTTACCCTCAAGCCCCTAAGACCCCAGACACTATATCATTTTATAGCTGGACACCATCAGCTTTCCTCACCACTCTTGCTCATGCCCCCACATATCCTCAGTGATTGCCTCGGGAAGGTGAGCACAGACTGATATGGTTTTTTTTTTTTTTCTGTTTGAGGCCAATGGACTAATCCTCTCAACATCTCATGATTACACTGGCTGGTGTGTTTCTTCCATGTATGCTTGGCCACTTCTCAGCTAGATGGTCTTTTGTTTATCTTCAAACTTTTAAGATCCCATATACTATATCTTTTAATAGCTGGACACCATCAGCTTTCTTCACCACTCTTGCTCATGCCCCCACATTTCCTCAGTGATTGCCTTGGGAAGGTGAGCAAAGAGTGATATGTTTTTGTCCTCCCCCCCCCCCCCCCCCGTTTGATACCTGTGAACTAATCCTTTCAACACTGGTGACCACACTGTCAGGTGGGTTTCTTCCATGTATACTTGGCCACCTCTCAGCTAGATGGCCTTTCATTTATCTTTAAACTTTAAGACCCCAAATACTATATCCTTTGATAGCTGAACACCATCATCTTTCTTCACCACATTTGCTTATGTACCCATTTGACTTCAGTGAGTGTATTGGGCCAGTGAGCATTGTGGAAAACCAGATTCATAGAACTAAGTGTTCATGCATTGAGGGAGCACCTGGGTGGTACCTCAGTACTAAGGCTATAAATATATGTACTTAGATTTTTTCCCTCCTTATCATAAATAATTATATTTACATATGTACATACCTGCCTGTATTTAGACCTCTGCAAGTGCCCTTTGCCTTCTAGTTCTTTTCTCTATTTCCTTCTATCTTCCTCCTATCCCACCATCATGCTCTGCCTTCATTTGAGTTTCTGTACTTCCTCTCACTTACCCTTGCTAAAGCCCTACCAGGCCTCCCACACCCTCTTTACCACCAATTCCAGACCACTTCTTGTTCCTCCCATCCATGAGCTGTCAATAACCCCTTCCCCTGTGCCCCTCCAAGGTACCGTCATACTCATTCTCTCCTCCTGACTATTCAGCCAAGAGTACTTCCTTCTTGATTTTGCCCATTTTGGGGGTCAGTCCACATTGCTTCCCCACCTGTGACCTCCAAAATGTCCTCTTTTGCTGTCTATTTCCATGGGGAAACAGTGTGACATGTCCTGTGATTGCTTGCCTTGTCCTTTCTGTGACCCATTTGACCCCCACTGGGGTGTAGTCCTCTGAGCATTGTGGGCCAGTGTAGGGACAAGGTTGGGTCTCTTTCTCTTCCTCCCTGCCTGCCTTTCCCTCTGTGGATGTGGCACGTTGGCCCCTCCCCACATCCTGTTCTCTGCCAAGTTCACTTCCAGGGAGTGGGTCAGTTTAGCTCTGCTTGTGTCAGGCCCTGTAGCTTTCTCTTTTCATGCATCCTTCCATGTGTGCACACTGTGTTCATGGTATGGTGCTTCAGGGTAGGATCTGCATGCCCACTCCATCTTCTGTGGAGACAAGATGGGTACTTGACCCCTGGGTGGGTTAGTGCCCTGCTCCCTCAGTTACCTTTCACTTTTGAACTACCTTTTTCTCCCTCCCCTCACTGTCCTTCTCCCATAACTGTGCTGCACCCAGCATGTGCTTCCCTGGGTTTGGTCCACTCTCCTCTTTCCCTAGGTCGCAGTCCACCTCTTATGATATAGGAGGCTTCTCTTCTATACCTACCATACTGGCTAAGCTTACCTCTGGGGACTCATACATTACTTCTCCTTTTGTGATTGACCCACTTCGCTTAGGATAATTTCCCCCAGTTCTTCCCATGAGGAGATGTATTTCATGTGCTCATCTGTGCTTTTGAGTGAAGCATAGTACTCCATTGTGTGTATGTGCCAGAGTTTGCTGATCCACTTGTCTACCAATGGAAATTTAGATTGTTTCCAATTCTTTGCGATTGTGAATTGTGCTGCAATAAACATTGGCGTGCATACCACTGGCCGTGGTTTATTTCATACCTCTTCTGGGGATATGCTTAGGAGAGGGGTATCTGGATTATAAAGTAGCTCAATTTCCATTTTCATTAAGCATAGCCAGACTGTTTTCCATAGCTACTGTACATATGTAAAAGATCACCAGCAATGTAGAAGTGTTCCTATGTCGCCATGTTCCCTCCAACATTGTGACATCTATTTTTATCTTGTCTTTTAAACGACTGAAAAAGATGCCTGTGTGATTCAAGGACTGTAAGAAGAAAATACAAATCTGAAGCAGGGAATGGTATCAGAGCTTAAATGTAAATATTCCATGTGCCAAAAGTCATGGAAGACAGTGAAGTCCCCAAATCTATGTGTGAGCTCTCCATATGAATTAAACCTCTGGTCAATTCCCTCTGACCAGAGCGAGCATTGGAAAGTTGAGAATGGCAGATGTATTTAAGTTAAAATATAATACTTTTAACATTAGATGTCCCTTTTGATTTATTTGGAAGTAATTTACTTTTTGATATTCTCTGCTTTCTTTTTGATTGAAGTTTTTCTATATTTTTCCTAGTAATTGTTCTTGTTCTTGTTTTGCTTTTCTGTGTGTTTTGTATGATTTTCTGTATATAAATTCCATGATAGGTAAATCTATAGAGATAGTAACTGGGTTAATACCCATAATTCCCTAGGGATACGGATAGGGTGATGGGGACCGTGAGGACAATAAATATAAGATGAAAATATTCTGAAATGGATTGTAGTGATGATTATACAACTCTTCTTAATTTTCTTGAAATATTAAATTGTACCATTTGTGAAGTGTATGCCAACAAATCTATTAAAAAAACAGTATGTGGGAAATGGCCAGTTAAATAAATTGTTTACATCCATTTACTGCATTGCAAAGGATATTGAGAAGAGACTAAGGGAGATCAGGAAAGAGATTCATACTGTGATCTCAGAAAGTAATGATGAAGACCCAAATAAAGATTTTTGCACTTGAAATCTTCAGGGAAGTGAATTCTAGCAATATAATGGAAATAGAATTGATAGAAATTGGAAAACCATTAGAAACAGAGTGTGATCTCATAAATCTCAATAAGATTTAAGTTTAGTATTTTATTTAGAGAGGACAAGTTATTTTGAGCCTAAGTTAATTGTGAATAGTACTTACAATAAAATCCTGGGTGAACTAAATATTTTATTTGACAGATGTATCTAAGACTGAGTATAATTGTTCCTTTCTGGAGGCAGTCTTTGAAGAAAGACTTTCATGATGGTGAGCAAAACACTTAAAATTAAAACATCCAACAATATTAATTAAACAGAAGAAATTTGTAATTAAATTGAATTTGTCATGATTCTTCCCTTTCATTTATATTTATGAAGCTGCATTATTAATGTACCTTTTTTAGCAGCATTTTGTCATACAACTGGTGTCTGCTCTGACATTTCTAATAAAGGAGAGTCATTATATCACTCTTACAAAGATCAAGATGAGAATGACAAGAATACTTTTTTGTCAGCTTTATTTATGTATTTTTTATTAAAATTATCTAACACTAGAATATGTGACTTATAAAAATTTGTTATGGGCGTATAATTTAAGAAATTGGATAAATTTTATTGAAGAGTTATGCATTTAATGTTTATTTACAGATATTCTATATTCATTTTAAGGGGTAGAATTATTAATCTCTTACACATAAAAACATGTCATGTTCACTAATAGTCTTCTTTCCATAATGAAAAAATAGTAAGTTTAAAAATCATTTAAAGATGGAAATGATTTAAAGAGCAGACATAAGATATCAGAAATATGTGTAGTTACAATAGCGGTAAAACAATTTCATTTACACATGAAAATATCAATTTTAGTTCATTGGATAAAATTGGCTTGTAGTTGTATTGATAAGAATCAATTGTGTTGAAGAATGTATTATGGGTTTTATTCCCCCATGCTCCCCCCCGACAATATTCTCAAATACTGAGCTTATTACTGTGAATATGAACTTATTTGGAAATTGATGCTGTGAAAATTTTATTAGCTAAATTAAGGGAAGATCAAAACTGTGAACACTATCTTTTTCCTGATAGTCCGCTTATGAAAAGAGGAGATGAAACACAGTAGTCACATAAGGATGAAAATCATGTGCGGACAGAGGTAGAGAATTGAGGTGTGCAACCAAAGAAAGAGGAAAACTTGGGGCTACCTGAAAGATAAAGCATCAGGGCAGCATTTTCCTCTAGACTTCTGTGCTGTCAAGAGTCATTGGGATATGTATAGGATCATTCATGGGAGTTATTGGTCAAACATTCAATAAGTGTACCCCTCATATAAAGGCTGGAATAGCTTCTCTTTGGGGAATTGTGTGATATAAACTGGTATTGAAGCAGTGGAGTTTAGGCTGTTAATCAGGTTTCAAAATAGCTCTCTGGAGACCAGACTCAAACCCCACCCCCCTCCACCCCACACACACTCTGCTTCACCTTCCTGCTGAAAAGATTCATGAAACTAACTGATGGAACCTCCTGAAGCTGAAGGAGCCACGTGGAGACGCACACCAGTGGTGAGATGCCTCCACTACCACCACTAGATCCAGAAGGTTTTCTAGCTGCTGGCTTGTGATCTTCCTGCATTCAGTGTCATTGGATGTAGTGCATGAGTCTGAAGAGGGAATTATAGACTGGGATCAGGCACACGGGTTAAAATCCGACTTAGGGGCTTGATCTGGACTTTGCTGGGATGTTTTCTTAACATATAGTTGCTCTTTATGAAAACTTCTTTGCTATACACATCTAAGTGTCTCTGGATTTGTTTCTCTCGTCAACCCCGACTAACACAACTAGTGATGACAATTTCATGGGGCTTATACAGCCTTGGGGTTGAATAGTTCCCAAGGCTTCTTTATATCAGAGAAGAAATGATAGCCCTGGGAATATCTGCCTTAGTGGTGCATGACCTGGCGATACCCTGAATCAGATTTCCAGCTTCCAAGAAAGACAAGGCAATAAAATTTTGGTACTTTAAGTCTTCCAGTATTGTTGTTAGGTGCCATCCAGTCGGTCTCACCATAGCAACCTCATTCACAGTTGGACAAGAGATTGCCCAGTCCTTCACCATCCTCACAATGGTTCCTATGCCTAAGCCTGGTATTGCAGCCACTGTGACAATCTGTCTCATCTAGGCACTTCCCCTTTCCCACTACCCCCCTATTTTACCAAGCATGATGCCCTTCTCCAGAGACTGGTCTCTCTAGACAAGTCAAAATAAGCATGGTGAAATCTCCCATGCTTAACTATAAGGAGCAATCTGAACATATTTAAGACAGATTGATTTGCCTTCTGAATAGTCCTGGTACTGCCACTATTATTCTTCAGCACCACTAATCAAATGCACTAATTGTTTTTTTTTTTTGGTCTTCCCTATTTAAAGTCCAACTTTATTTGCTTACCTATTTTATTAAGCCTTTTTATTGCGGGCTCATGCAACTCTTATCACAGTCTACACATACATCCAACTTGGCAAGCACTTTTCTCCATTTGTTTCCCTCATTGTTCTCAAAACACTTGCTTTCTACTTGAGCCCCCTGGTATCTGCTCATTTTCCCCCTCACTCCGTACCCCCTCCTCTTCCATGAGCCCATGGTAATTTATCATTTATTATTATTTTTCATATCTTACACCACCCAACCTCTCCCTTCATCCATGTCTCCACTGTCTGTCCCCCAGGGAGGAGGTCATTTGTAGATCCTTGCAATCTGTTCTCATTTTCTATCCCAACTTCCCTCCACCCTCCTATATTACCCTTCTCACTTGTCCTGAAGGACTCTTCTGTCTTGGATTCCCTGTGTTTGCAGTTCTTATCTGAACCAGTGTATATCCTCCAGTCCAGCAGGATTTGTAAGGAAGAATTGGGATCATGATAGTGGGGGAGGAAGCATGTACAAACTGGAGGAACATTGTATGTTTCATTATTGCTACACTGCACCCTGACTGACTCATTCCCTTCCCAAGAGCCTTCTGTGAGGAAATGTTCAGTTACTTACAGATGGGTTTTGGGTCCACACTTTTCACTCCCCCTCATTCATAATGATATGATTCTTTGTTCTTTGATGTCTGAAAGCCACATGCATAAGGCAATTGAAAATACCATGGCTTGTTTTTGGCACACTTAGGTATCAAAATAGCATTCTTGCTTTTAAACCCTGTTAAAGGGGGATTTTCAGCAGCTAATTTACCTAGTGTATCACCCTTTTTTTTTCTATTTTTTGCTGCTTCTATGAGTATTGCTTGTGATCACAGCAATCCTATACACAGTCAAATCCTATACACAGTCAAAATCCTATACAACTTCAGTTCTTTCTCCACTTATTATGTTATCCACCAGTCAAGTTGTAAGGATTCTGGTCTGCTTGGCATTGAGTGGCAATCCTTGATCTTCATCAGAGAAGTGCTTCAAATCCTTCTCCCTTTCAGCAAGTTGGGTTTTTTCATATTCAGACCGCAGGTGGTTAATAAGCTTTTTCTTTCTCCAATCTTGATGCCACATTTTTTCTCATATAGTACAAATTCTCTGCTTACTCAGCATACATAGTTTGAATGATTATAAGAAGATATAACTTTGATACACCTTTCCTGATTTTAAACCATACAGTATTCCCTAATTCTGTTCTCACAACTACTGCTTATTCCATTTTCAAGTCCTATAGGAGCATAATTAAGTGTTCTGGAATTCCCATTCTCTCAAGGTTCCCCATCATTTGTTAGGATACCCATAGTTCAATTCCTTGGCATAGTCTATAAAACCCGTGAAGACAATTCTGTTCTTTTCTGCTTTCAGTTAAGATCCATGTCATCACAGTAATGCTATTCCTTGATTCATGTCCTCTTCTGAATTGGTGCAAAACCTCTGGAAGCAACCTGTCAACATCCTGCTGCCAGATTCCAAAAACGTTCAGCATTTTACTTGCATGTGTAGTCAGTAGTATTATTCCATAGTGTCTTTTAAAATAATTTTATTGGGGGTTCACACAACTCATCACAATCCATCCATCCATTCACTATATGCCAAGCATATTTGTACATTTGTTGCCCTCATCATGCTCAAAATATTTGCTTTCTACTTAATAAGGACAAGATTTTTTTAAAATCAAGAAGTTAAAAATCAAGCAACCAAGTCAATGCAAAGGGGTGGGGAAGTAGTGGAGATCTATAACCCATCCACAAATTAACACATTAAAGACCGGATAAACTTGGGATCCATCCACAATGTATTACACCTTTGTCATCAGCAACTTTATCCCCCTCCTTCCCCCCTTTCTCCTCCCTCAAGAACCCTTGATAATTTACACATTGTAATTTTGACATATCTTATACTATTCAATGTCTCCCTGCATGCACATCCCTGTTCTCCAGTCTCCAGGGAGGAGGTAATATGTAGATCCTTGTAATTAGTTCTGCCTTCCTACCCCACCTTTCCTTCACCCACTGGTATCATCACTTATAATTTGAGAATTCTTTTGGGTAATTTTTTTTGGAAATGGGTAAAATATGGGTCTTTTCCAGTCTTCTGACAAATTATGTAACTATCTTCCCATTTTCCTGGCATAAACATGTTAGTACTTCTTGTGCTTCTTCAACTTGCTGAAACATTTCAATTGGTATTCCATCAATTTCTGGAACCTTGTTATGGGCTAATACTTTCAGTGCAGATTGCAATTTTTCATTCAGCACCATTGGCTCTTATACATGTGCTCCCCTCTGAAAGGGTGGAATGTAGACTAACTTTATTTATTTACTTAGGAGCAGTGATTCTGTATCTTCTTTTAATGCTGCCAGCACTATTCAATATTTTGTCCATAGAATCTTTCCATAATGAACACAAAGCTTGAATTTTTTCTAGTAGTTTTCAATTTGAGATACCTGAACATGTTCTTTCCTTTTTGGTTTTATAACTGTAGTACTTTGCACATTTAATTATAATATCTGACTTTGTCTTATGACACTACTCTTTTAACATTTCTATTTGGCTCTTTGACTTCATTATTTCTTCTATGTGCTTTAGCTACTCTATGATTAAGAGCAAATTTCAGAGTTTCTTCCAACATCCACTTTGACATATTCTTTCTTTCCTGTCTTATAATGACCTTTTGCTTTCTTCAGGAATGATGGACTTGTTGTCATCTCTCAGAACACCTATCATTAGTGTTGTGTTAGTCTGGGTAGACTAGAGAAACAATTTCACAGACACTCATATGCATATAAGAAAGTGTTTTATATAAAGACTAATTTTATATCAAGATAGCATCCCAGGCAAGTCCACAGTCTAGTATTAGCTCATATGTCTGATACAAATCTTTAAAGTACTCTCCATACTCACAAAACACAGGCAATGATGCTGAAGGCTGGAAGATCACAGACCAATGTGTGGATAGTCCAGTGAATCTGGGGATGGCGGAAGAATCTCAGTGCTGGTATATGTCTTCACGTGACTTCCCCAGGTCCAGGGCTATCTTAACAATAGTGTCTCTCAGGGAGTGAGCAGAGAGAGAGTGTGTGTATCTCTTGCCTCCAAGGAGGAAAGACAGGAGTTCCCTAAATTCTCAGGAAAAACCATGTCCAGACTGAGGTCTCATTGGTATTGACAGGGTAGACACCACCCCTTCACTCTTAATCCTCTCATATTGACAAAGGATTATATATCCACCACAAGTGTTCAAAGCATCAGATTGGCTTTTGAAATGTTCTCAAAATTCAAGTAGAATAGACATTAGATCATATTTTGTCTCCTGCAGAAGGTTTTCATTTTCTTCAGATTCAACCTGAATTTATATATGAGCAATTGATGATCTACTCCACAGTCAGTCCCTGGCATGATGTTAGCTACTGATATTTAGCTTCTCCATCTTCTCTTCCAATAGATGTATTTAATGTGATCCCTGTATATTCCATCTGGAGAAGTCCATGTATATTTTGTTTTTGAAAACATAAGCCTTTTGTGTCTTTGAAAAGAAATATTTGCTATGAAAAAGCTGCTGGTCCTGCAAAATTCTACCATGGAATCTTCATCTTCATTTTAATCTCTGAGGCCATATTTTCCAAGTACTGTTCCTTACTCTTTGTTTTCAACTTTTGCATTCTAATCTCCAATAATTATCAATGCACCTAGATTGTAAGCTTGATCTATTTCTAATGGAAATTGTTTGTAGAACTCTAAAATTTCTTTACCACTTAGCATTTATGGTTGGTGTATAAATTTGAATAATAGTAGTATAGTTTGAATTTCCGTGAAGCAGTTAGATATACTCCTGTCACAAACATCACTGTACTGCATGATTGATTATGAAATTTCCATTCTGACAATGAATTGGAAATCATTCCTCTTGATTTTGATATTCCTGGCATAATAAATCTTTTGATATTCTGATTTAAGATAACCAATATCAGACCATTTCAGCTCACTAATGTATCAGTCTTTATTTGTTCCATTTCATTTTTGACTATTTCCAAGTATCTTAGGTTCATATTTTGGACTTTCCAAATTCTGACCATTATCAGATTTTTAGATATGTTTCCCCTTGCCATGAATATACTCATCAGCAAATGAGTCCTAGGGATCTATCCCCACAGGCTTTATTCCGTTCGCATGAACATGCTCAACTCTGCTCAAAGAAAGAAGTTCTTCCCCTGCCACATTAAAATGTCCTCTAATGGGAGGAGGTTCATCTTCTGGCAATATATCTGACAATGCTTTTCTTGCCTTCATGAGACTTTCAGTATCTCACAATGTTTTGGATCTATGTGTATGCTTTTTTAGTGGCTTCTTGCAAAGAGGTGGAGAGCCAATTCTTGGTTGTCTATTCTTAGTCTGGAACCTTTACTGAAACCTGTTCACTTCAAGTGACCCTACTGATATCTGAAATACTTATCATCCAGTATTACAACAACAACAACAACAACAACAATAAACATACTGCCACAGTATAACAAATTGAAAAAAAGTGATGGAATATATGACTGGAGAATAAAACACTGTTAATAAGTCTATTGAGACACATAATGATCTGATAGAACAATGCTGAACTTCCCTTATGGGAGTTTTTATGGGTGGAGAAACCCTAACCTTTGTGAAGCAGTGGATTTTGAACTCCTGATCTTGGGGTTAGCAGTTCAACTCATAACCCACCAGGATTTGACATAGTAGTGCACATACACCCAAATAAATAATTTCTCCAACTTTTTATCATAAAATATTAAACCGTTAATGATAATTTAAACATTATTTTATTTGAAAACATCTTTTTTAAGCATTATTTTATTTTAAAACATCAGTAGTATTTAAAAAATCTTTAAAATTATTTTATTTTAAAACAATAATATTTTAGACATCTTTTTCAAAATTATTCTATTATCATATTTACACATTTTAAAAGAGATGCATTTAACAGCATGATCATATTTTGGAACAAATCACAGAAAGTTAATATTTTAAAGGAAACTGTTTAGAATCTAAGAAGTATCATGTAATTTGATAGAGTAACTATTCTAAGAAAGATGTTCCATAAAAGGAAGCTAGGTGGCACACAAAGATGCTTCACAAAGTAATAGAAACTCAGACTTTTCCCATCGCAGAGGGATTTAGTCTTTTCTTGACAAGATACAGACTTCAGTGGTTGTACTTGAAAACACTCAGGTTATCAAAGAACAATGTGCATTAATTAATCCAGTAGCTTATTTATTTATGAAATCGTGTTATTTATCATTTTCTATGTGCTAGGTATGAGTCTCCCCATTGATCAGTATGGCATAATGTGGAAAAGAACCCCTGTTCTCATGAAAAGCACATTAAATTTTAGGGGTTGAGATAATAAACAACATAAACAATAAAACAAAAAGGATATCTGGCTAGCTGGTGAGACAGACAGGCAAACCAACTTATGGAGAGAATGGGGCAGGGTAGAGTGCATGCAGGGTAGAGTGAATAGTATCTCATTGCTAAGGAGCATGGCCAGCCCAATTTTCCATCAAGCACGAAACTGGAACAAGACCTGAGAGGGTGATAGTGTGGAGGCAGCAAGAGAGAAATCTATGACACTCCAGGGGAAGGTTTTCAAGGCAAGTGGAAATACTAAATGCAAAACTTCTCAAGCAGGAGAATCCAGGTGTGCTCAAGGACTCAAAAGGCATCACTTCTTGCTCATCATTTATTTAGTATAAAAAAGTTGAACTGTAATCAAAATCTTTAAGTAAGATAATAAGATCTGAAGAAGTCCTTTCAAATTATTTTATTATAATACTTCAATGTAAGAGCTGGAATTAAAAAAAATCTTATCTATTTTAAAATAAGCAGATGAGATTTCTTTATATTGTACAGTGAAGTGCTGGAACAAAACAGTAGTAGCTCCTTAAATAATATCTGAATACAAAGGATATTTCTTGTTATCTGTCTTGGAATTCATTTATCAAAAACTAAGAGACAATCAGGAATATGTCCTGAATCCCCTAAATATTGCTACAAATTTTTGAGAACTTGTTTATTAGATAGGAAGGAAGTGAAATTATCATTGGCCCAAATTTTAAATTTTTGAGAGATATTAATGCATATTGTGACTTCACAGAGTAGTTCATGATTTTCATTTCTACACATGTGCAAAGTTAAATTTCAAAACAAAAATGTACCTCAACTGAACATGACAGTCTAGTCAGTATAAGTCAGTATAAGAAGAAATCTCAGAAATTTTCACACAATTAGTCCATGTAAATTCTTTTGATTATCCGGTTATCATAGCTCTCCCTGCTGATAGCTTGGGAAATTGGGCTTCGTTGTTTTGCAAGGGTTTGTTTCTGGGAGCCACTGAGTTCATGCTAATTCAGAACAGCCCTAGGTGGGACAGAATGACACCTTGATCAGTCTGGTGCCATTAACATAGATGTCACATTGGAATCTAATTTTGCAGCCACTCTGTTAATCTCTCTCTTTAAGGGTCTTTGTAATTTTTGTTGACCTCTACTTGTCAAGCACGATATCCCTTTTCAGGGGCTGTCATCTCCTGACCTACATGTTCCATTTGCATCAAAGCAGTATTTCCTGTCTTCAATTGTAAGAATTCTTCTCGCCATACTTCCTCCAAGACCAATTTGTTTGCTGGCAGCGTTTGGTATTTTCAGTATTATTTCCCAAACACCGTAATCCCAACACATCATATCGATTCTATGGTCTTCCTGATTCATGATCCGGCTTTCACATTCATATAAGACAATTGAAAATGCCACGGTTTGGATTGGAAACTCCTTAGTCCTCAACATGACATGCTTACCCTTCAATGATTTAAAGAGGTCTTGTGCAGCAGATTTTCTCAATGCAGTGTGACATCTGGTTTTGAACGACTGCTGCCAAGAGTGTTGATTGTGGATCCAAGCAACATGAGATCCTTAACCATGTCAACCTTATTTTCATCTATCATGATGTGGTCTACTGTTCTAGTTGTGAATATTTTGGTTTACTCTACATTGCATTATAATTCTTCAGCAACATTGGTTCTTGATTACATGCTGTCTCTTGAAATGTTGTTGGCTGATCAATTCTTTTTGGTATTGTGTATTACTTCTAGCTTCTTTTGATATATTCTGAGAGATGCAACACTTTACTCATAGAGTTTTTTTTAATATTTGGAAGATTGACATTTTCTTCAATTGTTTTTTTCAGTGTGACGCCTGCTGGGCATGTTCTTCTTTTGACTTTTTAACTCCAGGACTTTGTGCACTGCATTATAATATTTTGTCTTTCCCAGTTGTTCTTGAAATTTTTTGTTCTACTTCTTTACTTCATCATTTCTGTCTTTGGGAGGGAGTTATCACTAGGTGCTGGCAAATGTGTTGAAGAGTCATAGAGGATAAAGCTGCCATTAAACAAGCCCAGAAATATCTCAACAAAAACTACCAGAGAAAGTCCTAGAAGGAAGTCTTGTGCTCCCTCAAAGTCATAAAAACAAATCTCTAATGAAGTAATTCAAAGTTTCTTAAAGTTGGAGATCAGAATTGCTTGCTGTTACTGATTCCCCCTCACCAGTGGCCTGGAATGGTTCTATTCCCTCCCCTCCCCTACACAAATTAATTTTGATCTTGATCTTGATCCTGCTCCCACTCATGCAGCTGGACCTGTTCCCTTCTGGGCAGCTTGTGGCAGACATCTTCATGACCCAGGGCAAGTGAATTGTCCAAGCAAGGCTTCACCCACTCCAATTCTCCAATCCCCTCTTCCTTTTTTATTTCTTCTCTGGCATTACCTCCATGCATTCCTCCTCTCCTGCATGGCAGACAGTTCCCATCTTAACACTGCCAAAGGATCAGGAGTCCCCACCCAAATTATGGTGCTTTAAAAAATACCTTTTGTTGGGTCAGTGAGCTTTGTAGAATACCAGATTCATAGAACAAAGTGTTCTTGCATTGAGGGAGTGACTGGGTGTGGGTCCAAGATCCACTTGCTACCCTAGTATTTGACCTATAGATATGTTCTTAAATTTATTCCCTCCTTATAATAGATAATTGTATCTATGTAAGAACATACCTATATTTAGACCTCTGCAAGTGCCCTTTGCCTTCTCGCTCTTTTCTCCATTTTTTTCCATCTCCCTCCTGTCCCACCATCATACTCTACCTCCACGTTTCAGCGCTTCCTCACAGATCCATCGGCCTCCCTTAATCCCGACCAGGCAGCCCCTCCTTTCCATGGATTTCAGACCACTTGTTGCTCTCTCCACCCACCAGGCCATGTTTTGTTCACGCCCCTTTTTCCTCCCCTCTCTCATGCCCCCCCAGGAGTCATCAGACCTGTCATTCTTTACTCCTTTCTTTCTGACCAGGAGTATCCCCTTCTTGGTTCGTTTTTTTTTTTGGGGGGTGTGTGTGTCAGTCTGCACTGCTTCCCTACCATGTGACATCCCAAGTGTCCTGTGTCGCTGTCTGCTTCAGTCCGGAGCCAGTGTGCCCTGTCCTGTTTGTTTACCCAGTCCTTTCTGTGGCACATTGGGTTCCAAGCAGGGTGTAGTCCTCTGAGCATCATGTGTTGGCCTGGGTACTGGACCAGCTCTCTTCCTCTTCCTCCCTTCTTGTCTTTGTCCCTGCGGGTGTGGGATGCTGGCCCCTCCCCCAACCTGTTCTCCACCACGTCCACGTCTAGGGATGGGGTTCATATGACTCTGATTGCGTCCGGCTCTGTAGCTCTCTCATTTCTTGCTTCCTTCCATGTGTCCACACTGTCCTTATGATTGGGTCCTTATGGATAGGAACTGCTTGCCCATTCCGGATTTTTGTGGAGACAAGACCAAGACTCCCCACTGGGTAGATTAGTGCCCCATTCCCTCTGTTATCTTTTCACTTTTGAACTCCCTTTTATCACCTTATCCCCTCCAGGCTTTCATCCTTCTCCCATTACTCTGTTGCACCCAGCGTGTACCTTCCTGGGTTTGGTCCTCCCTCCTCCCCTTACCCTACATCTTAGACCAACTGTTATGATATAGGAGTCTTCTCTTTTTTACTCACAGTACTGTTTCTACTTACTTCAGGGGGTTCATGTGCATAAGCAAATGTGGGAAAGAAAGCTGATGGTGCCCTGCTATTAAAGGATATATTGTCTGGGGTCGTAAAAGCTTGAAGACAAACAATAGACCATTTACCTGAGAAGAGACCACACCCACACAGAAGAAGCACAACAGCCAGTGTGGCCAGAAGGTGGTGAAAGGTCTAAGCAATAGTCATCAAAAGGGGGAAAAAACACTTATCACTGTGTGCACACATCCCCACAGTGCCCACTAAGGACATGTGGGAGCATGACCAAGAGTGGTGAAGAAAGTTGACGATGCCCAACTATCAAAAGATATAACATCAGGGGTCTTAAAGACTCGAGCATAAACAAGCAGCTATCAAGCTAAGAAGCAAAAAATCCCACCATAAAACAAATTCACCTGCCTGTGCGAACATGAGATGCTGAAAAAATCAGATATCAGGCATCAAAGAATAAAAATCAAAATCAATGGACAAATTGACTCCCGATATGTTTGCTGAAGACAGATGGATACAGACGCAAACAGAGTAGAAGAAATGATCATGATGGTACCCAGCTACTAAATGATTGAATGTCTGGAGTCTCAAAGACTGGAAGATAATTGAGACACCATTCAGTGCAGAAGCTGCAAAGCCCACATGGAAGATGCACACCAACGTGTGTGATCAAGAGGGCCATAGGGAGCAGGTGTTGAGCATCAAAGCACAAAAACCAAGTCATCACGAATCAGGGGGAGAGCAGGTTGGAGTACTGAGGCCCACTGGCACATAATTGATCACCACTTTACAGGGGAGTCAAGGGGAGGAGACAGACCACAGGGCACTGATGATGCATACGAGTTTCCTCTAGTTCCTGAAGTCTTCCTACCCCCAACCATCCTGGTCCCAACTCTACCTTACAAATCCAGATGGACTAGAGAAGGTACACTGGTGGAGAGAGGAGTGGGAGATATGGGGAAAGCAAGATGGATGAACCCCTTCAGGCCAGTGGTTAGATTGGAGCTGCTGTAAGGGTGGAGAGAAGGTGGGGTAGAGAGACAGAACCTACTGCAAGGATATACACAGAAGCTCCTATTTGAAGGACGGCCATGATAGGAGTGGGTTGGGGGAGAGGTCGGGCAGTGTAAGATAGGACAGAACAATAGTAATGTATAAAACATTGAGGATTGGTGGGGAAGGGAGAGCAGGGAAAGAGGGGAAGGAATGGAAAGACCGATACCAGGGCTCAAGGGAAAAGGCAGATGATTGGAGAATGATAACAGCAGTGGACATGTGAAAGTGCTTGGCACAGTATGTTTATGTATTGTGAAAAACGATGTATGAACCCACAAAAAATGCTTTTTAATAAAAAAATACCTTTTGTTTTATTTATTTCCTTTTCCCCATTTCCCCCTGTTATTTCATCGTTCTCTGCAGCCACGCCCCTGTCTGGTATACCTGCCTCGCAGGTGGACACAGGCAGGCATACTTGCTGCCCCTACCATAGATCCAGGAACAGCCCCTCCACATCAGATCTTTTTCTTCCTTCATCCATACCCATGCCCCTGAAGACACAGAATTCGCCACATCCACAACGCTCCACAGCAGCAGAATTCCATCTCCACATCTGAGCAGTGCTCTTTTATTATTCTTTCTTTATCCTGCTTCTTTACCCTTTTTCCTTTATTTTTATTCTAGTCCATTTATTTCTCCTTTTGTTTTCAGCTGCTTCTATCTTTTATCATTTAATTCTACTTCTTCTAATGTGGTGCTGCAGCTGTTATTGGAAAATCTTTGGTACAACTTCCTTTCACATAGTAGTACTGACCCTTCTATAACACAAGGTTGGACCCATGCCAAATTTGCACATGAATCAAGAGGCAGTTATGCCATCAGAGATAGGGAACATTCCACTGTTTAAAATTAGCACATGTATGTATCAGGGTTGAATACTTTCGTCATATTTATCCAATCTGTGTGCTGAGCAAATATCAGAGAAGCTGTCTTATGTGGAGAGAAAGGAGGCATTTGGATTGAAGGAAGACTTATTCACAACCTATTATGTGCAAATGGTGCATTCTTGGTTACTGGAAGTGAAGAGGACAAGAAGCACTTGTCCATGAAGATCAAAGATTATAGTCTTCAATATAGATTACAATTCAGCAACAGAAACAAAATCTTCTGGTTCAATAGGTTAAATAATGATAAATAGAAAAAAGAGGGAAGTGTTCAAGGATTTCACCTTGCTTGAATCCACAGCTAGTGTTCATGGTAATACAAGCCAGGACATTAAAGGACACATTTCGATGGGTACATCGGGTTCACAAAAGCATTTAAAAGTGCTAAAAATCAAAGATGCTACTTTGAGGCCCAAGATCCACTCTAACCAAGCGATGATATTTCCAACTGCCTCCTATATACTGGTATGTGAATGTTGGACAATGAAAAAAGATGACCAAAGAAGAGTCAATACACTCTAAATTTGGGGTTGTCAAAGAATATTGAAAGTACCATGGGCTACATAATAACAAACCAATCTGCTTTGAAAGAATTACAATCAGACTGCCTTTGGAAGCAACAATGGCAAGATGTCATCTCATGTGTTTTGGAAATGCTATCCAGATATATTAGTCTCTGAAATAGAACATCATGCTCGGTGACATAGAGAGGCAGTGAAAAAGAGGAAGAACTTGGACAAAAGTCTTGGCCACAGGGCCTGCAACAATGAGCTCCATCAGAGCAATGGTTGTGAGCATGGTACAGGATCTGAAGGTTTCCCCCATTGTACATGGCATCACTGTGATTCAGAATCTTCTCAAAGGCACCTCACAACAACAAATTATTTTTCTGGTATTCTGTTTTCAGCCAATATCTATCTGTTTTCAGCAATGATACCACCCGTGCCAAGGCCTTTTCTAAATCCAGTTTGAATTTCTGGCAGCTCTTTGTCAACAAACAAGTGCAGCAGTCATCGAATGATTTCAGCAAAAATGTACATGCAAGTGAGGTTAGCAATGAACAATATGGAAGGGTTGTTTCAGTATGGATTTCTTCTAGTCAGCTAACCAGGTAGCTCTCTTTTCCATTTCCTTGGTTTAGATAAATGAGTGCTTCCATGGCATTTTAATTGTTAAGACATTTTAATTTCAGGAAATAGTAAAATACTAATTCTAGGATGTTTGTTCATGATCAATGAGTAAAATAATGAAACAGTTGAATTGCATGCACATTAAATAATGTAATGCTTATTTTATCCAGTAGTTTTGTTTATGAAGTATTAAAGGAAATACTTTGTGTTTTATTTCTGGCTATAATATTGCAAGGTGTAAGACAAGAGTAATATCGGTTAGCATTTCAATTGACTGGATCATGAAGTTCAGTGGTTTGGAAATTTATGGTGTAATACTCAGATTTAGACAACTGAACCCAATAGAGAAGTAGAGAGAGGGAAGGCTGGATTCAGAATGTGTCAGAAGTTCAGAGAGAGGAGGGATGCCTGACCTCCACATTATAGAAATTAACCTAGGATTGATGTTGACTGTGACTCTGTACCCTTTTGTAATCAAGTGAGGAAATCTGGCACACCCTAATACCATTTAAAGATGCTATGGACATGAATTCATAGTTTCATGGAAAATTGACTTTTAAAAATTTGCAGTTTCCAAAAATGATGTTATTTTAAATATCATTTCTTTCTGTAACTTGTTAAATTAGTCCTTACATCTTCTAGTAACTTGCTAAATTAGTATTTACATTTTCTAGTTTCCTATTATGATCAACTTTAAATTTACTATATATAATTATCCAATTGATTCAGGTGTTTGGAAAATTTGCAAATATATCCCCACTATCATTTAGAGTGTAAAATAAATGTCTTTAAAATGTAAGCAGTGAGATCTAATTTGCCATGGCACAGATATTCTGATCGTTAGAGGAATTGCATCCTTAATTAAATTTGTACTCTAGTGAAAATTCAGAAACTTTGCTTTTCATACAAAACCTAATTATACAGCCAAAAAGATGTTCATGCTCCAATGAGTTTAAAGTCAAAAAGAAAAATATTACAATATCATTGCAAAATATTCAAATACTGTTGCATCCATTTATTAGGAGAACTCTTGTTAGTTCTTACTTCAAAATCTAGAGATAACAATATAGGGTGAGGTAGCTGCAAACTTATTATAAAATTAAGTTATTTATTATTATAGAAATAGTTTTATCACATGGCACACATTACTAGGCTGAGAAAAATGAGAGAAGCATGACTATACAGAGACGAATGAAGCATTAGCTTTGGAGGAAGACTCACTAGGAACCTGCAATGCACAGATGACACAACTCTGCTTTCTGAAAGTGAAATGGACTTGAAACACTTACAGGTGAAGATCAACGACTATGGTAATACTTCAGTGTGAATTGTGAGTCACCAAAGAAAACAAAAGTCCTCACAATGGGACTAAAAAGTAACATCTTGACAAATAGACACATCCGTTTAAGCAGTAGTCACGATTTCAAATGGTGTGTTACAGTGGGTAAATTGTAAAAGATTTCTCTAAAGCATTAAAAAAGCAATGATATCACTTTGACATTTAAAGTGTGGCTACTCAATCCATGACATTTTCAAGGTCCTCATATATCTATAAAATCTGGACAGTGAATGAGGAAGACTGAATGATTTATTGTTTCAAAATTATGGTGTTTTTGAAGAATATTGAACATATCTTGACCTTTCTAATGAATACATAAAGCGGGCTACTTTTCATGGATTGATGCCGACACTTGGTGTAGTGGCTCCTCATTGAGCTGCTAATTACGAGGCCAGCAGTTTGAAACTGCTAGCTACACTGAAGGAGAAAGATGAACCTTTCTACTTTTGGAAGAATTATACGTCTGTAAATCCACAGGTGCAGTACTCCTTCTTCATCCTATTAAGTTTCTATGAACTCTAAGAAGAAGAAACAAGTCTGTTTCAGAAAGAGTCTAGCTATAATTCTACTTAGAAGTGATGGTGATGAGCGTTTATCTCATATTTGTTGAATATGTTATTATATCTAATCAGTGCATGGAGGGACCAAGTCTTTAGAAACAAGCTAGCGTAAACTAGGGGTTCAGCAACTACAGGATCACCATCGCAGGATGGATGGACCCAAGGACTTCAACAATAAATTCAGTCATTGGAATTATGCTGAGGACGTCATAGGACTGGGCAATTCTTTAGTCTGTTGTACAAAAGAATGGGGTCTGTGTGCATCAAAATAGTCTGTGTACACAAATGATAACCATACAATTTCCAATTTTAGTATATGTGCTGCCGAAGCTAGCACAATAGCAACACACTTTCACATGCAACCATAAAATATTATTCATATAGTTTTGTTTCTATCGTAGCATTCAAAACATTCTTGGGCATATTTTTATTTTTTTTAATTTTTTTTTAGGCATCACTGCCCTCTGGTGGTGGGAGTAGGAGGCCCAGCCTTTGCTGCTAGGAGCCGGAATTGAACCTCCATCCCAGTGGGCCGCAGTCCTGCGCACAACCATTACGCCACCGGGGTTCACCCCATATTTGGATATTTTTCTACTTAATTATTCATACTCACACTTGATTTAAGTATATTATTTTACCATATTAATTTGTATTTTAAATAATGATTTTATGCACTTGAATTTGAATAATTTATATTTCCATTTGAAATAATCTCATAGTTTTAGAAACAACAAAGCAAATTGAAAAACAAATTAAATGTATTGCTTTGATCTAGAATTATTATGAGAAAATATCAAAGACAGAAACAAATACATTTCTTTAATGTAATGTGAACAAAAACCTGATGCTCTTGTTTGTGATTTTATGCCCCTGAATAAATGTGATGGAAACTTCATATTTAACTTATTAAACTCAATGTTTACTCGGACTATTCATTAGAAAATGTAGAAACTAAAATTGTTTGAAAGACTTTTAGTTGAAATATTATTTTTGCAATCATACGATCTTGAGCCTTTATGTTCATGAGTTTTCCATATGAATATATTCTAAAGCATAGACAAATAAAAAATGAGAAAAAATGGGAGAATATTTTGCTCATCAGGTTTTTGTTCACATTACATTAAAGAAATGTATTTGTTTCTGTCTTTGATATTTTCTCATAATAAATCTAGATCAAAGCAATACATTTAACTTGTTTTTCAATTTGCTTTGTCGTTTCTAGAACTATGAGAATAAATGAAGACTATTGCACTTCAATCACTCCAGAATTTTAGGCTTGAAAGATACAGAACCTCCCTGAGCAAGTGTTCTGAGGGTAGGACTTTGGATTTTTATGTTCTAGCTCTCTCTTGCTATGAACTTGAAGCTTTGTGACCTTCCTCAAACATAGTTATTTCCTAGCAAAGTCCAATTTCTCTAAAATTTTCTTCAGAATCCACATAGAAATTAAATTGAGAAAAATCTGTGAGAAACAACTTGAATTATTCATTGTAACGCTTGAATCTATATTAAGTGGTTCAAGGAAGAAATTTAAAACTTTCAATATTTCTTTCCAAGAACACTCTCATATTCTTCAAAAACCCTTCATTGTCATTATCTGATGTCCTGAAATGGCTATCACCTTTAATTTTACTTAACCAATGTGCTCTGTAACAGAAAAATTCAAGTGAGAATGGTAGATTCTAATTTCCAAAATGTCTGTGATCCTTGTCCTAATTGTATTCACATCACAAAAATAAATGATGCTCTGCTGATGACTCAAGCCCTTCAATACTTTTTATGTGTTTAAAGTGAGGTTTCTAAATTTGCATTAGAGTTCTATTTCTCAATGGGTACTAGTTATCCTATCCTTATGGTTCAGAGAGATGCACAGGTCCAAAACAATATGGAAAAGTAGACTATTCGTGTGTCATGGGAGGCTGGCATCAGCAGCATGGCTGTCATTCTCTTCCTCTCAATTTTCTACTCTCTAGTTAAATCTCATGAATAGTTTGGGGAAATTTATATTCTATTGGTATTCCTGCTTTTCTTAGCTTTGAAGGCTTTTAAAAGAGGGAGATTGATTAGCTTGCAGAATTTTAGGGAATCTTGTTGACATTCAGATGCCTGCTCTTGTCATAAGGTGCTATTCCAAGCTTACTTCCAAGGTGAGATTTTATGTAGATTAAATGTCTTTTCATTTTGCCCAACAACCTCTTAATTTAGATACTTTCAAATACTGTCATGACTTCAGTAAGTATAAAATCGGCATAAAATTCAAAAGAAATATGTTTGCAAACCCAACACTCTCTCTCAAAGCCTGGCACCTTGCACATCATTTGGAGATGTGTGTCCTTGGTGAGTCTCATTTAAATTTTATCTCCCTTTTGACTCATGAAATAATGTGGTGACATGAGCTTCAGTCTATTAAAGCTTGAAAACCCATCAGATAATTTTAACTGTTTTAGAGGTATTTGTCTATGTCTTCTCCAGTATCCAAACCACAATTCTTTATTCATCATTTAAAATTAGGGAAAAAATCACGAGACCAAAATAATAATCTTATCAATAAGCATTTCTTTTTTTTTTTTGAGGGCGGGGGTTTCTCTTTTTTTTGAGGGGGGGAGGGGAACATTCCTATTAGTAAGTTTGGACTACAAAGTATTCAGAAAAAAGAGCAGAGTTTACATATTAGAATAAGGAGGGAAACCATAGCCAGTATTTAAGCACTAAAGGACTTATCCCTTTTGCGCTGGTGAGCACCTATATCACACTTCAATCTAGTTCTGATGTCTGTAGTTTTAGACATGCTCTGGTCATTGTCATTTCTATCACCACCTCACGTTTCACTAACATCTCTATTTTTAACTGAAAAAATATCATTTGACGTCTACTGTTACACACTCAGCAAACCACGTGTTTTTCTTTTGGGGAGCACAGGTTAATATTTCCCCCTCTCCAGTACTGTTAGATATGACTGCATGACTGGCTTCTAAGTAAAGGATTCTGAATAGAAGAGATGTGTGCATTTCCTGTTTAAGTCTCTTTAAGAAAGCGAGTGCCTTCTCTGCACTTTCTTTCCCCTTCACTGGCTAAATGCAAATGATGCGGGGCCTCTAGGGTATAACAGCACTGTGAAATGAAAGGAGTCTGGATCCCTGAACTACTGAGTGGAAAAGAACCGATTGCTGACCAGGGACGATAACACTTTTGCTTTTGCACACAGATGTTCATTTTCTTTCAGGATTGAGACTCCGCATAATATGGAGTCTATTTGTTCTAAGATAACCTTTGCTAATAGAGAAATATCAACTGTGACAACTCTACCACATGGCTATTCCTATTAATACCAAATAAAGTTGTAAAAGGATGAGCTGTGGTGAATGCAGTATGGTTCCTATTAGAGCCATTAAAAATCCAGAAGTAGAATCAGATTTCTGAAATGAGTTAAATCTCGTACAAATAAATGTAAACTCCTAGTGTCAGGTAGAGTTACAGAATAATCGGTAAAAGTCTCAGTTTGTTCAGAGCCTGCTTTAAAATCTAATGCTTAGAACTGTTCTCCAAGCCTATACATGTTCACTCTTCATGTGGTACACCTCTCTGTAATGGAACATTAAAAATAATCTGCGGCTTCAGTGAGGAAGACAATTTTCTGTTCACCACATACTAATAGGTACTTCTTTTGGTTTCACCCCATTCAACATGGTATGTGAAATACTTCATTAAACTCTCTTGAATATATCTTTCTTTCTGGTCTCACATATGTCCTGTGAACACTTGGATGCTGTGTGTCATGAATTATTTATCTTTCTTGATATTATTACAAAATCAATTCTAAGTATGACTGCCGTTTTGACTAAGTCAGCATTTATTTCACTCTGTCCTTTCATTGAGTCATCTACGGCATGGGTCTGTATGCATCATGAATGTTCACTGATCTTTCTTCCCTTTAATTAGAATGTCCACCACTGTCAACTCACATGTTCGGCCTTCATGTGGCTGCTAGCTCTCAGTGCCTCTGGAAGGTAGACACAACTCATGCAACTTAGGTCACTTGATGACAAACTCTTCAGCTAGCTGGCTCATCACTTTTTCCCATTTCTGTTTTATGCTGAATCGTGTTACGAGAGGGAGAGCGAAATGACAGACATAAAAGACTAGAGAGGAGCCTTGCTGTTATTTAGTCTGTCTGGGTTTAATTTTGGCCGGCAGAGGAATACCTAGGAAATATTGAGGTGATGCAAAATGTGAATGTGCTCAACTATGAAATAAGTTGGAGATGAAGTCCACTAAGACATACCTCGTCAGAAAGGACTGGTGATCCATTTCTAACAATACCAGCCACTGAAAACGCCATAAGGTACAGTTCTCCTCTGACATGAATGGGATCAACATGAGTCAAAGTTGAGAGCAACTCAAAAGTTACCAACTAAGAAGATGATGCCTTTGAGACAAAGCACTGGCAAAGGATAGTGAAATTGCCACAGACTACTAAAGGAAGAAACACATCTGCCTTGGAATGAGTTCAGCCAAAATACTTCTTGGAGGGAAGGCTGAGACTTCATCGCCTGCATTTGGCATGCACTGTCCGAAGAGATCAGTCCCTGGAGAAGGGACTTAGGACAGTAGAGGGTCAGAGAAAAAGTGGAAGGCCCTCAACAAGATCGATTGACACATTGGCTGACAAACAGACTTGAACATAAAAACAGTTGGGAGGATGGCGGCGGACCTGGCAGGGTTTCCTTCTTTGTCCGTGGGGTTGGAACTGACTAGATGGCACTTAACTATGAGGAAGACTGTCCTTCCTCAGCTAACCGTTATAAGCATGCTTCCTCAAAGAATGGATGAAAGGACAACTTAAACTTGTGGAAGCATTTCACAAATGTTAGAGAAATATATTATTTATACACTAGGAGTACTTATGTTAGTCGATTATGAACTATTTTTAAAAACATTACAAAGATATATCCATTAACACCAATTTTCAAATGATAGATAGATGATAGTTATCTCTTTGAGAGATCATTAAAAATCTCTCAGATTGTGTCTCATGGGTAATTTTACTCTGTTTGTAAAATTGAAAACTGGTTCTGGCTTTTCTCCTCCTAAACAAACACATAAAATAAAGGATATAGGCCCGATGAGGGTCACTGTGATCAATCCTGAGGGTCCAGTGAATGAAAGCCATAGAAAAGCAATCTCTGAATTGGACTGGCCTCAGCTACATCTCTCCGCCTGTTTCACGACTTTGTGGTGCACAGAGAATTCTTTTGCCGGGATAACTGTGGAGTGAGCGGCAATGCCCTCTGTTTGGGGACACAATCTGAGACATTTCGGAGGATGACTACCGTAGCTAAGAGGATAGGCAGCTGCTTCTAACTCAATTCAGCAGGAGCTATGAATAAATTACATACCATGAAATCTGTTTGTGAACTGAATTTTCCAAAGATCCTGCTTCATTTAATGCCTCATTTCTTTCGGTTACTGCTTTTACTTTTAGTTACTTTAACTATATTTATCTATGATACATTTAATCAAAAAATATAACAACTAGACTCTTTAAATGAGGAGAACATGAGATATTTTATTGTCTCCAAATAGAAATGATTCCTTCTAGAACTGTGTTTTAAATAGTACACACAAAGGGGTACCTCCCCAAAACACCTGGAATTTTTTTTCAAAGCTTTGTATTTAATTTTTACAAAACAATTTTATTACTTTCCAATTACTCTCTATTGCGCTTAATATATTTGTCAAATCTGTGATTCCATTCTTGGAAATATTTTTCAAACTCATCTGTTTGGAAAGAAGGCAACATCTCCCTTGTTTTTTTTCTTCACCTCTCCTATGTTGTCAAATCAATGTCCTTTCCTGTCCCTCTGCATTCACACAAACAAAAAGAAGCTGTGTGCAGTGAGGTCAGCTGAATCGAGTATATGGGGCAAGAGAGGAATGCTGTCTTTTGCCCAAAATGGGCACACTGAATTGTCGGTGGCAAAACCAGTGCCCCGACTGTCATCAAGCCTCTTTTGCTGCACACTTTCAGAACCTTTATATATGCAATCTTGTCAGAACCTCTAAATAGAAAGCTTGATCTAAATAGAAGTCTATCCCCCTCACATCAAAATCCCAAAATCAAATGAGTGGTTTTTTTGGGTGGGGGAGGTACCCCCTGATAAGTTGAACCTTTTGCACTCTTGATCTAGTGCAGGAGCATAGCACCATTTGTGATTTGTAGAAAGAATAGATCAGGTTCACAATTCGCATTTTTCCTACTGATATAGAATAAAAACTATAACATTATCTAAGTTTTTCCAACTCCAAAGAACCTCATAGGGAAAATATACCTCTCTTTAAATTAAATAAAAATGTACCCGCTTTATTTGAGGTAAATAAGTATTTTCAAAGACTCTGGCCTTAATAAAGATTAGAACATCTCGTCTACCTAGTGCAGATTAAACTTTTAAGTTCAGTTCATTAAAAAGAAGTTACTTTATTATGATATTTTAAAAATAATTCTTATCACTGATTTATTTCCCAAATTTAATATTTGAGATAGTCCTGTGGCCTTATACTGTTGAGCATTTCATATAGTATCCTAGGATAGTGCTTTACTGATGGAGAAATGCTAACATCATTCTTAATGGAGAACGTTTCAGATACAACAAAGAGTTTCAGAAAAGCTTCCAAGTTTTTTTATTGAGACCAGGTTTACAGTGGTTTGCATTTGAGAAGTAGAGCTAATACAAGCTCTTTTAAAATTTTAATACAGACAGTAAATAAGAAATTGGTATTAGACTAGTTTTCAGTGATGGTCCTTAATGAAATAAAATGGAAGAATGTTCCGATTAACAATAATATTTTGTGATTTATATAAACTTTTATTTGGCTTGATTTCGTAGAAACCTGCAATAATTCTAAATATCTGAGTATAAAATATAGGGTAAAACATCATTGTGGAGAAAGAAACTAACATCATTTAAATCTTATTTTGTATACTTCTTTATGTAGTCCAACTTCTCAGACAATATGCTCAGCATACAAATTATGTAAGGATGGTGCAAGAATACGTACTTTTCCTAACTCTAAACTATGCTGTATTTCTTTGTTAAAAACAACAGCCTCTTGGCCTATATTCAAGAAGAGGAAAATTTAGTGTTTTGAAATTCTCATTCTTATTAATGTTTTGTATAATTTGTTATGATGCACACAGTCAAACACCCTTAGTCAATATTGACATAGTTAATAATACACTAGTAAACTTCTTTCTGGTATTCTCTGTTTTCAGCCAGTATCTATCTGACCCCACCAAAGATATTTCTTGTTCTACTTTCTCTCCTGATTTCAGCTAGAGTTCCTGCAGCTCATTGCCAACGTACTGTCACATCCATTTTTAATTTACTTCCTCAAAATTTTACTCAGATGCGATATTGATACTGCTTGATAATTTAGACATTTAGTTGGATCACTTCTCTTTGGAGATAACACAAATAGGGTGGCCTATTAGTGAATTAGCCAGATCTCTGACTTTGAAACTCTTTGGCATAGACGAATTAACACTCCCAGATAATAATCAATTTATTGAAACATATCAGCTTCTAGACTCTTGTTTTTCCCAAAGGCCTCAGTACAGTTTGAGCTTCTTCCTTCAATGCTGTCTGTTCTTGCTCAGAAGTTGCCTCTTGGAATGGCTGAATGTTGACCAGTTCTTTTTGTTACAATAGTTAGTTCTCTGTATTCCTTCCAACTTCATTTAATGTCTTCTGAATAATTAAATAAATTGCTAATAGAATCTTTCAATATTCCTATCTCAGGGTTTAAATTGCTTCTTCACTTTTTTAGCAGTATTACAAATGCTGATTGGTTCCTTGATTCAGTTTTACAACTACAGGGTTTTGCAGATTTCATTTTAATACTTTACTTGGTGTTCTCAAAAACTGCCCTTAAACATCTTTTGTTCAGCTCCTAAATATTATTATTTCTTCCATTGCTTTTTTTTTACAATCTAGAATAAGTCTGAGTTTTTCTCATATTCATTTTGACATTTCTTTGTAAATTCTTCTCTTAATATTTATTTCTCTTGTATAATCTCCTCGATGTCATTCCATTAGTCTTTATTATACTAGTTTTTATTATAAACTTTTGACCATTTTAAATGTTACTGAGATTATAATTATATATAATGTACACACACAATCCCATATATAGTTTAACAGGTAGTTGTGTATATATGGTATAAATTTTATAGCTACAAGAAAAGTTCATTATTGCCTGTTTCACTCTACGTTGTTGCTGACTATGAAGAAGATTATCTTGCAATCTTAGCAAATGCCTAAAAGTTATGGTGGTTGAATGATCAAATGCATATAGATTTAGAAATTATTTTAAACTGTTTTATGAGTCATTTTATTGGGGGTTCATACAACTATTATCACAATCAATCTATTGTATGCAAGCCACATTCATACATTTGCTGCCATTATCATTCTCAAAATCTCCTTCTACTTAAGAATTTGGTTTCAGCTCCTCATATTTCCCCTCCCTTACTACTCCCCCTCCCTCATGGACCCTTAATAATTTACAAATTATCATTATTTTGTCATGTTGTACACTGTCCAATGTGTCCCTTCACCCACTACCCTTTTGCCCATACCTACAATTGGTTCTCCCTTTCTACTCCATCGCCCTCCCACCCTCCTTGTATCACCACTCTCACCACTGACCCTGAAAGGATCATCTGTCCTGAATTCTCCATGCTTCTGGCTCCTATCTATACCAATGTACATCCCTTGGTCTTGCCAGATTTGTAAGGTAGAATTGGGAAAAGGATATTTAGGATGAGGAAGCACTTAAGATCTAGAGGAAAGCTGCATATTTCATTGCTGCCACACTCTACCTTGATTGGCCCATCTACTTCCCACCACTCTTCTGTAAGGGGATCTTGCTTCATTTACTTATGGACTTTAGGTCCCCAGTATGTACTCCCCTTCATCTATATTGATATAATTTTTAGTTTTTGATGCTTGATACCTGATGCTTTTGACAACTCGTGGTCACACAGGCTGGTGTGCTTCTTCCATGTGGACTTTGCTGCTTCTGAGCTAGATGGCCACTTGTTTACTTTCAAGCATTTAAGGCCCCAGATTCTATATTTTGATAGACGGGCAACATCAGTTTTCTTCACCACTTTTGTTTATGGACATATTTGTCTTCAGTGATTGTGTTGAGATGGTGATCATCATGGAGTGCCAATATAATAGAACAAAGTGTTCATGCATTGAGGAAGTACGTTAGTGCAGACCCAATGCCCATCTGCCATCTTAATACTAACTATAAAAGTATATATACATAGTTCTATTTCCCCATCATCATATATAAATATATTTGCCTGTGTACATGCCTGTATTTAGACCTCTTTAAATGCGCTTTTATACCGCTCCCAATTCTTTCCTCTGTTTCCTATTATTCTTGTCCCAGTATCATGCACAGACTTCATTTGGGTTTCAGTAATTTCTCTTATTTGTTTGTTACATTACTCTTTGTTATATTACTCTTGATAAATCCCTATCAGACCTCTCAGACCCACCTTGTCACTGGTTTCGAATCTCTTGTTGTTCCCTTATCCCTGGGTTGGTCAACATCAGCTCCTTTCTACCACCACTTCGTCTCCCACATCCCCTGGATCCAGCAGTCCTGTTGCTTTCTCCAGACTTGCAGAGATAATAATATGTACAAAGAAAACAAGACATCACAGGATGAAGTGACCAAAGAAAACAAAACAAAACGATGACAACAACAAAAACAACCTAGTGTCCAGAAAAAAATATACAGATAAGTAAAAAGCAAAAATAATAATAACAAAATAAAAACCTGTACATAGTTCAAAGTCTCTTTGTTCACCTCCAGAAGTATTCTCTTAGAGTGCCACACCCTGGCTCCAAAGTACATCCTTGGCATTCCCTTGGGAACTCCATGCTTTGCTCCCCCTGCTGCTCTGCTGAATACCCTTGGTGTTTGCCTTGGTGTGGTGGGGTCAGACAGGGTACAATCCCAACCCTGTTTCTCCATGGTTGTCCCCCGTAGGACCTTGCTTGGATCAGCGAGGGGCGCTATATGATTCTTTCTGTGCATTGGCTGCTCTGAGGGGAATATCGACCTCAAGGCTTGGTGGGTCAGGTAAGATGTACTCCATTCTTTCTTCCTCCCCCTTCATTTGTTCTCGTGTGCCCTGGCCAGGCACGCTCCTCTCCCTGAGTTGCAGCTTCAGTGCTTTCCTCCAAAGAAAAGTCCCCTGGGGGGATGGGTGGCTGTCCTTGTAGTTGGAATTGGGGTTAGCCCCTTAGACCCCTCCACTGGCTCCCCACTCCATGCTGTCACACTGCATTCACTTCCTGAAACACTGGGTTTAAGTTTGGGATCTCTTTCTCTGTGTAGATAAAAAGCAATACACTCCCCTTGAATGGGTTAGAACCCCATTCCCCCTCTACACATCACCATCTTCCCCCACCTCAGTTAGTCTTGGGTTTTGTCTTAACCCCCCCCCAGGAATTTCTGTATGTAGTAACATTTTTCCTATACTCCTTTTACATTTTTTAAGCTTGTCTCAGTGGACTCATATTGTACATGTCCTTTTGCGCTTGACTTACTTCACTTAGCATAATTTCCTCCAGCTCTTCCTATGCGGTGATGTGCTTCATGCCTTCATCACTGCTTTTCAGCAATGCATAATACTGCATTATATGGATATACTACAGCTTTTTAATCTATTCATCAGTTGATGGAAATTTGGGTTGTTTCAAATTCCTTGCAATTGTGAACTGTGCTGCGATGAACATTGGAGCACAGATGTCTGGCCATGGTTTGCTTCTTGACTGTTCTGGGTATATGCTTAGTAGGGGGATTGCTGTTTTTAGACTTAATTTCCATGTGTTTTAGAATTGCCAAATTGATTTCCAAAGGGTCTGTACATACCTACAGGTCCACTATCAGTAGATAAGTATTCCTATCTCCCCGCAGTCCCTCCAACACATGTTGCTTTCTGATTTTTTTTGAATTCAGCTATCCTTGAGGGTGTTAGCTGGTATCTCTTTGTTTTGATTTGTAAGAAGTACTTTATTTTACATGAAATTCTGACTTTTAAAATCATTTGACACATATATTTTATGTGATTGAAATCATCCAGTATACATGACCCTGATAACCAAGTCAATTGACACATATATTTCTCTAACACAACACATTGCTCCAATAATTAAATAAAGAATAAAGATAATGATTCAGGTAATGAAAGTAAGAGATAAGACTGAATTTTGAAAAAGTGGTTCCAATTTAAAAGAGGACAAAATCATAGCTCCTTTCCCCCCTCAAAACTCTGAAGCAATTCCACCTTCTAAGTTAACTCTTTCCCAGAAGGTATGCTCAGAATTTTCAAAAGATGCTTTAATGAGAAGTACTTTGTTTACTTTGATAATAGTGAGATACTCCTTAGAGGAGAGCAAGCCTTACAAGATCAAATAAAAAATTACAGGTTGTCTCTTACTCATTCAGTTAATACTTCGCATTCATTTACATTACCTACTCTTGGAAAATGATCTTTACCTTCTGATTACCATCGTCATGCAGTTTTCTTCTATTCTTCAACTAGCTATTGAGTCTTGATGTTACTTTAGTGACTTGAAAAGAAAAAAGAAAAGTATTTAGATCCTGAGGAATATACTACAGAATGATATTTCTTACACTTTATTTTCAAGCACCTTTATTTTTAAAATGCAGAGGTGTTAACAAAAGCACCTTAGCCTAATGACTACCGACTGCTATATCAAAACTATCCAACAATAACAAGTAGTTCTGTCTCAAGGTGGCCAAAAAATCACATTTCACTTTGTTCAAGCACAGGTCAAAAAAGAGGCACCCTCCTGTTAAAAAGAAAAAGGAAATTGATGCCTTTCAAAATATGAATCACTGAAATGAATGAGTTATGATTGCTCCAGGAATAGACAATAAATACAGACATACCACTTAAGCTATTGCTTTTCCAAGAAAAAATCAAGATGAAAAAATAAGACTAGTATGATACAAAGAAAATAAAATAGCCTACACTTTTTACTTGCACCGTATTTTAGAGAAGAGTGCTCTTGGTTCATCAGTTTTACTTCTACAATGACAGCTTGTTTTGCCTTCTATAGGACACTAAATAATGGATTTTTCTTATGATCTTTGTGCATCCTCCTATAAAGTTCCCTTGAGAGTTCTTCAAGAAGAGGTATGAAGATTAATCTCTCTTTTCTTCATGAGGAACACTCATGAAAAGTTTAGAACCAGAATGCTTTGCATTACTTTCTAGTCTTCATTGTTATTCAGATCAGAAGTTAAATGAGCTTAGTGATAGAATAGTTACCAGAGCAGATATTATTATCTCTGACATAATGTTTTGTGAAAGAGTAAAACTTTGAATTTTGGCTATTTATTATTGAAAAATAATCTGTTTATTGAGGTTTACAATATTGTGGGTGACTGAAATCAATGGAGACTTTAACTTCATTCTTGGAATTGTGTACTATGTGATTCTCAAACTTGAGAAGGCATTTATTTTCAATCAAAGACAATAATAATTTGTAGATTGACTAACATGATTTGTCAATATGTCTATTGAATATTGATCTCCAAATATAAAAAAAATGCTACATTCTGACTTCCATACAACATAAGGAAGATGAAAAGAATACAGAGATACACTCTTGAGTATATTGGACATTGGGTTAAACCATTTTAAGAACTACCATATGATTAAGAATAAATTATAATAAAGGGAGAAATCTGAGTTTCACTGATGGTATATCTAGTAAATAAACTCCAGAAGTTGAAGGGACACCAATAGAAGAGTTTCTACAAATTGATACAGCACTGGAAGCACTCAAAAGCCTTTCCCCAAACATCTATAGAAGACAACTCCCTGATAAATTGAGTGCTTATTTCAGAGAGGTATGACTGTGACAGGTAGGTTTATTGTGCCAACCTGGCCAATAGGAGCAAGTGGAATTCATAAGGTCGCAATTTGGTTGGAAGGAAAAGACATACATGACTCAGCAAGTCCAACCTCTCTCCCTTTTGCAAGCTGGCCATTGGACTATCACGTGTCTCCCTTAAAGAGTTCTTTGGCTGAACTTATGAGCTACATTACTTGTCAGACAGTCAACTTGTGGATCATGTCACTAGAGTTTGAGGTTCCTTTGAGCCCTGGTTCACCACACTACTGGTGCATACATCACTTGAGCTTGGGACTGTTAGATCCTGTTGTTTGGCTCACTGTTGGTGATCCACCCTTCTGTTTTCTGCTTGTGACTGGAATACTGCATTGCTCTACAGAAGGCTCAATTGTCTTCTTCCTTTAAGTTGGACCCAGCAGCCCTCTGGAGTTGAAGAACTTCCTGTATATTAACTGTTCTTTGGAAGTGAGTTGAGCTGAACACTCTGTACTGCTGTGTGGAATAATTAGCTGTTACATACCTTCATGCTGTATCTATCTATCTAATCACAAGTGTCCCATTTTTTTTTGTTGTCTAGAGAACCCTGTCTAACACAGTGACCTAACAGAATATAGAAATTATGTAGCACTATTGTTTATGTAAAATGCAAGTAAAATTTTAATGAAGGTCATTTAGTGGGTTGTTGTAGTGCTACAAAAAGGAGTAGTTGGAAATTTAAGCAAGGTACAGAAGAGGACTTGAAATAAGCGATATCATGTATGAAATCAGATGATTCTTGACTGAGAGCAGATGATTCAAGGAACAAGCTGAATGCTGTTTTATTTATAATGCAAAGGCATGCAATTGTGTGGATCATAAAAAACCTATGAGAAGAATTGGGAATTCCAGAGCACTTTTTTGTGCTTACACAGACTGAAGAGGCAGTCTTTTGTCTTTTGAACAGGACAATAGTCTACATCATTTAAAATCAGGAAAAGCACGTGACAGGGTTGCTTTCTTTCACCATACTTATTTTATCATGTGACCAGGAAATAATATTAAAAGCTGAGCTACACAAAGAGCTACTAGAGAAGGTGTGATTAACAATGGCTTGGTGGTTGGACTTTGAGGTGCAATCTGAAAGGTGAACAGTTTGAAAACTCCAGCAGTTCTGAGGGAGAAAGACAGTGTTGCCTACTCCAGTGAAGAGTCACATTCCCTGAAACTCACAGGGGCAGTTTGACCCTGACCTATAGGGTTTCTAAGAATTGACAGCATTTTATGACAGTTGGTTTTAGAATTTGCAAATTATATAACCTTACTTATTAAAAGTGAAAAATCTTAAAACAGTCCCAGATGAAAATCAAGACTCCAGCTTTTGCTGTGGATAATAATGCACTGTAAAGAAAACAAAATTACACACACATGGAAAATATCATAATATACAGAGAAAAAATTAATTGTCCAGATTTCCATATACTTGATCCCAATGAATTCTTATGGAAGCAGCAGTAAAGAAATAAAATGACATATTGCATTGGACAAGCATGCTGTACAAACTCTCTTTAACATGAAGAATGAACAAGAAAGAATGAAGGTATGTCTTTGAAATGAAGATTCACTTGTCCTAAGCCATATTATACCCAATTCCCTCATAGTAATGTGAAAACTGTACAGTGAATAATCAATACTATAGGAAAACAGATGCATTTGAAATATGATGTTGATGATCTTTGGACCTGCTGGCTGCCTTGCTTGTCCTGTGCCTCGATCTCCAAGCTACACTACCCTGGGGCACCTAATCTATGGACTGTATTTCTGTGAGTTGAGGTTCCTTCAAGTCCTGCTTCACCACGCTCCTGGAATATACATCTCTTGAGCTGGGAACTGTTGGACACTGTCATCTGGCTGACTGTTGGTGACCTGCTTTTCCATTTGCTGCTTGTGGCCAGATAGCCTGATTTGCTCTGCAGACTTTGCTCGGAAACCCTCAAGACCTGAAGGGCTGCCAGTGTACTAGTTGTCTAGGTGAGCTGCACCGAGCCATTTGTACTGCTTTATAGATTAGTTAACTGTTCATCTCTTAATATATATATATATATATATATATGTGTGTGTGTGTGTATGTATAAATCGGTCTTATTCATATATAGATGTTTCTCTAGTCTACACAGAATAACACACTATTGATTCAGAGTGGGTATATACGGTGGAGGTGTAATGATGTTGCCATGAGAGCTACTGCATATTATTGTTGATTTGGTTAGGTGCCATCAAATTGGTTTCAACTATCAGCAACCTATGCAAAAGGGAATGAAACGCTTCATCATGCTGCAAGACCCTCTTAATTGTTCCTATAATTAAGCTTATTATTACAAAACCTGTGTCAGTCCAATCCTGTTGAGGACCTTTCTCTTTTTAGCTGCTCCTCCATTTTACTAAGCATGATGTCCTTTTTCAGGGACTGGTGTCTCCTGACAACATAGCTACACGTAAGAGGAAACCTTGCCACCATTTTTATCTCTAAGGACTACTTTAGTTTACTTCTCCTAAGACATATTGGCCTGCTCTTTACAGTCCACTGTATTTTCAAAAGTCTTTGCAAGCACAATTAAAAACATTGAATAGTGTTATTCAATGGAATAGTGTTATTCAATGTCAAATTTTCCCTCCCCCCCCAACCCAGAGATTTCTCTCTCTTTCTTGCTCTATTTTTCAATGGTTTTATTGCATTTATTTATGGTTTTATTGTAACAGTCCATACATCATTGCATCAAGTGTATTTTTACATGTGTTGCCATCTTCATTTCCAAATTAGTTTCTACTTGAGCCCATGATATAAGCTTCTCTTTTCCCCTCCTTTTTTAAAATAAATCACTTTATTAGGGACTCATTCAACCCCCATCATGATCAATACATATGTCAATTGTATGCAGACCATATTTGCACTCTTGTTACCATCATCACTCTTGAAACATCCCCCCAGCACCAGCTCCCCGTGTTTCCCTTCCTTCCCCATTCTCCCTTGCCCATGAACCCTTAATGGTTTGCAAACTGTTATTACTTTTTCTTATCATACACTGTCCGATGTGTTCCTTCATCCATTTCCCTATTGTCTGTACCACATATGTAGATCCCAGCAAATGGTTCTCTGTTTCTACTGTACTCTTTCTCCAGCCTCCCGGTATTGCCACTCCCACCATTGGTCCTGAAAGGATTATCTGTCCTTATTTCCCCTGTTTCTATTTCTAGTGTGTATCCTCTGGTCTTGCTGTATTTGTAAGGTAGCATTTGGATCATGATAGTGGGTGGAAGGAAGCATTTGAGAACTAGAGGCAAGTTGCATATTTCATTATTACTACACTGTACCTTGACTGGCTCATCTCCTCCCTGCAAGCCCTCTGTAAGGGAATGTCACTTCACCTATCAATGGGCTTTGGAGCCCCAATCTGTACTCTCCATCATTTATAATGATATAATTTTTAGTTTTTTGATGCCTGATACCAGATCCCTTTGACACCTCATGGTCACTCAGGCTGGTGTGCTTATTCCATGTGGACTTTGTTCTTCTGAACTAGATGGTCACTTGTTTACTATCAAGCCTTAAAGACCCAGACACGATATCTTTTGATATCCAGGACCATCAGCTTTCTTCACCATATTTGCTAATGTCAAATTTTCACATGCATTTGAAACCATTGAAAATACCATAGTATTGGATAAGGTCAAGTGTATCTTAGTCCTAAAAGTAACATCCTTGATTTTCAACACATTAAGGAGGTCTTATGCAGCAGATTTACCTAATATATATCTCATATTTTGAACTCGTGACTGCTGCATCCATTCATATTGAACGTGTGCTAAAGCAGAATAAAATCTTTGAAACTCCAACCTTTCTCCATGTACATGATGTTATCAATTGGTCCAGAAGAGAGGACTTGGATCCTCTTGATAATGAGTCGTAATCCAAAATGAAGGCTATGATCCTCAATATTTATCACCAAGTGCCTCAAGTCCCCCTCACTTTCAGCAAACAAGTTGTGTCATCTGCATATCATTGATTGTTAATAAGTCTTCCTACAATTCTGATGCCATGTTCTTCTAGCATTGTTCAATATACAGATTGAATAAGTATGGAGAGAGGATCCAATCCTGTGACACACCTTTCCTGATTGTAAACCATGCAGTGTTCCATTGTTCTGCTTGAATTGTATATTGACCATCTTCTACTCATTATTCATTGTGTGAAGCATTCTATATGTAATAACTTATTAATTATATACCTTTTATAGTAAATGAAAAAAGAGGAAGCTCCCTGCTCCTGTAAAGAATTACATTCCTGGCTGAGCCCCGGTGGCCTAAATGGTTCAGTGCGGGACTGCGTCCCGCAGGCTTGGTGGTTCAAATCCACTGGTGTCTCTCAGGAGCTGGGCTGGGTAGCTCTCACGACCACCAGAGGGCAGTGATGCAAAAAAAAATTACATCCCTGGAAACCATAAACTTTACCCAACATGATGTTCTATTCAGAGAGTGGTCTCTTTTGATAACATGTCCAAAGTAACAGAGTAACAGTCTTGCTAACCTTGCTCCAAGGAGTGTTATGGTTGTATTCTTCCATGGCAAATTTGTTTGTTCGTTTGGCAGTTCAGGGTAATTTCAAAATTCTTTGCCAAAAATATTGTTGAAATGCTTGTTTTATTTGGTTTGATTTAATCATTGTCTAACTTTCACGTGCATATTAAGCAACTGAAAGCACAATGGCTTGCATTAGGTGCATCTTAGGTATCAAAGTAACATGCTTATTTTCAAGCACATTTAGAGGTTTTGTGCAGCAGATTTACCGAATGAAAGTTGTTGTTTGGGCTCTATCAAATGGATAATTGGGAAAATAGTGCTAGATTGGGTAGCAATCTTCTGTTTTCCATAAGGTTGCTATGGGTCAAAACTAAATAAATGGCAACTAGCAGGGATAAGTTTGATCACCCTTTAAAAAGTAATTATTAATTTGGAGTTAATGTATATATATATACCATATCATTCCACAGTTCAAACACATAAAGAAGTATTGTACAATTGCCACCACAGTCAGTTTCCAAACATTCTTTTCCTTTCTGGAATCATTCACATCATGAACCTCCCTCATCCCTTCACTCCATCATAACCTCCTCACCAAAACCTCTTTAGTCTACTTGCTGTACTTAAAGGGTCATCAATCCTGGGTTTCATATTCCATGAAGCAGAAAAAAGTAACAAAACATCAAGAGGGTGACCTCCAATGATATAACACCTTTAAGATAAACCCTAATGTAAACAAATATAAACAAAACAAAAATACGGAAAATATTGAAAACCAGATCAGGTTTCGTGTGCATCAGAGGAGGATCAAATTGACAAAGTTTAACCATTAAAATCAGGTTTATTCCTTTGATCTTCTAGACTCATGTCTCCAATGTATGCCCTTTAGCAAAAACTTTCCTCTATCCCTCAATTAGAGGTGGAAGGAACTCATGGGGGCTCATTTCCTCTGTAGCTTCCACAATGTGTGTTGGACACCTACAGTCATCCATTGCTTTCTGCAAACTAGATTCTGAAAATTTAGGCTGATACTAATCCCTCCTTTGACGTAGATTATAGGATTTACAATTCTTCGGTGACATGATGAGGTGCTCATTCCATGGGGACTTAGTTGTCATCTAAATTAGATGGTTGCTTCTTTGGAGACCCCAGATGCTATTTCATCTAATAATAAGGGACCATCTAATTTCTTTACCACATCACATTTTGCTATAGTCTGTGTTCCCTTCCTGAGGGTGAGTGTATTTTCATGTCTAAATTACTGCATTTGTGGATTCAGGTACGATACATTTCTGATCATTTCAATTAAGGCGTTACCTAATGGTCCACTTGTGATGATTTTTACATTGAGTTCATATTCACATCAAAGATTATAATCCTTAACCTTCATCAGCCAGTGTTTCACTTTCACCAAACAAGTTTGTGTCATCTTTATATCACAGGTTGGTAGTAAGCCCTTCTCCAAACACAATGGCTCATTCTTCTTCTTCTTATCCAGTTCCTCTGATTCTTTGCTCAGCATATAGATTGAAAATGATGGGTAGACGACCCAACACCATGCACATTTTTCTTGATTCTAAACCATGTGATATTTCCTTATTCTGTTCACAAGTGCTCCTTGATCTCTGTGCATGCTCCACATGAGCACCGTGCCTCTCAAGTTCCAAACTCACTGCTTTTGAGTTGTTGCTGACACACAGTGATGATACAGGACAGGGTAAAATTGCCTATGTGGGCATTCCAAACTGTATCTCTTTTTTGGATTAGAAAGCTCTGTCCTTTTGCCTCCGAGTGGCTAGTGTTTTCAGCCTGCCAAACTTGCAGTTTTCAACCTGCCAAACTTGCAGTTTTCAGCCCATAGCATAACATCTATACCACCAAATTATAATGAAGTATTCTATAATTCCCATTTCTCTCAAGGACACCATGGATTGCTTTGATTCACATAGTCAAATACCTTTAAATAGTCAATAAAGAAACAATCTGGTACTCTCTGCTTTGAACCAAGTTCCATTTGATGCTAAAAATGATATTCTCTGTTTCAAGTTTTCTTCTAACTCTTGCCTGAACCTCTGGGAACTCCCTGTCAATATACTGCTGCAACTATAGTTGGATAATCTTCAGCAAAATTTTACTTGTTTGTGGCATCAATGGTATTGTCATATCATTTGTGCATTCTGTTGGGTCACCTTTCTTTGGCATGAAAATATATATGGATCTCTCCCAATTAATTTAATGAGTAATTGTCTTCAAAATTTCTCGACATAAAAAAGAGAGTGTTCCCAGTGCTTCATCATCTCATTGAGAGATTTCAATTAGTTTTCCTATCATAATTATTGAATAAAAACAGCAGAGACAAAACTTTCTTTGAATACTTGAGAAATCAGTTTGGTGTAGTGATGAAAGAGTGAAATTGTAATCTAAACATCCATAGTTCATCTATTCTGTCAGTTTTACATACTGTAGTGTACTGCATATTGTTGAGATGTTGAATGCTATGTCACTGATATTTCAAATACCAGCTGGGACACTGAATGTAAACAGGTTTCAGCAGAGATTCCAATATAAAAACAGACTACAAAAAAGGAGTAGACTTTCCAATTGGAATGACTTATCTACGGAAAACCTGATACATAACAGCAGATCAAGGTCCGAGACTGAAAACCTCAGGAATAGCAGCAGGATATTGTCAAATATCATACTAGAAGATGAGCCCTACAGGTCTGCAGTCACTGAAACCATGACTGAAAAAGAGCTTCCTTTTTAAAGAAGAGTGGACCATAATGGCTTGGATGAAATAAAACTTTAATAACCTTCAAATCCTTATGGGGTAACACTCAAAATACTAATCTCTACATCATAAGCTCCACACTGACATATTTTTATTTCCTCAGCACTCTATGCTTAGAATCTAGACACTCTAAAAGTGTTTGCTAAGAGAAGAAATGCTGCACTGTTAAAACATTTGTATTCCTTTTTAGGATGACATTTGAGATGATTTAATTAAAGAATTTTTTTCTCTCTGGACATAAACATGGCAGTGAAAATGGGTAATGTTGACCAAATTCTGCCTCATATCAATTAAACTTTTCATGGGTTTTTACTCAAATGTAGTCATTAATGAATGACTCCCAGGGCAGTGATAATGATGATGATACTACATTGCCCTTATGCCATCTCCTCTATCCATGGAAACCTAAGTGCCTTACCAACAGTAATTATCATAGCTCTTATGGGAGATAGCAAAGTATAATTGACATAATGTACAGAGAAAAACAGAAATAGAGAAATATTACTCAACGCTCCTAGAGAATCATGTTAGTCATTTATTATTTTTAAAATATCAGTCTTTAAAACTAATCAGCAAGGCTTTAAAATAATAAATGGTTAATACCTGATAACACTTCAAACCAGGAGCTTGTCTTTTGGGAATGGTCATGGGAGGAGGAAGAGGAAAATAAAAAATTGAACTTTCTTATTTAATATACTCCTTGAGTTATCCATGTGCACAAGGATAGATGCTAATAATTTAATTAGCCCTGGAGTCACTGATAAGCTATAAATAGATTGATAACCAACAGGTCCGAATTCAAACCCGCCAGCCACTCAGTGAGGGTTGATGCATGGTCTTATAAAGATTACAGCCTCTGCTGCAGCCCAATGAGTCAGAATCCACTCAACGGCACTTGTTGAGCAAGTGAAAATTTTTACTTGAAAAAAAATTTTTACCGAGTATACAGAGTATATGATTCAACTTTGTGAATCCTAACAACTTTTGTAGAACATTGCAATTAACTAGAAATTGGAACAATAAATTGTGCTTATTTGGAATCTGCATATAGACAAAGAGGTAAAGCAGGGAAATCATACGTAGCTTCAAATAGAAGCAAGGATATATCTTTATACTATACTGGTCCATATTGTCTCTCAACAAATAACCTGAGTATCTGCAATATATGAAGAATAATATTGCATTAGAAGAAGACTCATTAGCAACCTGTGGTATGTATATTATACAACTCATTTTGGTTGATATTGAAAAGAGGACTGGAAATACTTACTGGTGAAAATAAAAGAGTACAGTAATATATCACTGTGGATTACAATTCAAAATACTTTCCTCAAAACCCTCACCACTGAACTAAACACAGCATCATGATAAACAAAGAAAAGACTTCAGTTCAGATGCTTAAATATTAAGAGCCACAAACGAGTGGCAATCACTTGAAAAAGTGACATATTGCCTGCAAAAAATCTGTTATAAAAAGAATTCCCTAAAATGTTAAAGTGCAAAAATGTCATTTTAATGAGGTGAATTTTTATTGTTGAAGTTAGGTGCCATCATGTCCTTTTTGGCTTATGTAATTTAATATGGTAATTTGAGACATAATCTTCATTACTCTCACATAATTACTGTTCCTTGGTATGTTTGGGAAAGATAAGGCGAAAGAGATAATAATAAGATTATATGACTCAATTATGGGTAACTGAGAAGATTAATTTTGATTGTAAAAATTATGAACGTTAATGCATCATTGTTGTTTTTAGATGCCATACAGTCCATTTGGAGTCATAGCTATCCCATGCACAGTGGAGTGAAATAGTGCCCAATCCTGCCCCATCCTCACAGCTGCTTGTTTGTTCATTGTTGCAGCAGTTTTGTCATTTCATTTTGTTGAGGGTTTTACTCTCTTTCTCAACCCCTGAACTTCTCCAAGCATTATGGATGTCCTTTAACAGACACTGATCTTTCATTGCATGCCCAAAGTACATGGATCAGTAAAACAGTCTGACAGTACTTCTTCCAAGAGAGATTTGTCGGTTCTTTTGGAAGTCTATGGTACTTTCAATATTCTTTGCCAGCACCCTCATTCAACTCAACAATTCTTCTTTGGTCTTCCTTATGCAATACCGATCTTTCACATGCATGGGAGGCAATGGAAAATGTCATGAATTGGGACACGCACACTTTAATTCTCAAAGTAATCTCATTGTTTTTCAATACTTTAAAGCAACCTGGTGCAGATTTACCAAATGCAAGCCATCTTTTGATCTTCTGACTGCTGCTTCCATGAGAATTGGTTATGGGTCTAAGGAAGACAAAATCCTGGACAATATCAATCTTTTCTCCATTTGTCATTGATGTTAATTATTGGTACAGTAGTGAGAATTTGTCTTTTTATTCTTTGACTTATAATTCTTACTGCAGGTTGCAATCGTCATTCTTCATCAGCAAGTGCTTCAAGTCCTCCTCACTTTCAGGAAGGAAGGCTGTGTCATGTGCTTATCCAGGTTGTTAATAAACTTTTCTCTGGTCCTGATTCCTCACTGTTTTTCATAAAAGCCTGCTCCACCAATTATTTGCTAAGTATACAGATTGAACAGTGTGGTGAGAAGATATAACCCTGATGAAAACCTTCCCTGATTTTAAACCACCCACGATCCTCTTGTTCTGTTCCACAACTGCCTTTTGACCCATGTGCAAGTTTCATGTGGGAAAAATGAAGTTTTTTGAAATTCCTGTTCCTCTCAGGGATATCGACAGTTTATTATGATCCACACAGTCAAATACCTTTATATAGTCAATGAAACACAAATAAACATTCTTCTGTTATTCTCTGCCTTTAGCCAAGGTCCTCCTGGCATCAATAATAACATATTTTTTTCCATACCATCTTTTGAATCTGACCTGAACTTCTGGCATCTTGCTGTCGATATGTGGCTGCAACAGTTCTTGGATTATCTTCAGCAAAATTGTGCTTTCATGTGATCTGAACATTGTTGCATTATAATTTGCACAGTATGTTGGGTCATCTGTCTTTGGAATGGGTACAAACATGTATCTCTTCCAATCACTGGGACAGTTAGTAGCCTTCCAAATTACTCAGCATTGATTTAGAACTCTGATCTGGGGGTTGTGCTAGTAGACAAGTAAGATGGGGTATATTCAGAATCTCTATCTTATTAGAGGTTGTTACTTTAGTGATTTGCTTCCCTGGAGGTATGATATGCTGAAAACAAACAAACAAAAAAGCAAAACCCCACAATTCCCTGAAAGCCTTCTCTTTGATGACTTCCATCTACTGACTGAACACTGGTAAAAGCAAGAAGACATGCCTTGACCTTAGGACATTCTGGCTTCTGTTTAAGGAGCTGGTCTTTTCCTGACCTCTGATTCTTTTTAACTTGAGTCACTGTCCATCATTTGTACTTAATTCATCCTCTTCCATAACCTTGTGAATCAGGAGGATCCTCCAGGCAGATGTCTCAATTTTGTATTGGTACTTACCAGCACTCACAACGACATGAGCCATTTCCTAAAGTTTCTCCTTCTTTTTTAAGTTATTCTATTGCAAACTCTTACAGATAATATAATACCAAGCAGTATTGTTCAATTGCTATTGCATTCAGTTGAAAAATGTTTTTTTTTGTTTCTTGGACTCCTTGATATCAGCTCCCCTAAATCCCCTCAGTAAGTTCTGTGGGAAGTAGCAGCAAATTGCAAAGTCCAGGGATGTGAGGTAACATACATAGCCTGAGTGCTATTTAGCATCCAGGAAAATTGAGTGATAGAACATTGTGAAAAACTTAAGACAATCAGGACATCTTTAATTTCATCTCCTTGGTTCTCATCTATATCAATTCTCCTAAAAGAGATTGTCATCACAGTTAATGTGGGGAATTTTGAATCTATAACCTTAAACCATTTTACTCCTCATACTTTTACTATTAATATTAGTATAACCAGATCTTAAAATATAGTGTTTCATCTTTACTTGCAATAATTTTCTTTAGGTACTCTACTTCCTCTCACTTGATACTTCCTTCTACTCAATTATACATACAACAAATGTCATATTTACTGATTCTCATTCTTTACCTGGCCTTCCTGCTCACTTTGAGAACTTGTGAATGGCTGTTCTTCAGACATAATCTTGGTATTATCTATAGATTTAAAAATTTTGAAAGTAAACTATAATACCATGGCCAATCTGATAATTTATGTCACAAAAATGCTTAACTTACTTGGTGTGTCGTTTGTTATTAGATCACCGCATATATGTGTTAATAAGTCGTTTATCATTAGTATTATTATTACTTTTAGAAGGAGTAGGATCCCTTACCTAACCAGCAATCTCCCTTTCTCTTTAAGGAGTGAGGAGTTAATAATATCCTCTTTTCCCCCCTCCAAAGATATGTATTTACATTAAAAATCATTTTATTGGGGGATCACACAACTCTTATCATAGTCAATACATAAAATAGATAAAATAAGATATGTTTATGGTTTCTCGCTATCTTTTAGCTGAAGAAATATGCAATACCTTTTGGAAAGATCTTGCTTTAAATGACAGTGCCAATAATCAGCAACTTTTCTACTGCATAGTTGTAAGCATGTTTGAATTTTACTATGATATTATGATAGCCAATCTACATGAGGTAACATATTGAAGAATAAGTAGAGATTCATTTTGAAACTCTCACAATGCAAGTTGGCCAAATGAAGCAATGGGAAATTCCTAGTACTTTGTTTCATTTGTTCCTCTCATTTCTGGGCTAAATTTAGGATAAGGCTAGAAAGTTTGGGGTTGGTGAGAGTATAAATATTCCTGGCGATGAAAATAAATCATGGATACTTTTTGTCCGCCCCATAGTGGTATAATAAAAAGTAATTTATTTGGGATAATCTCTTTAAGAAGTCAGGAGTTAATAATATCCTTTTTTTCCTCCAAAGATATGTATTTACATTAAAAAATCATTTTATTGGGGGAATCACACAACTTTTATCATAGTCAATACATACATCAATTGTATGCAGTACCCACTTGCACATTTGTTACCATCATCAGTCTCAAAACATCCTCCTTCGACTCAGGTCCTTGGTGTCAGCTCCCCCTACTTTATGAACCATTAATAATTTACATATTATCATTATTTTATCATATTGTACACTTTCTGATGTGTCCCTTCACCCTTTTCTCTGTTGTTTATACCCCAGGAAGGAGGCTATATGTAGATTCCTACAATTGGTTCACCGGTTTCATTCCACCTTCCTTCCACCCTCCTGGTATCACCACTTTGACCACTGATACTGAAGGGATCCTCTGTCGTGAATTCCCTCCTATCCATACCAGTGTACATTCCCGGGTCTAGCTAGATTTTTAAAGTATAATTGGGATCATTATAGCTTTTAAGAACTAGAGAAAAGTTGCATATTTCATTGTTGTTACACTTTACCTTTACTGACTCACTCCTCCTTGTGACCTCTCTGTAAGGGGATGTCACTTCACCTATTGATGGGCTTTGGGTCCCTAATCTGTACTCCCCCTCATTTATAATGGTGAAATTTTTAGTTTTTTTGATGACTGATACCTGAAATCTTTGACACCTCACTGTCACACAGAATGATATGCTTCTTCCATGTAGGATTTGTCTACTGATGACCTGAGCTAGATGGCTACTTATCTGCTTTCAAGCCTTTAAGACACTAGACGCTACATCTTTTGATTTCTGGGTATCATCAGTTTTCTTTATCACTTGAGCTTATACATGTCTTTATCATTAGTGATCACGTTGGGAAGGTGAGCATCATGAAATACCAATTTAATGGGACAAAATATTCTTGCATTGAGGAATACTTGAATGAAGGTCCAATGCCCATCTGCTGTCTTAATACTAATCCTATAAGTATATACATGTAGATCTATTTCCCCATCACCATATATAAATATTCTTAAATCAGGTCACTTCCTTGATACTTATCGTTTCTTCTTATTTAATTTACCAATGTTGTTGCTGTTTCAGTGGGTGGGGGATCAGATATGGAGCTGATTCTGATTGATGGTGATTCCATCTGGTAAAGAATAATTTTTCCCATATAATTGTTTTGTATGCAGTGTTTATAGAAGCAGCCTATCTGCCTTTTTTTTAATGAAACATCTCCATAGGTTTTAACCATGAATATTTCAACAAATGTTTGCTCACTCATTAAGGTACTTGCTTAAACTCAGTGCCTGCTGATTGCAGTTTATAGTCCTTCCACCAACCCCTCCACCTCTTTGAGTAAGAATCATCACAAATCACAAAGATGAAACTACCAAAAGTTGCATAACAACTCTGAGAAATTTGACATTCTCGCTTTTGCAGAGTGTTGAAAATCCTAGCTTAGACATTGTTTTAAACCAAAGTGAACCAGATCTATTTGTTTTAAACAACGGTATCAAGCTAACATATGCAAGACATCATCAGGGTAAGAAGAGTAGGCTACAAATTAAAGCATAGCTAGAAGGCTTGTCTCTTATTCTTATTTCAATGCCACCATTCTACAAGGATGCAGAAGAAAAAAAAAAACAAAAACAGTGGTGAATAACAGAAAGAATGAGTTGTACTCCAGCATTCTACTCCTTATAATTGAGTCTGCTCCCTATCTGCTTAGGGCAAGCTCATCCAGATTTATACTTTTAATTAAATGTAAAACTCAGCCTTTTTAAAGAAAAGTCTTAACTGCTAAGAAAATTGTGGTGTTATCAATATTAATAACCCATAACCCAGAGAAAAGTGTGAGGTGTCACCATGACTGATGTCCTTAGAAGGCTAGGGTTTAGAGAGAAGCCCTTAAGGGGCTACATTAACTCTTCACCTACAGGGCATGAAACTAAATGCCCTCATATAGGAGACCTCAGTCATAAGTTTGTAAACCTATTGTCACATTTTAACCCGAGTCAATTTCTAATTAAGTTTTGGTCTTAATGTAGCATAATTTTGCTAAGGTGCAGCATATGATTAATGTATCCCACAGAGCAATTAAGTGAAAAGAGACAAAAATATGTTTAATATTCTTGATGTCTTGGTCCTAAGTAGAATTAACATTATCTTTGAAATGAAGACCCTGCTGCAGACATTGCTAACATGGTTGTCATGGAAACTGCCTGTCTTGTCATTACTGCCTTCTCTAGACATCTGTTTCAGGTTCAAACACTCATTGACATGTGCATTCATTTGGTTGCAGATGATGTCTTATCTCAGAGACCTTTATAACCCAGGGGTATTCTAGCTCCCTCTAAATAATGAACCACCAATTAAAGTTGAACCACAGATGTTCAAACATTTAGAGTTTGGGTTGACAACTAATGATAATATAGCATTTTAGCAGGTTCTGTACTAAGTGGTAACACTGAGAAATAATTGTTTCTAATATACAGATTTTAGAGTTACTTATCTGCACCTTACCATTTGCCTGCCCATGTACCTCTAGTGGCTTCCATGGTGCTGTGACGCTGGAAGCTATGCCATCCATTTATCCACCTTAGGCTAGCCTGAGGCAGCTATCTTTCTCTGGGCTAATTCCTGCTTCCTAATTCTGAACAATCTTCGCCACACTCGAGGTCATGTCCCTTGACTTCTTCTTCTACAAAAGAGTTTGAATCCTGCTTCTTCTTCCCTGTGCTTCCCTGTAAGACTAAGAGAGGAAACACTCCTTACTTTCTGGAACTGCCCCATGCAAAATCTTTGTCTCCAGGCCCAGTGTTTCCATAGCAGATATTGGCCTACTAATCATGCCACTGATGGATCGGCTCCGTCCCTCTGTGCTGTTTGCAATTGTTCTGGTGGTCATCAGCCGGTGCACCCCCAGTTCATGTCTGAAACCCATCTAAGTACATCATCCATCTCACCGCATCACATTTCTCATCAGCAACAGCTATGATGTTTCTTCTTGGGCAGAGCTTAGATTCCAAGTCAACATGAACATGTTTTCCTGTTTTTTTTTTTTTCTTAAAGGAAAACCGAATACTATTTTTATAATTCCTTTCTCTAATTTTCATTTTCAATCAAGTTTACATTTAAAAAACTCATGTTAAACTTCATATTATTTATTTTTACACAGGGAATATAAAAGGAGAGCTATGATAATTAATGCTACTGAAATATCATTTTATTGGAAGTTTTCTAGAAGTTAATACAGAGTCATAACATCCCATAGTAAAATCACATCAAGTATTATAAAATTGACACAGCAATCAGTTTCAAAGCATATTTTCCTTCTTGAATTCTTTCACATCAGTTCCCTTTTACCCCCCATCCCTGAGTCCCTCTCACAATTGCTAATCCTACATGCTGTCCCTTCAGTTTCATAATTTTTTCCTCTTTTCTTTCTTTTTCTTTACCATGTGTAGCCAGGAATACCACAAACATTTCAAAAAAGTAAAACAAAAAACCGAAAACAAGAATGACCATTTTTGAGGTTGGTAGCTGAAACAGGAAATTTGTAAAACAAAATAAGTTAGCAAAATCCACAATCTAGAAATAATGATCGGAACAGGGTATTTGAGGTTGTCAGCTGCAAATTTAAAGAGAAGTCACTATTTATTAAAAATAAAAGATAATTATTTAGGAGATTTATCTGATGTGTCGTATGAAAGAACTTCTTGGTGATCTTAGAAATGGTTAGCCCATAAAATTCCCATGAGTTTATATTGAAAAAAAATTTAAAAATTGAAAACCCATTTGTTAGAGCATATTTTTGGCAAGGGGGCAACTCATATTTGTCTTGTGACTTGATTTGATAAAAATAAAACAAAACAGGGTTGAGCCCCGGTGGTGCAGTGGTTGTGCGCAGGACTGCGGCCCATTGAGTTGGAGTTTCAAATTCAGCAGCACTCTCGAGGAGCAAGGCTGGGCATCCTACTCCCACCACCAGGGGGCAGTGATGCCCCCCAAAACAAAATAAAAACAAAATAAGAAATTAAACAAAGTAAACCCCCTAACTATACTTAGATCAGCATTGATTTTTTTTCAAAATTACAAAATACTTAAGCATATATCATTGATTCACATTTTTCTGCTGCTGAATGTACAATATAGAATTGCCACTAATTTCATTTAGTTACTACATAGTTGTAAAAACAATGTTAGTCTCGGGGCATACTAAACAATAATTTATATAAAATAAACTCAAGGGAGGAAGAAACAGTAAATGAGCACAGAGACAGTCTCATTTTACAAAAGGGAAATCAAAGTTATTTCTTAAAACAACTTCTCATATATTGTCAGGCAGCACATTTGAAATTAAAATATAGTCTTACAGTATTTAGGATTCCATGTTGCTAGAATATGGTAATATCATATTATGTACCTAATGCTATCGAATTCAGAGGGTAGGGTTTATTAAATGTCATTCTAGTGAACCAACAAGGTGTTGAGCATCAGTCAATAATCACAGGAGAAAAGATGGCATGGATAAAATGGTTAGAGAAAGAGAAAATGTGTTGTTCTGTGTAATGTTGATGACTGTGATATTTCAGTAACATTAGTATGCATAGCTCTCCTTTTATATTAGCTGTGCTCATTACTTAGGAGAACCATGGAAAAGATGAATTTCTGAAACAATGAAAGCAAATTTTGATGGAGCAAGATGGTGGTAGATATATAAAGTAAAGGATAGGCTTGATGTGACCCCAGTGAAAGATTTTACTTTAGGATTTCAGAAAGAAGTAGCACAGTTGATGAGGTCCAGTGTGAGGGGGGAGTGCAGGAATGGAAAGTGAATGGCATATTGAATTAAGCATTATTAGACCCCAAAGTCACATAATCTTGTTATTTGGTCATTAAATTCAATGAGGTTGATGGTAGACGTTGGAATGGGAAAGAAGACAATAACCAAGAAATCAATCTTTGGTGAATTAATAGAAATATTAAACAAATAACTTATAGATTTAGGATGAGTGATAAATGAATCACTGATTATCTACAACTAGAATTGTAAACAAAATGCTTATTTTGACTGTCAGCCATTTCTGGATCCATAGTAAAAGAAAATGTGGGAGAATGGGAAGCCAGCACTTAATACAGTTGTGCAACAGAAAAAGTGCTTTTCTGTCACTTATGTCTATCTCTTCATATGTATCAATACAACCTTTTAATTCAGAAAAGTAGTCTTAAAAAATGAGGAAGCTTCTCTATTCATTCAGTCAAATTTCTCTCTTCATTCAGAAATTACAACACAGAATCACTGATAATGATCCCAGGAACCTATCTCAGTAAGGAGGAGATTTATAAAAGGAAGCGATGATTTTCATGTCGACAGTCTACTAATGACCAACATCCTGTTGTGATTCTTCTTTATAGAACTGATTCAAGTTATTCTTACTACTGAATGCTAAACCAGAATACTGCTTCTTGGTAAATTTCAGTGGAATAATGTTATGATCCTCATCCCCAATGCATCATCTACCTGTCTGTATGTCCATCATATTGTAGTGGCTCTTCTTTTGCTCTGGTGCTGATGGATACGCCACTTGTATTTCAAACACCAACAGGGTGAGGCCAAGTGCCCAGGTTCCAGGAGAGCTTCCAAACCAAGCACAGACTACTAAGAAGGAACAGGCTGTCCACTTCAGAGGAATTATTCACTATGGATGGCATGAGAATATTGTCAGTTACTGAAAACCGAATGGACAGAAGCAGATATTTGTCAGGCATAGTGCCTGAAGATAAGCCCCTCAACGTATTACAATGGAATTGCTGCTTTTTCAAAGTGGAGTCTACCAGAATGATGTGAATGGAGTGAACCTCGGGGGAATAAAGCCATCAGGACCTTTATTCACTGATGTGGTAGAACTCAAAAGGAGAAGAAACAGTGGCAAACATCACTTAATATTCAGAAACTGGGAAAGGATGAAGTATAAATCTAGGAACATTGAAAGTTTGAAAACAATCATGGCTCTCACCCACATTGCCTGAAGCCCATTCTTCAGGGCCCAGAGCTCCTCAGGCTTGGTGCTTGAGCTCAGGGGGCCTGGATCTGCCACCTTCCACCCACCCTCATGGCCTCCAGGCCAGAACACCAGGTGCCCAGGGGTGGGCCTGATTCCTCGGAATTTGCCAGGTCCCACTCCAGCAGGGGCACCCCAGACCCCAACTTGCAGGTGGTCATTTAAGGGAAAGCACATGTTTCAGAGCCCCACAGTGAGCAGGTCCACACTGCGTGGGGCGGGGGGAGGGCGGGGGGACAGACAGCCGAAGCTGGAGCATGGCTGTGATGTAAATCTTCAACCATGCAGATAAAGGCTATCCTCAGAGATGACAAAACAAGACCTAAGGCAGTCTGAGATTTTGATATCAACATGTCATACCAGTCCAACAATCCATCCCAAGATTACTGTGAGAAGGAAATAAAATTCTATGTTAAATAAATTAAATGGAACTTACACTCCAATGCATTAGCAGTATGAAATGCATGGGTCTTAGCCATTTTGAAAATCACACAGTTTAATACATTAGGAAAGACACAATTAAGAAAAATGTCAGTGTATTCAACATCAAAAATATATTTCACTATATATCTTGAAGTACAAAGCTGTCTATGATAGGGTTATTCTCTCTATATTCAAGGAAATTCAATCAACACAACTATTATTCAAACTTAGGCACCAACCACTGGCGCTAATGATCCTGAAACTGGAGAATTCTATCAACATCATCAATCTGAACTTGATCAAAAATACAAAAAAAAATATACAATCAACATGCACTGATGATTAGCAATAGCCTCTGCTATTTTCCAGGAAACATTCTAGAGGGATCAGTTAAGCAATGGCAATTTATTTATAGAAATCATCCCCATGAAGAAGCTTTACAAGTACACTTCCAACCTTCATAAAAGTTTTAGGGTATGCCCAAGGTGCTGCGGTCTGGAGGCGAGTTGGTTAAATCTTACATTGATTGCCGAAAAGCTACTGGCGAGTCCTAGTCCCAGTTTCAGGATCCCTTGTGGCACGATGTTATGAGATAGGCTGCTAACCCCGAGGTTAGTAACTTCAACTCACCAGGAGGCACAAACCAGAAAGGTGCTACTGTTTGTTCTGCTTTGTCTAGTCATTGTTATTGATTGTTGATTGTTTGCTTGTTTATTTTGCTGGATGTGTTTTATATGATTTTTCTGTCTATGAAATCCAGGATAGGGACATCTACAGAGACAGTATCTGGATCCATAGACTACAAGCAGCATGGCTGGAGAGAATGCAGGAAAAGCGGAGCTACCAGCAATGAATACAAAAAGAAAATGTTATGCAATTGGTTGTAGTGAGGATTGCAAAACTTTTTTAATATGACTGAACAATTAAATCACATAGCATATAAAGTATATGCCAATATAACTATTTGCACATTAATTTTTTAAGGTTGAAAAGATACACTAATAATTATTGGCAATTGGAACGCAAATAGTGTAAACGGAGAAGGCGCACTAGGGTAAGCTATGGTCTTGGTGATTGAAACAAAATTGGATATCTCATGGGAGAATTTTGCAAGGGCAACAACTTGTTTATAGAAAATAATCCCTTTCCAAGAACAAACAATGTGATTACACATGTTAATTTCTCCAGATGGAATAGAGAAAAAGCAAATTGACCAAGTCTGTGGGAAGAGCAAAGAAAGAAGCTCAGTGTCTCTAGCAAAAAGCAAGCTAAGAGCCGACTGTTGAACGGAGAATTAACATTTATCTGTAAAATCAGGTGAACGCTAAAGAAAATTAAGACAAAGCCACAAGATCCAAAATATTACCTCGAGCACATTCCACCTGAATTATAAGAGCCTTTCGGGAACAGATTTCTGCAGTGGACACTCATGACAAAGGACCTGATGACCTGTGGAATGACATCAGAACATCCTGCCTGAAGAAAGCTAAAAGTAACTAAAAGGCCTTGCTTTTCTTTGCAGAGCAGCTAAGGTATGTGGAAAAAGTGATGAAATCAAAGAGCAGAACAGAAACATTTCAAAGGGCAGCTTGAGAAGCCAAGGTAGTAAATGATCATGAAATGAGCAAAGACGTGGAGTTAGAGAACCAAACAGCACTCAGCACATCTTGAACTCAAAGAACCCAGGGTGGGGTTATGAGGAGGGAGGATTTCTTGAGTTAAGACACTCAACAGCTCTGTGGGGAAAATATCGAATGATTCAGGAAGCATTAGAAAAAGATGGAAGTTAAATTGTGAAATTACAGTTATCAGAAGACTATGGACAAAAGTGGAAGCCAAAATACATTTGTAGGATCTACATGTGGAATGAACCCCTCTTGATTTCCTTCTGACCATAATTGCCTGGTTATCAGTTAGAGAGCATTGCAGAGTCAATTGTAGTAGATTAAAATAGAACATCTGACTTGAGGTTAAGACCTTATCATTTGAATTTCCTTTTGACACACTTTGAGCTAATTTCTGGTGTTTATTTTCCCCAATCAGGTTTATCTGTGTTGTATTTTGCTGTTATTGATAGCCTACTTGATTCTCTGATATGTATTTTCCATGTTTTTCAGTATGTAAAACCCAGGATTTATGACTATGTAGAGATGTAATAACAAGATTAAGGGTTACTGGCACATATGGCAGGGAAATTGGGGGAGGGAGGTAATTGGGGGAGTAAATATCAAGATGGAAAAAAGGAAGAAAATATTTTTAAACTTGCTGCAGTAACAAATTACAACACTTCTTGATATAATGGAACTGTTTATTGAACATTATATCTAGATTATGTCATAATAAAATATTTTAAGTGATAGAAAGAATATATGGGGTCATTGCATAAAAACCAACAAACAAATAAATAGAAACTTTCCATTCAACCTTTTCAGGAGGTGGAAAGAGGAAGGACCAAAGGCACTGAAGAACAAAATTCAAGCTGCACTGAAAGCATCAGCCAAAAACTAGGCCCCAGGCATTGATTAAATCCTGATTAAAATGTTTCAAGAATCTGATAAAGGACTGGATGCCCTCTTTCCTCTGTTCCAGGAAATTTGGGAGACAATTACTTGGCCAACTGACTGAAAGAGATGCATATTTTTACTTATCCCAAAGATAGGAGATCCAACAGAATGCATCAGTTATAGACCCATATCATTGAGATCACATGCAAGCAAAATTTTCCTGAAGCTCATTCAGGAACTGTGGCAATACTATATTGACAGGAAGCTGCCCACTTCAGACTGGATTCAGAAGACACAGAACAAGGGATACCATTGCTGATGACAGATGGACCATAGGTGAATTCAGAGAATACCAGAAAGATATTTACTTGTTTTTTATTGACTATGCAAAGGCATTTAATTATAGAGATTTAGCAAACTACAAGGGGAATGGCTTGCTATCAAATTGGTTCTGATTCATTGTGACCCTATGTACGATAGAATGAAACACCTCCCAGCCTTACTTCATACTCACAATTGTTCTCATTTTCAAGTAATTGTCATAGTCACTGTGTCAATTTATCTTGTTGTTTCCTTAAAGAAGCAAATCCAATGATACTTAAAAGTATATGAATATAGAAATATATTTATATCAAGAAATGTCCTATGTAGTTACAGAAGTGTCTAAATCCCATTTGTCTCAAGGACCATATGTGTCTGAGGAAAATTGGAGGTTTTCCTCTCTTGTACCACTCTGGGACCTGTAGACTGCAGAGTGTTGCATTCAAGTCTAATGAATGCAAGGTCAGCAGTCTTATGGTGGTTTTTGGGATTAGCAGGTAATAGAAGGAGGTTAAACAACAAGAAACAGGTTCTAGAGACAGCACAAGTGACAAAATTTCCCGTGGAGTCTCCTGTAAAAGGAGACTACACCACACTCATTCTTGGAAATGTATGAAGGCTGTTACCTAGACTAAGTAACTGTACTCCATCCCTAAAGCTGACTTGGCACAGAATTGATTACACTATATTCAGTCCCAACATGGTGCAAGATCATGTGATAGGGAGTTGCTTTCAAAATACTGAAATCCTTGGTCCATCTAAATGAAAAGAAATTTCACTATCATAAGTGCTTCTAAGAATGGATTATCATCATACCACTTTCAATTATACCACTTTCTATCACCCTCACTAATCAGGCTTTATTAATTTTTGACACCTGTCCAAATAAGCTAGCATTTATCCATTTGCTTCCATCATCATCATCATCCTGCACAGTTATTAAAAGCAGGTCATTTTAGTAACTCTATGAAACTTCTATTTTAGGTAGTGAGTCACACCAGAGTATGCTTCACTCCAAAATCTTGCCTTATAACAACTGATGCAAATAAAACTAATAACAAATGTCTTATACAGTTTGGTTAATGTTTTTGATTATTGCATTTGAAAGGCACAGGACAATTAAAATCTCACATTTACCAAGTTTTCTTGTAGTTGAATTTCAGAGATATAGTTTGAATGGTAATACAAAGTAATTATTAATACTTGAAGATATTTGCGATGACTCTGCAAAATTATTAGCAAATAATGAGGGAAAAAGACTAACAGGAGTAACACTGTGTCGTCATTAGGTGCTGTCAAGCCATTGCTGTCGTGTAATGGCCTCATGCACGAAAGATTGAAACACCGTCTGTTCCTTCTCCATCCTTACTGGTGTTCTTCCTATACTTACTTGCACTACTATAGCCAGTGCCAATCCATCTTGTTGAGGATCTTGCTCTCCTCACTAACTCAGATAAAACAATATGAATAAATTATTTCAATATTATGCTAAACCAGAGTGTTCTTTACTTGATAGCCCAAAGAAACCTATTTAAAAGGATATGGAACAGTATCATTAATATGCTTGAAAGTAAAATTTTGCTGCTGCTGCTGTCGATGACGACATCACTGCACTGACAGGGACAGCCAGAAGTTCAAAACATGAAATAATTGCTGCTATCAAGTGGATCTGATCTGAAATCTAGGATACTAGAAAGATGCTTTCTTGACCTATTGTGTTGACTGTGCAAAGGCATTCCACTATGTGCACTACAACAGTTTATTGATGAAATTTGGGAGAGTAGAAATCACAGAACTCTTAGTTGTGCTTATTATGAATCCATACATAGTTCAAAAACAGTCATTCACACAGAACAAGTAGATATTTCATGCTTTTAAATCAAGAAATGTATATGTTAGGGTTATATTTTTCTTCATACTTACTCAATTTATATATTGAGTAAAGAATCTAACTGAATTGTGTAGAGAAGTCATCAGAAACTTGTGACATGAAGATGACACAGCCTTATTTGTTGAAAGCAAAGGGGATGTGAAGCACTTGCTGATGAAAATAAAAGACTGCACTGTGGTAGATACAAAGAAAACACAAATTTTCATAACTGGGTGAATGAACAGTCTTGTGGTAAAAGGAGGAAAATAGGCAATATCAAGGAATTCATTTACTTAGATTCAGGATTAACACCATAGAAGAAGTAATCAAAAAATCAAATGATGCAGTGGATTGGCAAACCAGTGGTGAAATATCTCTATAATGTGTTAAAAAGCAAAGACACAACTTTGACGACTAAAGTGTGTCTTATCCACAACATGGTATTTTCAATTGCCTCATAAGTATTCAAAAGCTAGACAATAAAATGGAAGATTGCAGAAAAATAAGTATTTAAGTTATGTCTTGTAGAAGAATACTAAATATACTATTTTGTGCTAGAAGAATGAATGAAAATGTCTTAGAAGAGTATATACAGATTGTTCCTTTTTGGCAACAGAAAGTCAGAAAAATAGTAGAAGTCCTTCAATGAACTGTGTTAGCACAGTGGCTTCAGCAATGGACTGCTGTACTTGTTGTTACTATGTGCTGTTGAGTCAGTTCTGATTCATAATGATACTATGTACAACAGAGAAAAAAACACTGCCCTATCTTGCATCAACATACTCAAGTGACCTCATAATTGCTTCAGGCTCGCAATTGTTCTTATGTTTGAGAGTGTTATTGCAGCCCATGTGTCAATCCATTTAGTCAAGGGCCTTTCTCCTTTTCTCTGTCCCTCCTCCTATCAAACATGATGTCCTTGTCCAAGTACTGGAATATCCTGATACCACATCCAAAGTACACAAGGCACAGTCTGGGCGTCCTTGCTGCTGAGGAGCATTCCGACTGTACTTCTTTTAAGACTGATTTGTTTTTCTTCTGGCAGGCTATGGTACTTATAATTTTCTTTTCAAACCACCATAATAAAAGTGCATTGCTTTTTTTGGGTCTTCCTTACTCAATATCCACTTTTGACAGGCATACGAGTAGATTGAAAATATGATGGCTTGGGTCAGGAGCACTTTGCTTCTCAAAATAATGTCTTCTCTCGATACTAAGAGAGCTTTGGTGTAGTTTTTGTTGTTGTTGTTGTTTTGCTTTGCATTAACAGAGCTGCCCCAGGCAATGCATTATTGATAACATGAATGCTGCTGCTTTCATCAAAATGTGATAGTAAACAGGAAACAAACTTGCAACTATTACTAATTTGTGGTGCATTATGCAGTGAAACTTTCAAAATTATTTACCAAGATAGTGCTACTAAAATCTTGCAGCATTTGTAGCAGAACATTACAGAGTGTGACTTGAGTAATCAATATGGAGAAGGTGTTATTTGAGCAGATGTTGCAGACTCTTTGGATAAAAGCACCCACTTGCTATACTTTGTAAGATTTCCTTGAACATGAGCAGAGTTCTGCATGAAAGTCCAAAGAAGACTCCATTTACTGCCAAGTTGATTCTAGCTCATAGTATGTAGGGTCTATGAGATTATAAATCGTTATTGTTAAATACAGGCCCATATGTCACCTGAAGAGCAGTTGATAGGTTTGAACCTCTAACCTTATGTTTGGCAGCTCAGTACTTAACCCACAATTCCTTTCAAACTCAAATTAAACCAGTTTTGACTGTTTTAAAATAATACATTATATTAGAATGACTCTGCTGGGAAAAACAACCCCCACCAAAGTTCTAGAAAGACTTTGAAATTTCATTTGATTACCAAACTAAATGGAACCCAGATATAGTTTCAATAATGAAAACTATTAAGGTCTTTAATCTGAAAGACATTTAATGTGTAATAAGACAATATATTCTTAGAAAACAGATATACCAATTATTTAATCAATTTATTCCAGTACACGATATTTTTTTAAAAACCTGCAATGTACATATGCTAGATATTATAGCTCTTGTAGTTTATGAGGATAATGTAATTTGGCTCCTGAGTGTTGGAAATGTCACAAACATCTCAATATTTGAAATATGGTTTGCTCTAATTATAGCTATGCTCTCACAAAGATTGAGACAAGATATATCCCAATGACAATGCTTACTCTGGACTGCCAGTTTTCTTGTTGTTGATGTACTAAGGCATTTAAGAATGCTACATTCAGTTATAGTTCCAAAATAAAAAGATACACACAAATATACTATAGAAGCTCACCTCATATACTCCCTAATAAAGTAAAAAAGATATATGGTAATCATCATTTCAATGGAAGGAATTTGATAAATTCATTTTTCTTCTTAATTGGAAGAATTTCTCTCTTTTTCCCCAAATCATTTTATGGGGAATTAATACAGATATCAAACCATTCCATAGTTCAATCAAATCAAGCAGTATCGTAAAATTGCTCTCACAGTCAATTTTAAAACATCTTTTCCTTCTTTCACACCTTGACATCAACTTACTACTACCACCTGCTCCACCACTGTAACCACCTCTCCCTCCAGGAAGCCCTTATTCTACTTACTGTCCCTTTAAGTTCATCACTGAAAAAAAAGAGAAAAAAACATAACAATATTCAAAAGGATGACCCACGTTGACATAACACACCTAAAATAAGCCCCAATATGAGCAAATAAAACAACCAAAAGAATAATACAGAAAATGTTCCAGGGTGGACATGGGAGAAGGGGAGGAGGGGAAACGGAGGTGGTGTTGACTGGCCCAGGGATAAGAGAATAACAAGTGATTCAAAGTCAGTGACAGGGTGGTGTGAGAGGTCTGATAGGGATTGATCAAGACTAAGGTAACAGAGAGAAAATACTGAAACCCAAACAGAGGTTGAGTGTGATGGTGGGATGGGAGGAGGTATAAGGAAATAGAGGAAAGAACTGTCTAGTAAGGGGAATTTATAGAGGTTTAAAAACAGGTGTACAGGGCTGAGCCCTGGTGGCATAAGTGGTTGGGTGCGGGACTGTGGCCTGCGGGCGTGGCAGTTCAAATCCAGCGCGGCTCTCAGGGGCAGCTCTGAGGAGTGCCCATGGCCACCAGAGGCAGTGATGCTCCCTACCCCCCAAAAAAGCAACAAACAGGAAAACAACAAAAAAAACCCAGATGTACATAGGTGCATATATTTATATATGACGATGAGAAAACAGGTCAATGTGCATATCCTTATAGGGTTTGTATTAGGACAGCAGATGGCCTTTGGACCTCCACTCAAGTACTTCCTTAGTACAATTTCATTTTGTTCTATTAAGTTGGCATTCCATGATGGCACCTCCCTGACACGATCACTGAAAACAAATGTGTGCATAAGGAAATGTGGTGAAGAAAGCTGATGGACCCTTGCTATCAAAAGTTATAGCATCTGGGGTTTTAAAGACTTGAAAGTAAACATGTGGCCGTCCAGCTCAGAAGCACATATTTGTCATTAGTGATCATATCAGGAAAGTGAGCATATAATGTTATGATTATTAGTTCTTACAACCTGATAATTGATCGCTTTGAAATCTAATGGTCCCATAAGCTGGTGCGCTTCTTCCATGTGGGGTTTGTTATTTCTGAACTGTCTGGTCACTTGCTTACTTTCAAGTCTTTAAGCCCCTGTGCGAACACAAGGTGTCAAAGGGATTCGGTATCAAGTCTCAAAGACCTAAAAATTAAATCACTATAAATAAGGGGGAGTGAAGATTGGGAGCCCAAAGTTCATCAATAAGTGAAGCAGCATCCTTTTACAGAGGGGTTACAGGGAGGAGATGAGCTAGTCAAGGTACAGTGTAGTAGCAATGAAATGTGCAACTTTCCTCTGGTTGCCAAATGCTTCCTCCCACTCATTATCATGATCCCAATTCTACGAGACAAATCCAGCTAGACCAGAGGATGTATACTGGAGACAAAAACATGGGGAATTTAAGATAGATGATCCCTTAGGACTAGTGGAGGGAGTGGTGATACTGAGAGGGTGGAGGGAAGGTGAAGTAGAAAGGGGTACCTTTTTCAGGGATCTACATATGACCTCTTCTTTGGGATGTGGAGAACAGGGGGGTGGGCAAAGGGACACATTGGACAGTGTACTATATGAAAAGGTAATAACAATTTTTAAATTATTAAAGGTTCATAGGGTAAGAGGGGGGGAGGGAAAATATGGAGAGCTGGTTCGGGGGGCCTAGGTGTAGGGAGGATGTTTTGAGAGTGATGATGGCAACAAGGGTGCAAATGTGGCCTACATACAATTGATGTATGAGCCCCCAATAAAATGATTTATTATAAAAAGGGGAGGGAGGAGGACCAAGGACTCAGGTAGAAAACATTTGGAAATGAAGATGGCAACATGTGTACAAATATGCAAGGTACAAAGATGTATTCAATGTTTTTTTTTGTTTTTTCTGTTTTGTTTTTTGGGCATCACTGCCCTCTGGTGGTGGAAGTAGGAGGCCCAGCCTTGCTGCTGGATTTGAACCTCTGTCCCAGTGGGCCGCAGTCCCACGCACAACCCCTATGCCACCAGGGCTCAGCCCATATTCAATGTTTTAAGAACTGTTAGAGCCCCCAATAAAATCATTGAAAAAAATGTTGAAAATCAGATCAGGCCTAATGTGCATCAAAAGGAGAATCAACTGAAAACATTTTAACCATTCAAGTCAAGGTTAGTATTTCGATATTCTATAGTCATCTCTCCAATGCACTCTGTTTGGTAATCAGTTTCTTCCCATTCTTGTCTTGTGGATGGTGGGAAATCACTGGGGGCTTGATTTCCTCTGTAGATCCCACAAATGTATCTTGGGCTCCCACTGTCATCCATAACAGAATCTGCAAGCCAGATTCTCAGAATTTAGGCTCTTATATAATTCTCTCCTTTGGCTTTGGATGATATGCCTCACAAATCTTCGATGACTGATGATGGGGTGTTTATTCCATATAGATTTTGTTAACATCTCACTTAGAGATGCTTATTGGGAAACAGGGCTTTAAGACCCTAGACACTAGATTAATGGTAAAACAAAATAGTGCACATAACACTTTTGTTAATCTTATGCTTTTATATGGGTTTGATCTTAGTCACTACTAGAAAATAGAATATATTAGTTTATGCTTCAGTATTTTGTAGTCAAAATAGCCCTTTTTAGATGGAAAAATTAAATTAACTTTCTGGTGTTCATTGCTATATCTGTTCTTATCTTTGAAGATGTTATTGGATGCATGAAACATTCATTATCTCTATTTCTCTAGCATCCGGTTACATCTCTGCTATGTAGGATTTATTCTAGGTATCTTATTCTATCTGCACAGTGATGTAAGGTCCTATAGTGATTCTATCGTTAGGCATTGGGCTGCTAACCACAAATCTACCAGTTGATCTGAAGGACAAAGGTAAGATTATTTTTGCACCAACCCCACAATTATACTAATGTTTGAACCTATTGTGGTAGTCACTGTGTGTCAACCCATCTCATTGAGGGCCTTAAACTTTCCTCCTGTCCCTCCACATTAACAAGAACAATGTCCTCATTGAGGGACTGGCCTTTCCTCATAGCATGGTCAAAGTATGTGAGATGAAGTCTGGGTATCTTTGCCTCTAGGTAACATTCTGGCTGTATATACTCTAAGACAGATATGTTTTTAAGTTGGCAATCCATGGAACATTCAATATCGGTTACCAACACCATAGCTCAAATGCATTTTTTTTTGGCAAAGTGCTGAAAAGGAAGGTTTGTAATTGTGAAAATTAAGATGCACCTGACCAAGCTAGGGTATTTTCAATCACCTCCTATGTGCTTAATAGTGGATATTGAGTAAGGGAGAAGGGTGGGAAAATGATACATTTGTGTTACAGAAACAAGAGGGTTGCTTTGAGTCGGACTGGTCTGAAATCATGAGATTTGGATTTGGCAGAGTAATACAGTTGATTATCTCTAATCATCCCAAGCTTGTATGAATGAATAACCTAAAAAGCTATATTTCTGAAAGAATAAAGTAGTTCTTATATACAAACTCTATTTGACACAAATTAAGTCATCCCAAAGTTGGCTGTAAGTAAATGTGCTCTCTGGTCTGGATGACATTCCCATTGTTCAAAGCTTTTTTTCATTTAGGATCAAAGAAACACACATTTGTTAGTGACAATGAATCTTCTCTTTTTAAAATGTAAGTAGGACCCTCTATGAGTCCTGGGGGGAAAAATAGCTCAAATTGCAAAAACTTTGGCCAGGGGTTACTTGTAGAGGTCCATTCCCAGGATATACCGTGAACCTAATGTGGCAGTTGCACAATATGTTGTCAACTTGAGCAAAGGGGTGGAGTCTAGCTTATCAATCAGGTCGTAGACAATGAATGAGGTCTCTGTGTGTACATTGTCTTCTGCTGAGTACTCTAGGAACTCCTGTCTTTCTCCTTGGAGACAGGACACGCATTCTCTCTGCTTCACATTCCTGATGACAAGCCACATGGTGCTACGTTGGTAGAATCAGAGCCTTTGATCTGGAGAAGCCATGTGGAGACCCACACCAGCACTGAGATGCTTCCACTGTCACTGGATCCACAAGAATTTCCACCGACTGGCCTGTGATTTTCCTGCACTCAAAATCATTGCATATGCTGCATGAATCTGAAGAGGGGTTTATAGACTAGTATTGGACATATGGGCTAATATTGGACTTATGAATTTGATCTGACTGGCTTGGGATCTTTCTTTAATAAACAATTAGTCTTTGATATAAAACTCTCTCTTACATACATATGAGTGTCTCTGAATTTATTTCTCTAGTCAACTGGAGGAACACACCTCAGGATATAAGATATTTTATTAGTTGTAAATCTGATTCAGAAAGAACTAATTTATAAAGATGATAAAATTCAATTATTATAATAATTTTTCAAATCTTTTCAATGCTTTGGAAGTATATTTATCAATAACCACAAAAGTAGCAATAATACAATTGAGAAAGGGATTTTAGAATGTCTCCTTGATTGAGTACCTTGTTTTATGATATGCATTTTTTATGATATGCATTTTAAGTTCTACTATACCATCAATAGATTTTTGATTGAATCTTGAACCAAAGAAACAACTTTTTAATTTTAAATTCAAAAGAGCTAGTTTTTCATAGAGATTCAGGGGACAATCAGTGAAAAATCACATGAGTAACTGAGGCAACTGCTGAAAGACAAATTGAACAAAGCCATAATGAGTCTTTTGCAGTTAGCTAATTCATAATATTTGGGTTAAGAATTAGATAGATTATATCTACTTCTAAAAAACTCTCTTTTTAAAAAGAAATATATATAGGATTATTAAAATAATTTGTTACCAATTGTAGGTCTAATTGATTTTCCATCCTAATTACCAGGAGTATTAATCATGTGTTTTGTTTTTCCCATTAGCTTTTTGCACTGCTAATCTCTAAATTTGCATATTTATCTCTATTCCCCAAATCCCTATTGCTTACTCCTAATGGTGAGCACACCCATATGCCTTATTCTATCACATTTCCACACCTGCCATCTGCCATCTGACTCTTATTTTAACAACTAATCTCTGCGTATTTTCTTAACTCTGCCATTGTGCAGATTGTCCTTTATAGTAAATATCTTCACTTCTCAGCTAACACATCCTTTGCAGAGGAAAAATGTAAGCTTTTAGAAAAGTCATCTGTTGAAAGCAAAACAACTAGGAGTACGAATCCAGGAGAGTGTTATTCTTAGTGCTATTATTATTTATGTGAATAAATAGACTTTCCAGCTTCAGAGAGAGATTTTTATCACCTGAGTTGTGAAAACCACAAGAAAATGAAACAAAGAAACTAAAACATAGAATCTGCTTAAGTTCTATTAAAATATATATATATTCAAAAGGGAACCTATAAGTCAATATTTGAGATTAATCCATGTAATATTTGTGATTAATTGACCTATGGCATAATTTATCCATCTTTTAACTCACCTCATGTATCAGTCTATATTATTCCACAGGCTTTGTTGAATACCTGTTTTTGCTAGACATTATGAAGGACTATTTGGTACAGACTTACTTAGAAGGAATCCTTGCCATTAAGTAGTTTATGAAGTAGAAGGCAGAAGATGTAACTAAATAGGCAATTGCGACAAAAAGAAAACAAGTATGTGAATAGGGCAAAGTAAGACAAATTGTGAGCAAATTTGAATATTAGAGGATTAGAAATCAAATGAAAAGAGGCTCCAAAAATTCAGTAATTAAATACTTGACCCATAAGTTAATAGTTCTGATTTACCACAGTTTGCAGGAGAGACATGCTATTGTCTGCTTCTAGAAAGACTTACAGACATGGACAAATAGTGGGACATTCTATACTGTCAACATGAATCAGCATTCACTTCAAGAACAGTGTATTTTTGCACAGGAAAGAGTGGGTGGAGTGGGTGAACCAAATTACGGGCCATCAGAATGTGCTGTTTAAAGAGATAGTTTGAGTAAAATGCTTTTGCAAACACCTGCTGGTTCACCTGTAGCATATAACTAGAGATGAGGTTTCAAAAATATTTTAGCATTCAATTTTGAAGTCTTTTCTTGATTGCTCTTTGAAGGAGTTTATATTGCTAAGAGTGTTAAGTGCCACCAAATCAGTTTCAGAGCAACCTTCTGCACAACAGAAGGAAACATTGTCCAGTACTGTGCCATTCTTACATTTGTTCCCTGGCCTGGGAACACTGTGTCATTTTATCTCCATGAGGGCCTTTCTCTTTTTCGCTGTCCCTCTATTTCACAAAACCTTTTGTCCTTTTTATGAAACATGATGTCTGGGACTTGTCTCTCCAGACAACATTTCCAAAGTTTGCAAGACAATGTCTTTCCATCCTTGTCTCTAAGGAGCACTTGGGCAGTACTTCTCCCAAGATAGATATCCTTGTTTGTCTAGCAGTCCATAGTACTTTGGTTATTCTTCTCCAGCACAGTTCAAATGCATCAATTCTTCTGCAGTCCTCTTGATTCAGTGTCCACTGTTCATGTGCATATGAAGCAAGGAAAAATAGCATGGCTTGTCCAGGTGCTTCGTAACAAGGTACTATACTTACTTTTCAATATACTAAATACCTTATGCAACAGAGTTATCTAGTGCACCTCTTCTTCTGATTCCTTGATTGCTCTTTCCATGATCATTGATTGTGATTCTAAGCAAGACAAAATTCCAACCTTTTCTTCATTTACCATAATATTATATATTGACTCAGTTGTGGAATTTGGGTCTTCTTTATATTGAATTGTAATTCATACTGAAGGCCACAATCCTTCATCTTCACTAGTAAGTGCCTCAAGTCCTCACTTTCAGCAAGCAAGTTTGTGTCAACGGCACAAAGAAGGTTATTAATCATCGTTCCTCTAATACTGATGCCAATTTGTCTTCATGTAAGCCAGCTTCCTAATGATTTACTCAGATTGAAGAAGTGTGGTGAGAGTTACAATGCTGTCACACATCTTCATATTAAACCATGAAGCTTTCCCTTGATCAGTTCGCAACTGCATATTGATGCACCCATGAGTTCTGCATGAGCAGAATAAAGTGTTCTGAAATTTCCATTCTTCTCAAGGTTATCCATAGTTTCTTATGATCCACACAGTCAAATGCCTTTGCATATTGAGTAAAACACAAGTATTCATCTTTCTGGTATTCTCTACTTTCAATCAAGACACATATGTTATCAGCAATGTTATCCCTTGTTCCAGGTCTTAACCTTAATCCATTCTATACTTCTAGCATCTCCCTGTTGACGTACTACTGCAACCTTTGTTGGCTGATCTTCAGCAAAATTACTTCCATGTGTTACCAAATATATTGTTCTATAATTTGAGCACTTGGTTGGGTCACCATTCTCTGGAGTGGGTAAAAATATACATCTTTTTGTACGAATAATTGGTTGCACAAGTAGCTGTCTTCCAAATTATGGCTCAGAGGGGTAAGTAATTCCAGTGCTTCATCAGTTTGTTGAAACCTTTTGATTAATATTTCATCAATTCCTGGAGCCCAATTTTTACTCATGCTTTCAGTGCAGCTTAAACTTTCTTCTCCTTCAGCTCCGCTGGCTCTTGCTCACAAGATCATTTTATACTTTCTCTACTCTTTTTATAACCTTGCTTATATTGTATGGCAGAAATTATGCAATTCCCAACTTCCATGTCAAAGCATGGGGTTTGAGCTCTAATCCATGTGGCGTAGCCATCACCTGTGTCTGTCACTGGAAGTTTATGAGTTGTCATCATATGGGCAGGTGTCAGTGGGGATTCCATCCTAACATTAGGAAGAAATGTCAGCTTAATAAAGTCTTATAGCTCACAAGGATCTACCCAGTCCCAGGATGCATGGGATCTTCATGAGTGAGATCAATTTGATGGCAGCTGACAACAAAGGGAAATATGTATACTCAACTATTTAATTGTGATATACTGATGTTCTTATTTTTCTATATTTTAGCTATGATTCAGTTTTTGCATGAATGTTTCAATAAGATATACAGTTATAAGTAATATATATGGCCTTTTTCCGTGAATTGTCATTTTTAAATTGAATTGTTACTGTAGTCTTTTCTTAATGTCTTGAGACATTTTTAAAAACATATCTCAGGCACTTTAATGCCATATGTGTTGAATATTTCTCCAAAGATGATTGACTTTTGACAATATTGGGATGTTAAACAGAGATATTTTATTTTTAAGTAGTCTACTTACAATATTAGATAAGTATTTCTGTATTCCAGGAATTTGTATTAGGATTCAGTCATTTTTTCTCTTTTATCAGGCACTAATCCAGGTCATGCCATTTCATTTTTAAATTATATCAAACAGTATTGTACAGTCACTTACAAAATCAGTTTCAAGGCATTTTCTTTCTTCTTGAACTCCTTGATATCAGCTCTGACCTGCCCTCACCCAGCGTAACTCCCAGGAACCCTTATTCTCGTTGTTGCTGGTTGCTGGTTCATTTATCCTGAGTTTCATTGTAAATACCAAACAAAGAAAAATATGTAAATAACAAAGATTCAAGAACGCATGGTCCTAGGACAAAACAATAAGCTGCCTTGTGGGAGAAAATTGAGGTTTTCTGCCTTATTTAGATTTATGTTCTTGGAAACCCACAAAAGCAGTTCTACTCAGTCCTATTTTTTTTTTGCATTATTGCCCTCTGGTGATGGGAGTAGGAGGCCCAGTCTTGCTCCTGGAGAGCTGCTGCTGGATTTGAACCTCCAACCGAGGGGCCCACAGTCCCGTGCACAACCACTACACCACTGGTGCTCAGCCCCCTATCAGTTTTTGTGGTTAGTATTTTTTCAAAGGAAGTAAGCTTTATTGTTTGATCTTTTTTCAGTTTTTTGCAATTGGAAGAAGATCATGTATTTTTGTCTATGGACTAAAGATGTTGTAAAAAGTTGCCTATAACAAAGACCTGAAATGCCAAGGACATCAAAGTTGAGAAATCTACTCTAGAGAAGACATGTGATAAACAAAATCATGAAAAGTGAAAAAAAGATGGGAGTTGTTAAAATTTTTGCTTTGCTGAGATCCACAATCAGTTTCTCATGAAAGCAACAGTATCAACTCCCAATAAATAATCTATTTAAAAGAAAAAAAATTAAAAAACAATCAAATGTCATATTGCATTGGACACATATGTTGCCTAAGATGTCTTCTCAGTGTTGAAAATCAAGGATGTCACTTTGATCTCTAAGCTGCAGCTGACCACGCTGGTGTTTTCAATCATCTCATATGTGAAAGTTCGACAATAAATAAGGAAGAATGCAGAAGAATTGATACATTTGCATTGTGATTAATACATAAGCATCTTGCACTGCAAGAAAGCCAAACAAATCTTTTTTCATACAGACAAATAATAAGAAAGAAAATGCCTTGAAACTGATTTTGTTATTCCTTAAAAGCAAGGAAAGCAAGACTTAGCTTCACATCCTGTGAATATGTTCTCAAGATAGGTCAGTTCCCAGAAATCACAAAATACTTAAGTACAGTGGAGGGTGGGGAGGATGAAGACTGCAAGGGAGATTGATTGGCTTGGTGTCTATAGCAATGGACTCAAAGATGAAAACTGTGAGGATGATGAAGGATTGGACAGTATTTGAGGTGTGCTACTTAAGCTTGCTATGAGTCAGAACCAACAAAAAAGCACTTAGAAACAATAAGTGGAAACAACAGTTAGAGGTTTAGAATCTAAGAGTGAGACCTTCCTCATAATCACAAAAAGGTTTTGAAAGTTTTTAAAATCCAGGATGCTACTTTGAGGAATAAGGTGATCAAAGCAAAATCTTCTCAATAGCTTCACATGCACATGAATGTTGGACATTGAATAAAAAAAGGCGCAAGAAGAACTGACGCTTTTGAAATTTAAGTATAAATAGACCTTGGCCTGCCAAGACAACAAACACATCTTGGAATCAGTGCAGACAGTATGCTCTTTAGAAAGAAGGCTGGAAAGTGGTGGTGTCTCCTGTACTTTGGACCTGTCATCAGGAGACACAGTCCCTGGAGAAGTTCATGACATGGACTTCCTGAGCCATCCTCATAGTTGTTCCTGTCCCTGAGCCCATTGTGTCAATACTTCTGGTCAAGAACCTTCTTTTTCACTTCTCCTCTACTTTAACAGGTATCATGTCTGTGGCAGTCATGTGCTTATGTTAGTTTCATGATCGAGATGTAGGGGTGGAATCTAGCCTGTTAATCTGGACTTAGGCATTGAGTAGCCAATGAGGTCTCTGTGTGGGCATGGCTTTCTCCTGATACATCTGGAAAATCTCATGATATTTCCCTCTTGAAGATGATAAACTATCTCCCCAGTTGTTGAGAGTTAGTCTCAGAGACGAAGAATGACAGACAAGATAAGATGGCAGTGTCTGAGGAGCCAGAGAAGCCACACAGCTTTGCCCTGATGGAGACAGACCTCTGAAGGTGGAGAGACCACGTGGAGACCCCTGCCAGCAATGAGTTGCTTCTACCACCACTGGATGCTGTTGATGAACCCTGAGGCCTGGAAGCGAGGAGCCATGGCAAGACCCCTGTCAGCGCCAGGATTCTGCACCCACTGACCTGTGACTTCGTTAGTGGAAAGAGGCATTATAGACTGGTGTTGGGCATATGTGCTAATATCAGACTTATGACTTTGAACTGGACTGGGTTGGGATGCTTTCTCAGTGTTCCATTCCTTTTGTATATAAACCCTTTCCTTTTATCCATATGCATGTCTGTGAAATTTGTTTCCTCTTGTCCGGGAAATTTGTTCCCGGACTAACACAATGTCATTCTTCAGAAACGAGTCTTCCTGATACCTTGTATGTGCAATGAAGTCTTGCCATTCTTGCTTCTAAGGATCATTCTTGCTGGTGTTTGTAAAACACAGTTGCTTGTTCTTCTTTCAGCCTATGATACTTTCAATAAGGTTTGCCAGCACCACAATTCAAATGCATCGATTCTTTATTAGTCTTACTTACTCACAGTCCAACTTTCACATGCACATCAGGAAATTGAAATTACTTTGACTTGGGTCAAGTGTACATAAGTCTTCAACATAGCCGCCTTTCTTTTCTTTTTTTGGGGGGGGCATCACTGCTTCAGTGGTCATGGGTCCACCTTGCTTTTCAACACTTTATTGTACAGCACACTTTTAAATCCAGGGAGATGCTGTAAATGGGCTTCTCCTCTTACCAGTAGCTTCTGAAATTGGGTATGCATAATTTAAGCTCCAACACCATTCATACCCTTCTTTGAATTTGAATTCTATCATTTATGATCCTTGGATCACACTGGCTGTTCTTTTTTTATTTCCATGTGCACTTAGTTGTCACCACACTTAGATGGCTGCTCATTTTAAGATAAACCTTTAATATATAGTTCTTGAAAGCTTCCTCCCCCCCAAATATCATGATCTCAATTCTACCCTACAAATCCAGCTGTATTGGAAGAAGTACACTGTACAGCTGAGAAGTGGAAATTCGGTAAACTCAGGGCAGATGAACCCCTCAGAACCACTGGTGAGAATGGAGTTACCGGATGGGGGAAGGAATGTGGGATAGAGAAGGGGAGCCAATCACAAGGACCTACACAAAACCTCCTATCTGGAGGACAGTCATCAGAGGAGTGGGCCAGGGGAGACATCAGGCAACGTAAGATATGAAAAAATAATAATTTATAAATTAATGCGGGGTGGTAGGGCAGTTAGAGAAGGGAGAGGAAGGGATGAGAAGCTGAAATCAAGGACTCATGTGAAGGGGCTTGGCACATTGAGCGTATGCATGCATTGTGATAAGTAGTAAAAGAACCCCCCAATAAAATGATTTTTAAAATGAAATACTCTATAGTTAATCTTCCCTTTGATCCATTTTAATATTATTTCATTTTTAATATTTTCTGCATTCTTTTCAATGGATATTTTCTGCTTTTTTCCTAGTCATTATTATTTGGTTCTTTTGTTTGCTTCCTGTTATGTTCTTTTATGATTTTCTAAATAGGAAATCCAGGAGAGTTAAAGTTACAGAGATAATAACTGGATTAATAATTACCTTGTGATATGGCAGGGAATTTGGCAGGAATAGGGAGCTATTAACAATGAGTATAAGAAGAAAATATTCCAAAGTTGATCATGGTGATGATTCACAATTCTTCCTGTTATGATTGAATTATTAAATTGTATTATATGTGTAGGATATGCCAATAAAACTATTTAAAATGCTTTGTACCTAACGTAGCATGAAAGAAACTATTTACCTAGTTGAAAAATTTATAGTTCTACTCATTATCTATAGTTCTACTCATTATCTATTTCTACATATAAATTGCCCACAACTGCTATGTAAACAGTGATAATTTTTATCTCGCAATGTCTGCTAAGGGATCCAGAAGTAACTTAATTAAGTAGCAATGACTCTAGATCCCATGAAGTCAATGTGAAACTCTCAGTTGTGACTATAGTCTGATTCACTATATAGTCAGTTAGGTGGATTCTTAAGAATAGGTTCCTAAGAATAGGTACATTGCTGTGGGCAATGTCAAAAGGCAGTTTCTTACTGCTTTTTTAACTGGAGAATTTTGTGCTGGACAGAAGTGCCTTCATTGCTTCCTGACACGGCCATGACTTCCATCAGAAGTAGTGATCAGGAGAGGTTATTATTCAGAAAATCTTCTACTTGAAATATATTTAATATTTTAATATTAATATTTAATATTTGATTATATTTAATATTTCCTTTTAAAGAGATTGCTAAATTTTTGAATTGTTAATTAATAAAAGAGTGACACACACACAGAAACCTAAGATGGAAAGCATGGTCTCTTATAACCATTCTACTGTATGCTTTGAGCACAAAGATCAATCCAGATTAAATGCAGAGAGAAACCACACAATGTGACCAATACTAACAGTTATACTCATCTTTCATGAGATATCAGTAATGATCATTGCACTGATTAGTTCAGTCTGGAAACCAATGATAAGCAAGACTAAACCAAGTAAGGGGAGACTATGGGGTCAATTGTGAGTCGTAGAAGGCATCTAGGTCATAGTAAGACTGTCCATTGGATTTCTTAGACTCTAAGTTTTTACAGGAGCAGAGATCCTCATCTTTCTCCTTTAGAGTGACTGGTGCGTGTGTACCTCTGCTCTTTCCCTTAGAAGCTCGACACTTCACTCATAGGACCACCAGTGCCCTTTGAAGGAAGTGATAAGGTAGTAACGAGATCAGGTACTCAGACAGTTTGAAGAAATACTGTCCCTTCGCTATATGACTTAATAGAAAAATATATGACACTTTCCAGGGCAGTAAGCATTCGTTTTTTTTGTGGGGGGGGGGGGCAGGCATCACTGCCTCTGGTGGTCGTGGGCGCTAACCAGTGCTGCTCCCGAGAGCCACCACTGGATTTGAACCGCCAAGCCCGCGGGCTGCAGTCCCACACTCAATTACTTCAGCCACTGGGGCTCAGCCCAAGCATTATTTTTAAGTATCAATATGTTACCATAGATATACCATGACTATTTAAAATAAATCTCCTCAAATGTGGTTGTTGTCTTTAGAAGCTGTAGAATTGGTTCCAACTCCCCATAGTGGCCCTATGCATAACAGAACGAAACACTGGGTGACTTAGGGCCATCCGTACAATTGTTCTGTGCCTGAGCCCGTGGTCACAGACATGGTGCCAATCCATCTCTCATTGAGGGCCTTTCTCTTTTCCACTTGGCCCTCTGCTTCACTATGCATGGTGTTTCTACTATACCAAGTAGGTTCTCGATTCTCTCCCAAGAGTAGCAAAGAGAATGTGTGCTGAAAGGGGTTATTTTCATGCAGAGACAGAATACATGTCCTAGTAAAACCACTAATAGGAATGAACCCTGGAAAACCTATTGATAAATCATGGAGTCATCTCCAAAGAAAACGATAGAAAATAAAAATAGAACCCAAGTCAACTTTGTGTTGCCTGATTGGAAAGTGCTTGAACTCAAAAGACAGGCATTCTATAGTACATATCATGAAAAATGGTTATTTAGTAAAATCCTAGGGTTAAGTCACAGACCTTTTATTGTGACAGATACATGTTTGAATCAAAACCACAACAGAAATTAAAAAATTAATATTCCCATTTTAATATTTGGATACTAAGGAAAACTTCATAAGATATTGTTGTATTAAATGAACTATACTATTGATCCACACTACAAATTGCCAGGAAATTTGTAGTTCTGTGGTGATATTTGTGATGCTATAATGCTGGAAATGATGTATTTAAAATACCAGCAGAAACACCCATGGTAACTCCAGCTGAGCTTCCACTCATGGAGAGGCTAGGAAAAAGAAATAGTTTGCATGCTTCTGAGGGCTGAGCTACTGAAAAATTATTAGTAGCTGTGGAACACTCTCATCTGTCGTGCTGATATGAAAATGATCCCCTCCGGTTGGGGAATCAAAATATATCTGCTAGTTGATCCCTCACATTCAACCATTATGACTTGAATGGGGCAGTTCCAGGGCCTACATTTCCTGATTGGCTGTGACTCAAACTGAGGAGAAACACTACACACACCTATGTTTGGAACATGGAAGATATGAATCTAGAAAAATTGGAACTTATCAAAAATTAATTTTTAATTCATAAAAATGGAAATCCTAGGCGTTAGTGAAACCTCACTGCCACTATGGCAACTTGTAGCAATTCTATAGGACAGGCTAGAACTGTTCTCTCATGTTTCTTAGACTCTCACTGTTTCTAGAGTGGAAAGCTTTCTGTGATATGATAATAGAACATTTCTATGATGAGATAATATTTATGAGTTTAAAAAGAAGTCCACTTAATTCACAATTATAAACTGACTTCTAAATTCAGTTCTGATGAAATTAAAGAATTATATGGACTCATCTCCAAAGAAAAGGATAGAAAATAAAAATGGAACCCAAGTCTAGATTTAATCAGACAATCAAGATACTTTGATAATTACTAATAATTTGATTCAAAAGTGGGACCAAAGAGGAAGGAACACTACCTTGGAAATATGGCCTTGATAGAAATGGAGCTTGAGATCTTGTCATAGAATTTTGCAAGACCAATGACTTCTTTGTGGCAAATTTATTTTCACAATAACATAAACATTAACTGTATGTCATCATATGAATACAAAGGAATCAAATTGACTACACCTCTAGGGAGAGATGAAGAAGCTCAATATCAGCAGCCAAAAAAGTGTCGATTATGGAATAGATCTTCAATTATGTGTATGTAGGTTTAGGTTTAGGTGAAAGAAAATTACAAGTCCATATAAGCTAAAATACAACCTTAAGCATATCTCATTTGAATTTCTATTTGTCTGGAAGGAAGAAAAGTAAGAATTCTCCTTAATAGCAAGGATGGCGATAACTCATCTCATACTTTACACAAGTTGTGAAGGGAGAGCAAGCCCTGGAAAAGGACCTTATGCTGCGAGAGGCAATGAAGAAGAGGAAAGCCCCTGACAAGATGCATTGTCCTAGTGGCTTCGGTCACAGGATCAAGTATGAAAACAATTGTGAGGATGGTACAGAATTGGGCAGTGCTTCACTCTGTTATAACAAGGGTCACTATAAATCTGAACGGACTTGTCAGCACCTAAGAACAATGATGTGAATATATATGACTCATCAAAATTACTGACAGAAGATCTGATAAGCTGTGAGATAGCATCAACTACATCATATCCGAGGAAAGCCAAAGGTCATTAAAAATTTAGTAAAGGAAAGGTAAAGTTGCTCTCAGAAGAGTCGGAAAATTGCTGGTAATCATAGTGCAGCTAAGGCAATTGGATTAAATGATAATGTAAAAGAGCGGAAAATGGGCTGAGCCCTGGTGGCCTAGTGGTTGTGTGCGGGACTGCGGGCCACAGGTTTGGCAGTTCAACTCCAGCAGCTCTCCAGGAGCAAGGCTGGACCTCCTACTCCCACCAGGGGACACAGATGTCCACAAAACAAACAAAAAAGAGATGAAAAAAACATTTTACAGGACAGCTTGAAAAGAAAAAGCAAAATATCATAATTAAATGCAGAAATAATAAGATTTATAAAACCAAAAAAAAAAAGGACACCCTTAACATATCTTCAGCTGAAAAAACTGAACAAAAAATTGAAATCTTGACTTTATATATTGAATACTGCTTTGAGTAAATATTTGAAAGATATAGAAAACATGAGAAATATTCAAAAAATACAAAGAAACCCTAAATTGAAAAAATACTGGTTAACATACAGTCATTTCAAGAATTAGCAAATAATCAAGAATGGAATTCACTGAATGAAGATGTCCAAGTTGCACTCTAGGTAACAGGAAAACAAGACTGAATGAACTACTAATTGAAATGCATGAACAAGCTGGTGCAGTACTGGAAAGATTCATTCTTTTATGGCAAAAATTTGGAAGACATTGCCCTGATCACATATATATATATATATATATATGTATATGTATATATATGTGTGTGTGTGTGTGTGTGTATATCAGAGCCATATGTGTATGCATTTATGTATGTGACTCTGAAACTTGCTCTTAACAATTGAGTAGCTAAAGAAAAGGAGGAAATAATGAAGTTAAATAGCTGAATAGAAATTTCAATGGGAAGTGATTGGAAACTCCCTCACAGACGGTCACACAGAAAGGACGACTCATCCAGGGTGCAATGTAGCACAAAAAGAACATATAACTTTCCTCTAGTTCTTTGATGCTCCCCCTGCCCCCACAGACACACACTATCATGGCCCCAGTTTGGCCTCACAAATCCTGATAGACCAGCATGTGTACATTAGTACAAAGCTAAGAGCTGTACAACGATAAGAGCTTTCAACACATGGAATCCAAGCTCCTCAGAAGCAGTAATGGGAGTAATGATTCTGTGAAGGTACAAGAAGGGAAGGTTGGGGAGGGGGAAGGGGGAACTGATAGCAATATTCAATGATTCAGGAAGCATTAAAAGTAGAAGGAAAGAGGACATTGAGTCACTGTACCAAAACCCCCAAAACTAGTCAACAGTCTATCATACCAGGAATTGGCATATGAGCAGAAACCAATGATACTGAAGAAAGAAGTTCAAGCTGCATTGAAAATATCAGACAAATACAAGGCTCTCAGGATTGATAGACTACCAACTGAAAGGTTTTAACAAGTTGGTGAAGCACTGGAATTGCTCACTAATTCATCTATGTCAGGAAATTTGGAGGACAACTTCTTGACCAACTGACTGGAAGAAACCCATAGTTGTGCGCATTACAAAGAAAGGAGACCCAACAAAATTTTCAAATTATAGAAAACTATCATTTGTATCAAATATAAGTAAAATTTTACTTAAGAGCAGTTAACAAAGGTTGCAGAAGTACATTGACAAGGTAATGCCAGAGGTTTAGGCCGGATTCAGAAGAGGACATGAAACAAGGGCTATCATGGTTGATATCAGATGTATCTTGGTTGAAAGCAGAATATGCCACACTGTTTACTTGCGCTTTATTTATTAAACCAAGAAAAGGACACAATGGGGTTGTAGTCTATTACCATATTTATTAAATCTGTAAGCTGGGCAAGTAATCAAAGAGGCAGGATTATATGAGAAAGAATGTGGCATCAGGAGTGGAGGAAAATTATTAACATGCAATATCCACATTACACAACCTTGCTTATAGAATGTAAGCAATACTGGAAGCCTTGCTTATAAATCTGAAGAATTGAAGTAAGAATTACAACTCACTCCAAAGAAGAACAATATCCTCAGGACTGGAACAAGAGCTGCCTTCATGATAAATGGGGGGAAAAGGTGAAGTTGTCAAGGATCTTGTCCTGTTTTGGTAAGCAACCAATGTTTATGGCAGCAGCAATCAATGGATCAAATACACATTGGATTAGGTATGTATGCTGCATAATACATTAAGGCAGAACTTGAGGACAAAGGTATCCCTGACCCAAGCCATGGTACTTTCAATGATCTCATGTGTATGTGAAAGCCGGACATTGAATAAGGAAGACGGAATGAAAGTCAATGCATCTGAATTGTGGTGATGGAGAAGAATATTCAAAGTGCCACGATGTGCTCAAAGGACAAACCAGTCTGTCTAGGAGGAAGTTTGCCATAATACTCCTTAGAAGCCAGGATACTGAGGTCTAGCATCACATGCTTTGGACAAGTTATCAGAAGAGACCAGATTCTGAAAAAGGTTATCATGATTGGTAAAGTGGAAGAGCAACAAAAAAAGAAGAAGGGCCTTGACAAGAAAGATGGAAACAGTGGCTGTATCAATGGGTTTAAGCAGGTTCCATTGGAAGGAATGGGACCAAGCATTGTTTTATCCTGTTGTACATGGTAACTGTGAGTCAGAACCAACTTAATGACGTGTAACCACAAAACCAGGCACTGAGATAGTCAGGAACTAGCTATCAATTTCCCCTCTATTTCTGTATTAAACTCCCAGCTAGGTCTGTCCTCTTCTGTTTTATCCCTGATGATTATCTCCTTAGTATTCCTAAACCCCAGGACATACCTGTCCCTTTCTCTTCAATTTCTTGTCCTTGGCACCTTTAGTATTCTTGTGAGGGACAGGTAGAAGATTTTTATATAAAGAATGGGCAGCAACATTCCTATTTGCCTTCTTTTCATAGTCCCTTTTCTCTGTGTAAATAGAAACATTTTTCTCAATTATGCATGCTTATTCATGCTGCCAAAATCTCTTTTAAGGTTTGCTAAAGTTATAGTCCATTTTCTCAGCTTGATGCTCCAAAGGGACCTGCTGTGTCTTTCAAATGTAAGGAAAAAATAGGCATGGTAGGTTCCACCAGCTGCTAACGTCATTTGGGTAGCTGAAAACTTTCTCTTTATTTTATCCATTGTTACATTTTTGCAGTTTCAGTATTTGAACAGCATTTAATTCCCCTCTGCTATATATTTTCATTTTGAGAAAGTAAACACAGATATTTACTTGTAGATGTTGGCAAAATGCTCCCAAAGAGGAAAATGATTCTTCAAATATCCATGACAACTGAATATTAAATAATATGCAGTAGGCTTTAAAAAGCCCGAAAAATCCTTAAAAAGCAAACAAAAAGTATCTCGACAAATCAAAAAAGGGCAGGGGGCCTCAAAAGCACATGGCAGGTATTCTTTCTTGTCCTATTATATGTGAAAGTGCTTTAAGTTAGCCTTTCTGGAGGAAATCTGAGAATATTTTCCAAAGGTCCAAAATTTCCATGTCATTTGTCAATTGACCCCCTTAGTGCATATTTCATACCCCAAAATTCCACACCTTAAAAAACATACAAAAGGATTGTTTCAGAAGGAAACACTGAGAGAGCCTGAATGTTAAACAATAAGGCATTTGTAAAAGGAATTGTGTTGTTGTGTTTTATGTGCCTTCAATTTCTGACTCTTGGTGTAGTGTTTTGCATTGGCTATGGCACAGAAATCAATGGTTCAAAAGTAGCAGTTGCTCTGTGAGAGAAAAGGGGTCTTCTGTTCTCATCAAACATCAGCATCAACTCCTTGGCAATAGTAATAGTAGCAGTAGAAGTAGCAGTAGCAGCAACTCCATGTAAGACAGAACAAGTAACTCTTCTGTGACCATATTTTGATTATCTTTCAACATCAATTATCTCTGGCAACCTATCATTGGATAAGTCTGTTGTATAAGACCTTTTTAATGTGTTGGAAAGCAAGGATGTTACTTTGATGATCAAAGCGTACCTGGCCCAAGCCATGTCATTTTTAAAAGTCTCATATGCATGTGAAAGTTGGAAAATAGATAAGGAATACTGAACAAGAATCAATGAGTGTGAATTAAGGTGCTGGTGAAGAAAATTGTAAGTACCATGAACTTACCAGAAAAAAAAATAATCCAATCTGTCTTGGAGAAAAGTAGCCAAAAGGTGCCTAAGAAGCTAAGATAGTGAAGCTTTATCCTAACAATTTTGGATGGGTTGTTGGGCGTGTAGTCACGGGAAAATGACATCATGCTTCCTAAAGTAGAGGGGCAGCAGAGAACAGGAAGATCCTGTTACATGGATGAATTGATATAGTGGCTCCAAACCTAAGAACAATCATGCGGATGACATTGACTGGGTGGAGGGTGCCTTGTTCTCTTGCTTGTTGGATCTCTATGAGTTCGAAGTAACTCAGTGGTGACTCTGTGCTAGCAAACAACAGAAGTTAGGTGCTTGACAGAACATCATTGGTTTAGTTGCTTTCACTTATTTTAAAGGTAAATCTTTCCTTTTTCTAAACAACTATTAATGAATGTCCACATTACTTTTTTCCCCCATTCATAATTCTAATGGTCCATAACTCTGAAAGCCAAACTCACGGCCACGGAGTCGATGCTGACTCATTTCAGCCGCTGGTGGGTTTCTGAGACTGTAACTGTTTACAGGAGAAGAAAGTCCAATCTTCCTCCCGTGAAGCTTTGAGTGATTTTGACCTGCTGATCATATGCTGTTGTCCATTTACGTTTAACGTGGTGGGTAGAAATACTCAATATTGTTTCTTCTTTGCCATCTACTCGACTAACTTTGCTGTGAGATCCTACCTATCCTGTGGTTATCTAAAGAAGAAATATGAGCCCGAGAAGTCCTTTGTTAGGACTAAATGAGAAGATTGCTTACTAAGGCTAAGGAATATTTTACTTGGAAAATTAGTGAATCATGAGAAAAAAATTGATTGGCAAATGTTTGAGTAGAGTACTACTTTTTAACCTCCTACATAATAAGACTTTGTTTTATAAATATCTTTATTAAAGTATCACTTGTGGTTTCTAATAAATTTGATTTCAAGTAATATGAGTTCAAAAGGTACTATGAAGAAATAAATAATGACATTACTATATATATATATATATATATATATATATATATATTTAGTGGCTTCAATTGTGTGCTGGGCATCAATACAGGAGCTTGCAAATCAATAGTGAATAAGTAATGTGTTTAGCATGCTAGATAGCAAGAAATAGTGTGGTAACAGATGAAGCAAAAGAGAAAGTGTGGTGATGCTATTTAAAGTGGGTTTCCCGAAATTGATAAAAATGATTTAATATTTGCATAAGTAATTGAAACAAATGAAGAAATAATATTAGCAAATCTCTTGGAAAGAACATTTCAGACATTCGGGTACAACAAAGAGGACAATGTAACCGATGCAGCATGAAGAGTTTAGCACATGAAGAGTTTAGAAAAGTGGTAGGTTAACTTTTAATTGGTGCACTAATCATGCAGACCACATGATAATGGGCAAATTCTGATCCAGGGGATTTCTTACAAACGCTGATGACGCCAATGATCTAACTTTTCGGATCCCACTTGTGCTGCATTGTAGGGATTTTGAATCTATTGAGTCAGTGAAAAACAAATTATTGGAGGTGTTTGGGCAGCAGAATAATAGAAATTTTATATTAGAATTGATAATAATCTGAAGTACGGACAGTTCAGGAAAAACAACAAAAAAACTTTCAAGGAGGTTATAAGAAAGAAACTCTACACTAGAAACAGACTCAATGGCACCTAAGAGCAGCTAGATGAACTTCCTCAAATCAGCTCATGGCCACCAAGGCGAGTCGGTCTCCTGGTGACTCCATGAAAACAGAATAAGATGGCTCCACTGGGTTTCCAAGATCACAGACAAATGTGTGGAATGTCACATCTTTTCCCACAGAATGTCTGGGTGTTTTTTGTTTTTGCTTTTGTTTGTTTGTTTGTTTTTGGGCATCACTGCCCTCTGGTGGTCGTGGGAACTACCCAGCCTTGCTTCCGGAGAGCTGCTGCTGGATTTGAACTGCCAAGCCAATGAGCTGCAGTCCCGCATTCAAGCACTATGCCACTAGGGCTCAGCTGTTTTCTAAAATCACTTATGGATTGCTAAAAATACAAACAATCTGACTTGGAAGAAGTATGTCCAGAGTGATACTGAGAGGCAAGCTTGCCAAGACTTCATCTTATATATTTTGGACATGGTGTCAGGAGTGACCAGTCCCTGGAGAAAGACCTCATGCTTGGTAGAGCAGAGGGGCAGGAGGGGCATAGGACATGAAGGTCCTCCATGTGATTGATGGATGGACACTGTGATGGCTCAAGCACAGCGGCACTTGTGAGGATAGCAAGTGATGCTTCATTCTGATGGATATGTATTCCCTGTGGGTGACAATGGCGTCCAAGTCACCTAACAGCACCAGCAACAATCTTCTGGTTATCAGTTACTTGCTTTAAGCAGTGTTTCCCCATCCAAACTGCAGGGTGGAGAGATAATATTGATTTAGGTCATGGTGATAATGGTGATGATGTGAAATGGATACATTGTGAATACACACACACACACACACACACATATATATCATCACTGCCCTCTGGTGGTGGGAGTAGGAGGCCCAGTCTTTGCTCCTGTGGAGCTGTGCTTTAATTGAACCTCCATCTCAGTGAGTCGCAGTCCCACGCACAACCACTACGCCACCGGGTTCAGCCCTTCTGAATATATTTTGAAACTAGTGGTCACAAATTTTAAAATCATATGCAAACTATAAAAATAAAACAAAACTTGGGAATATAAGTTAACACCAAGGCTTGGGGACTTAACAGAAAGAGAATATCTGTTAACCACTAAGCTGGGCAAGACAGTGGGAGGTGAGGTCACTGGAAGAGTGAAGTGATATTATACCTTGGTTTGAGATATATGACATTTGAAATGTTCATTATTGATGATTCCTAGTGCACAGACTACTGGATATCAGCAATTAAGACTACACCAGGGGATAACCAGCCAGACCATAAATTGCTCATATATAAGTTATGGTTGAATTTGAAGAAAACTAAAGCAAGTCCATGAAATCAAAAATATGTGTAAGCCATCTGATTTTTTTTTGCCATCACTGCCCTCAGGTGGTGGGAGTAGGAGGTCCAGCCTTCGTTCCGTGGAGCTGGAATTGAACCTCCATCCCAGTGGGCCACAGTCCCGCGCACAAGCACTACGCCACTGGGACTCAGTCCAAGCCATCTGATTTTTGAGAACATATCAAAAACATATTTTATGCATTGAACACTAACGACAAAAGACATGTTGATCTGTGGGATGCCATCAAGAACATTATTCTCGAAGAAAGAAAAGGTCACTACATAGAGAAAAAAAAAGAAAAGACAAAAGTAAATGTCAGAAAAGCCTCTGAAACTCACTCCTATTCATAGAGTAGCTAAGGCAAGTGGAAGAAATGATGAAGCTTAAGAGCTGAACAGAAGTGTTCAAAGGGCAGCGGAAGAAGACAAAGCGAAATCTCATAATGAAATGTCTAAAGACTTAGAATTAGTAAACAAAAAGGGACGAACTTCATTAGTATGGCAGAACCGAAAGAACTCAAGAAATATTTAACTCTCAAGTTGCAATATTAAAAGATTATGTGGGCAAAATATTGAATGATGCAGGAAGCATAAAAAGAAGAGGGAAGGGTTGTATATGATTATTATACAAAAATGAATAAGTCACTATTCCATTTCGAGACATGGCATATGTGCAAGAACTAATTGTACTGAAGAACTTCAAGCTGAACTGAAAGCATTCACCAAACATAAGGCCCCAGAAATTAATGTCAAACAAACTAAAATGCTTCAACAAGATGAAAAAGGATCAAAAGGACTCATTTGTCCTCCAGGAAATTTGGAAAGCACGTAGTTGGTCAATTGAATGAAAGAGATCCATATTTCTGCCCATTCCAAGGAAAGATGACCCAAATGGAATGCTCAAATCATGCAATACTATTACTAAGGCAGCACATAACAGTTTGCTGAAGATCATCCAGTAATGGTTGCAGCAGTTCATTTGCAAGCATCTACTAGAGATTCAGATCTTATTCAGTAGGGGAGGGAGAACAAGGTATATCATTGTCAATCAATGGCTGAAAGCAGAAAATACAAGAAGGTGCATGTTTATATTTTATGGAGTATGTCAAAGAAGTCAACTATGTGGATCGTAACAAGCTATGAATAGTCTTGGGAAGAATGAGAATTCCATAACATTTCCACATGTTCATGAACCTTGTACCAGGATCAAAAGGCAGTAGTACAAACAGAACAAGAAAGTTCTGCATGGGCTGAGCCCTGGTGGTGTGGTGGTTGTGTGTGGGACTGCAGCCCACAGGGTTGATGGTTCAAATCCAGCAGCAGCTCTCCCGGAGCAAAGCTGGACTTTCTACCCCCACCAGGGCAGTGATGCCACACACACACAAAAGTACTGTATGGCTTACAAAACAGAAAAGCTATGTTTCAGGTTAGTATTCTCTCACCATACTTACTCAATATGCTGAGAAAACAGTAACAGACACTGGATTATACAAAGAAGATTTTGGCATCCAGATAGGAAAAAGGTTTACTGGTAATGTGCTAAGTGTAGATGGCATAATCTTGCTTGCTGAAAGTAGCAGGACTTGAAACACCTGCTGATAAAGCTAAAGGATTGCAGCCTTTGGTATGGATTACCCCTCAGTGTCAAGAAAATTCAAATCCTCATCAACGGAATTAATACGTAACATCATGAAAACCAAAAAAAAAAAAGATGGGGATAGTCAAATGTTTCATCTTACTTAGAAACAAACTGATGTTCATGGAAACAGGACTCAAAAGAGTAAAAGATGCATTGTACTGGGGAGATATAAAGATGAAGCTATTATTTTGATTTCCATTTGTCTGAAACATAGTTTTTCTCTGTTGGATCAAATCTCTCTCAGAGGGGAAAAATCATGAAAGGGTGAGTCAGTATTTATTGGTAAAAAATTTTTTATATAACTTTGCTAAGCAAAAATAACAAAATGCTATTATTTCTTGAAATATAGTCGATCTCAGTCTCTACAGCTCCAAAGGTGGTGTTTTAAGTATCTTGTATCCTTCCCTAAAGAATTCAGTACTCTTCAATTTATACCACCTCAGCATGGTAGTTTGGGTATCTTTAAGGGAACTCACATCATGTACCTTGTGTTAGTCCGGATAGACTAGAGGAACAAATTTCATAGACATGCATATGGATATAAGGAAAGGGTTTATATACAAAAGGAATGGAACACTGAGAAAGCATCCCAACTCAGTCCAGTTCAAAGTCATAAGTCCGATATTAGCCCATATGTCAGATATCAGTCTGTAATATCTCCTTCTAACTCATGAAGTCACAGGTCAGTGGGTGCAGAGTCCCGGCACCAGCAGGGGTCTCCCCATGGCTCCTCGCTTCCAGGTCTTAGGGTTCATCAAAGCAGCCAGTGGTGCAGAAGCAACTCATCGCTGGCAGAGATCTCCATGTGGCATCTCCAGCTTCAGAGGTCTTTCTCCATCAGGGCCAAGCTGTGTGGCTTCTCTGGCTCCTCAGATGCTGCCATCTTGTCTTGCCCAAGATTCATCGTCTCTGAGACTAACTCCCAACAACTAGGGAGATAGCTTCTCATCTTCATGAGGGAAATATGGTGAGATTATCTAGACATATCAGGAGAAAGTCATGCCCACACAGAGGCCTTGATGGCAACTCAATTGCCATCTCCAGGTTAACAAGCTAGACTCCACCCCTACATCTCAATCATGAAATTAACAAAAGACATGACTTCCACATACCTCAAATATTATTTGAGTTTGGGGAGTAAAAGGAATCTGAAAGTGCAAGCTAAGAGATGTAGGATGGGTGGGGTAAGGTTAAACAAGGAACTTTTCATAAGACAGCCTATGCTATCCTCAAAGAGCATGTTCATTGTCATGCTGAATAAAGCTTCCTCATACAATTTTCCTGCACTTTTTCTTAGCAATATATTTTTCAATGTTTTTAAAACTTCATAATATATGTGCTTTGAGAGAATGTATGAATACTACCCACCTGGAATCCCCAAACACAAGTATCCTGGCCTTCTGAGTTGTGGTGATTTTAATAGGCCTATCAGATCCTCTTATACATCAATGTTTTGATTGGACATTTCTCTCTGGAGCATGTTAGTAAGTTAAAGACTTATCCTTCTTAAAATCTTCCTAGAAAATTGTCTTCATCGCTTCAATCTTGATGAAAAAGCCAAATAGAAAAATGGACTCTTTTGGTTAGCTGATATTTGCATAATGCTTTTGACCCTTCTATAGCCATATGCTTCATGAGACCAAGATGTGAGATTCCAAACTAGAGTAGCTGTATCCCTAATAGTAATGTTCTGCCTAATGTCAAGACTGTAACTGTAGTTTCTTCATTCACCGAGGTTGATGATTTACCTCTTGACTGATTTTTGAGATTTTCTTGCAATTATTAAGATGCTTGCTTCATTCTAAAATTGCTGTTTTATGTTGGACAGTATTCCCATAAATTTAATCTAAGACTTCAATTATTTTGGAAGATATACACTCCATTTTATTAAAATTTGATTTTAGCCCTAATTTCAATTTTTTTCAATAGCACATAAACGATCCTTTTGTCTCTCTTCTTTTTTGGGGGGAGGGGTGAGGGGCATCACTGCCCTCTGGTGCGAGTGAGAGGCCCAGCCTTGCTGTTGCTGGATTTGAACAGCCAAGCCAATGAGCCGCAGTCACCGGGGCTCAGCCTCTCTCTCCTTTTCTAAGTTAAATTTTTGAAACAATGACAGCTCTTTACCAAAAGAATTTGGCTGTAGTCCTCCATTTATGGCAGTAACATGCTTAAACATGTTTTGATTAGAATAAACCTGGGCAACTCTAAACTAGAATCCTAATATGAAATACTTTTAATTTAAATTCATACTTATTAATCCCTCAATTAAACCCCAATAATAGCAAAGAGAGAAATCTTACCTATAGTGAAATTTAAAACAAACTCTTAGCAATAAAGCCAACTAGATCCTTATCTTACTGTTTTTTTCTACATAAATGGAAATATTTTGATCCTATTTAAGTCTTTTGAGTAGTTGAAAGCCCTTTTGTCAAATTCTTCTTTGATGTGTAGGAAATAGTTGTTCCACATAGTGGTCTTCTAATCTTTCTTTATGAGGCATGAACTTGACATGCAATGACTGGTTATTTGTAGCCAATATTTTTAAATATGTATTTGATGACATGCCATATCTAATCATTTCTGATAATTATAATATCTAACAATAATTTATTTCAATTGATTTAAAATTGTTAAGACTAATACTGGACCAGAGTCAGCAGAACTTCCAGAGGAAATTACACTAGGAAAGTAGACATAGAGTTCTACTTTAAAAAATTAGACAACACAGTATTTTCTAATTTGGTGCTTGAAAAGAAAGCCCAATTCATTGGAAGGAGTTTTTTTTTTTTAAATCACAATGGCCACAGCTATGGGCTTGAACCTATAATAATATAGGACTGGTAGCTTTTTCATTCTTTTGTACATAGAATGCAATAACTACACCATCTCTTCAACTGGATTTGGTTTGATACAGTGTATTATTGCATTCCTATTATTGCATTTGTCTCTTTCCATACTCCACTAATTCTAGACTGCCTTTTTTATACACCATGTATGCCTTGTTGATAATGACATATGTTCCTTATTCCCTAAAATGTCTCCTATATAATTTCAATACTTACTTACTTAAAAGCAATTTTTTGGTTAAAATTTGTTCCCTCTGAGGCTACAGTTTGCCCAAATAAGGATCTATATCTTGTGTCAATGTTTTCTAAGATTCTTCCCTATTTAATTATTTCTGCAGAGAGGCTTCACCAGCAGAGTTTCTTTCTTCTAATTTAGTGTATCTCCAAAGTGTGGCTCTTAAGAATTATTCCAAATGCAAACTATCAGGTCTTACCACACCTCACATCTAGTTGACCTAAAGTTATGACCCTGGAACCTGAGTTTTAGCAAGCCTTCCAGGAGAGTCTGATGCTTGCCAAAGACACAGTTGGCAAATTAATTAACAAAATGATAGACATAAGCATGTGTAATATAACACTCATTGTTTTGTGTTTTTCAGCATCAAGTGCAATGAAAAATATCCTTCTTAGGGTCATGAAGTGTATCACTATTATTTAAGTGTTTTAAATTCTTTAATTGTTAGAAGTTATTTTCATACTATTCCAAGATGTAGCTTCTTATGGCATATTTTTAAAAAATCATTCTATTGGGGCTCATACAACTCTTATCACAATCCATATGCACATCCATTGTATGTCAAGCATATTTGTACTCTTGTGTCCCTCATCATTCTAAAAAAATTGCTTTTTACTTAAACCCTTCATTTCAGCTCCTCGTTTTTCCCCTCCGTTCATGCTCCCTCCCATGAACCCCTGATAATTAAGAAATTATTATATTTTGTCATATCACACACTGTCCAATGTCTCCCTTCATGTCCCTGTTGTCCATACCCCAGGGCAGAGGTTATAGTTAGATCCTTACAATTATTTCCCCACTTCTACCCCCCCTTCCCAGTATAGTCATTCTCACCACTAGTCCTGGAGGAATCAGCTCTCCTGGATTCCCTATGCTTCCAGTCCCTATTTGTAACAGTGTACATCCTCTGCTCTAGCTGACAGCATAATTTGAATAAATCTAAAAACTACTAGCACAATCCAATACATTAACAACAATGCAAAAATTATTAGGAAACTTTATTTTTTTGTTTGCTTTAAAATATATCTCTGAAAACAGAAATGAACAACAGAAAAGAAAAAATATGCTGCAAAATGTTCAATTAGTTTTGATTGGACCTCACAGCACAGGGCCAAAGTTATAGCAATGAACCAAAGTCTAAGTGTAATCAAATTTTTCTCCTGTCTCTTCTGTACCTGTATAATGACCAGAACCCTCATAACTAATGGAAATAATGAGCCCTTCCATTCCATTTCACCTTTCAAAGTCATTTAATCTAATCACCAACTCTCACCCACAGGCTCAGTAAAATTGGTAGGTATTACTGACTTTGATTTTCCCTGGGGTTTGTTGCCCTTTGGTTGCATATGTGATATATGAGATTTATTTTAACCCCTTCTGCAAGTTACATAGTACTTCTAAGCTTACAGTTTAAAAGAGAATTTCCCCTCGTACTTTGTTAGAAGGATAGGGAGAAAAATGGAAAACAAACTGTTAACCTTAAATGCATTTGCAAAGCTTAGAACAGAGGAAGAGCATAGTGAGGGTCACCCACTCAGTGGGCTGCAAAGGAGGGACCGATGGTGGAGCACCCTGTGTCCTTTCCCTGTTCTTAGAGCTTGTAGTCATACTTGCATTGTCTGAGAAATCCTCCGAGGGGGAGGGGTGCAGGAGCTTGAATTCAATTGCTCCTATTCAATTATGGTTCCTGCACCATTTGATTCCCTTCAGGTCCCCTAGAATAATCAAACAGCTTTCAATCTTCTCTCACACTGTGAATTACTGAGTATCATATGGTGGTAGTAATTGTGGAAAATGATTCAAGTGTTTGCAAAATTTGCAATGTGTTCACTGTCAGTATGGGAACCACTGCTTTTGCCATGTCTTATTTCATGCAGCTATTCTCTTTAACTATAGGGTTATAACGTTTTCTTGGATGTTTCCTTTTTTTCTTTTTGGTAAAATAACTTTGAAAAAGAATGGGGAAGGGTGAGAAAAGATCACTTTGGATGAGAAAACAATAGGAATGATTAAATATCTATTAGTTTGAAATTCATTGCTCTAAAATATAAAAAAACAAATTTCACATTTGATCTAATGAATAAAAGGTACATCATGGTGTAGTAAAGTGAAATTACTAGCGATGACTCCTTTAGCTACATCTTTGTAACTTCCACCCATATTATTGAGTCGAACCATAGAAATAGGATATATGAAATCCTATTAGAGGGAATTGGCTAATTTGTTATTCTATTGGGTATGAATCACCTCAGAGAGGATTCTGGGATCATTACAGAAGAAGAATCACTAGTTTCTTACATGTAGGTACCTTGTTGAAAGTGTCTGAAGCAGCAGAGATACCAAAATTTCCAGCGCCTAGACTGTAGGCAAAGCATAGGAACCACAGAGAGACCAAGTAGCAGAGTGACTGATGGGTTTTCTGACCCACAGAAAAAGACAAAGACCAAGAGATTACAAGTCTGACAGGTCCAGCATCTCCGAAAGGCATCTGCCAAGATGGATAAGAAGATATGTTGCAGACAAAGCAATTATATTTTGGACTCTGTATAATCTGTCAGCTTCCCTAACAAATTCTATAATCTTGAGTATTTTTGTGACTTCTGAGTGGCTAATGAAATAAATTGTCAAATAATTTTAATAAACTAGGGTACTAGAGTTCCTTGGGAGGAATGGGTAGTAAGAAGCTTAGTAAGAATAGGGTAAAGAAGGATGCAAGGGGCTAGAAGTCTGACCTCCACCTTGTGGAAATTGGCCTTGGGCTAGCACAGACATGAGTTCTTTTGCAAGTAGTGAGAGAAGATAAGACAATGGTCCCATGCCATTTTTTCTTTTAGGAAAACAAATTTTCTATAAGAGATAATGTCTTATGGTATATATGCCTATTATACTTATTCTTTTACCCTCATACACTTATTTTTTAAAGCTAGTTTTATTTTAATTGTACAAATAAATATTATTGATTTTAATATTATATGTTTTTGTCCTAGTAACAGAAAGACTCATATTTGAAGAAATGGATTGAGTCATTTTTAAAAATAAAATGAATGAGGTCATAATTATGAATCACATCTTTACTAATTATCCATATGCTTGTCAACCGTGACTGTGTTGTTAAGTGTTATATGAAGTTGGATTTGACTCATAGTGACCTTTCTGTGTGTGTGTGACTTCACTTCACTGGTGGGAGTAGGAAGGCCAGCCTTGCTCCTGGACAGCTGCTGCTGGATTTGAACTGTCAACCCTGTGGGCAGCAGTTCCACACAGAACTACTAAGTCACCATGGCTCAGCCCATAGTGACCTGTAATAGAACAGAATAAAACACTTTCTGACCTGAAACATCCAAACAATTGATCTTATGTTTGAGCTCATGGTTTCAGACACTATGTCAGTTTGTTTTGCCTGGGAATTTCTCTTTTTCATGGACCTTTAACTCAATAAATAAAATGGAAGAATTTATGAAGTCTTAGAGCTGAATATAAAATTAACAAGATCAGCTTGTGAAAATAATGTAAGATATAATACAATGATATCTTCAAAGATGCGGTGTTAGAAAATGGAAAAGAAAGAAAATGCTCAGTATATTGCAAACTGAGGGAATTCAAGATAAATATTTGAGTTTGGAATTTCAATATTAAAACATTCTCTAGACAAAGAGTTGACTAATATAGGAAATTTAGAATTTAAGAAAAATAAAATACATAGAAATGTTCTAGTCATTTGGAATCAGAGAAACGTAGCTTATGTAGTAGGGATTCGAAAGTTATGAGGAATAATGCTGTAACCTTTGTCAAAAGGGACAATTTAATATTTATCTTGAAATATAGTGCTGTATGTGAGAGGAGCATACCAATTTGAATTTAAGGAAATTCAGTCAATACAACTATTATTCAAACTTATTCACACATCACCAATGCTATTGATAATTAAAGTAAGAACTCTCTCAATGTCTTCAGTCTGAAGTTAATCAAACCTGTGATCAGGATGCATTGATAATTCATATCAATTCAAGTTAAAAAATTGGAAATAAAAAGGAAGGAACAGTGTTTGAAAATATGGATTGGCAAATAGAAAGGTAGCAGATTGTTTTATAGAAGATTGTTTTATAGAAGATTGCAAGACCAATGACTTCTTCATAGCAAATACCTTTTTTCAACCCTTTCTCCTCTCATGCTCCCCCACCCAAAGATAACTTTACATATATACTTCTCCAGATACAATGCACAGAAACCAGACTGACTTCAGCTGTGGGAAGACACAAGGGAGAAGCTCACTATTGTGGGGGCATTCCAGACCTGTTCCCATACACTATAAGCAGATAAAATAAGTCCAAGTGCTGACTGTGAAACAAGTCATTAATTTCTCATATGAAAGTCCAAGTTGAACCTAAAGAAATCAAAACAGGTCCCCAAGAATAAAAATATGACCTTGAGTCTATTCAACCTGAATTCCAAGAATACCTCAAAAAAATTGCCTCATTAAACACTAATGCCAGAAGACTTGATAAGATGTGGAATGCCATCAAGAATATCCTGCATGAATAAAGCAAAAGGTAATTATGTTAAAAGTCATTTAAAAGGCAAAAAAGAGCTGAGTAAAAAGTTTCAGGGAAACTCAGGAAGAAAAAGGAAAATACTTTTGAAAATTTGCAAAGTCCTAGAATTAGAGAACCCTTCAAAAAGGAACAGGCTCATAAGATTTTAAACTGAATAAAAAACCTTCAAGCCTCAAGTTTAATTATGGAAAGGTCTGAATGATGTATGAGGATCAAAAGGAGTTGAAAAGAATATGGAGTGTCACTGTGGCAAAAAGAGCACACTTATACATCCTACCATTTCAAGAGGTACCACATCAGCAATACCCAATGATAATGAATTATAGAAGTTCAAATTACATTAAAATCATCGGCCAAAACCAAGGCTCCATGAATTGCAATACCAGTTAAAAAGCTTTTAACAAGCTGATTAAGTACTGGCAGCACCCACTGTATGCCAAGAAATTTGAAAAACAGTTACTTGGCCAACTGACAAAAAGTATCTTATTTGTACTCATTTCAAAGAAACATGGCCCAACGGAATGCTCACAATACAGAATAATAGAATAAGTCATATATAGAGAAAAATATTCCTGGATGTCCCCAAACAATGGATACAAGAGTACATGGACTGGGAATTGACAGAGGTTCAGACCAGATTCAGAAGAATATGTGAAACCAGGACTATCATTGCTGTATCAGAGGGATCTTGGCTGAGAAAAGTGAATACAAGAAGGACCTTTATAGGTGTTTTATGATTATGCAAAGGAATTCAACTGTGTGGACCATAAAAAATGCTATGGCTAGCCTTGGGGATTCCAGAACACTTCATTACGCTCATCTGGAAACTTTACATGAATCAAGAGGCAGTTGTGTATGGAGAACAAGGAAACACAGCATGGCTGAGAATTAGCAAAAGTGCATGTTAGGGTTGTCTTCTTCAATAGCACTTTTTAAAACTATATGCTGCGATTCTTGTTTTTTGATGTTCAATATCTGCTGCCTTCAGCCCCTCTTGATCACACATGCTGGTGTCCTTCATGTGGGCTTTGCTGTTTCTGCACTGAATGGCGACTCGATTATCTTCAAGTCTTTGAGATTCCAGCCTCACATCATTACGAATGAGGGGGAGAGCAGGCCAGGGACCTAAGGCCCAATGGTGGGTAATTGGTCCCCCCTTTACAGGGGAACCACAGGGAAGAGACAAATCACAGGGGCAGCCGGGCAGTGATGATGCACACAAGATTCCTCTAGTTCCTGAAGTCTTCCTCCGCCGACCACCCCCCCCCGCCCCAACCACCATGGTCCCAACTCTACCTTACAAATCCAGATGGACCGGAGAAGGTACACTGGTGGAGAGGGGAGCTGGAGATATGGTGAGCTCCTTCAGGGCAATGGTTAATTGGAGCTGCTGGAAGGGTGGAGAGAAGGTAGGGTAGAGAGACGGAACCAACTGCAAGGATATACGCATAAGCTCCTTTTTGAAGGATGAGCATCAGGGGAGTGGGTTGGGGGAGAGGTTAGGCAGTGTCAGAACAACAATAATTTATAAAGTATTGAGGGTTGGTGGGAAGGAGAGAGCAGGGGAAGAGGGGAAGGGCTGGAAAAGATGAAACTGGGGGCTCAAGGGAAAAGGCAGATGATTGGAGAGTGATAACAGCAGCGGCCAAGTGAAGGTGCCTGGAACAGTATGTTTATTTATGTGTTGTGAAAAACGATGTATGAGCCCACAATAAAATGATTTAATAAAAAAATCTATATGCTGGAAAAATTATCAGAGAAACTGGGAAGAGTTTTGCATTAGGATTATAGGGAGTTTTATTAACAACCTTCAATATGTATATGACCTTGCAGGTGGAAATTGAGGAGGAATTGAAGCACTTGGTATTAAGATTAAGGATTGTATGGGTTACAAATCAATGCTAAGAACATCCAAATCCTCACAGCTAGATCACTAGGTAACATCAAGTTAAACAGAGGAAATATTTAGTCCTCAAAAACATGATCTTGCTTGAATTCACAGTCAATGTTCCATATCATAGACTGCATTGTATAAACATGAGGCAAAAGAACTCTTTAGGTTTTTTTTAATAGCAAGGAGATTACTCTGAGGACTAAGGTATGCATGCTCCAACTGTGGATAATTTCTCCAGCATAGAGTTTGAAAAAGTGTTATTGAAGAAGACAACCCTGACACACACCTATACCCATGTGAAAGTTAAACGGGGATGACTGAAGAAGAATCTACGCATTCGAATTATGAAAATTGCAAAAGGTATTGAAAGTATCATGACTATCAAAAGAAAAAACACATCTATCTTGGGAAAAGTACAGCCATAATTCTCCTGATTATGAGACTTTATCATGTTTGGACAAGTTTTTTTCAAAAGACACGTTCCTATAAAAGGACATCATAGTAATTGAGGGAACGGAGCAACGGAAAGGTAGAAGACTTTCAACAAGTTGTGTAGCTATAGTGGCTCTGACCTTGGGGTCAAGTATGGGAACAATCAGGAGGACGGCACAGGAGCAGGTTGTTTCTCATTTGGCTGTACAGAGTGCTGCTATGAGTCTGAAATATCTATATGGTATTTAAAAACCATTGAAATATAGAACCAATAATATATAATACACTCTTGAGAGACCATGCCAGGTATTTGAAGGTAGATATTATTGTTCAGTAACTTTGAGTCTAACCCAACTCATAGTGAACCCAAATGATAGCGTTGAATGACATCTTAGAGATTTTTAGGCTGTCATCTTTATTATTTCCAGGTCTTGATTCTGCCTAACCACTTGTTGTGGGGTGGGGTGGATAACTACCAACTTTTCCCTTAGCACCAGGCCTTATACCTGTGCCAGTCTTTCTTCTTTGTAATACACAGGAGAAATTTTAACTGACCTTCCTCATCTGTGAGTGATGAATTTCTCATACTGCTTAAAGATTTTTTAACTTCTCACCATTCACACGATGGCTTCTCTGGTTTGGGGAAACTACTACATTAAAAATACAGCTGAAAATTATCTACTTTTATCTATTATCTTTTGAGGCTTTCAAGGGAAGCCTATGTGTCTATTTAATTTTTGTCATTATGAGAAATAGTAATTTCATGTGTCCATTGATATTGATTCCCTACCTCCCACCCACCCCCTTTCACATACCCAGGTAATCAGATTCCACTACCCTTCTTGATATGAATGAACTACTGATATATATAATATGTTCATTTAATTGTGTTATGCCTTCCCCTCTTCCCCTCTTCAGTTTCATTGTTTTCTCCTTCAAATTATTTATTCCAGTTTGATAGGTAGGCTTGTTGTGCTAACATGACCAAAGAAGATAGGTAGGTTTGTTGTGATAACATGGCCAATGAACACACATAAGTCTTTAGGGTGAAGATGTAAATGGCTCGGGGAGCCCCACCCTGGTTCTTTTTCTTGGATCTTTGGAGCAGTCAGCTGCCTTGTTTATCCTGTGCCTCAATCCCCAAGCAACACTAACCATCGTGCACCTAGTCTGTGGACTCCATTGTTGTGAGTTGAGGTTCCTTCAGGCCCTGCCTCGCCAGGCTCCTGGGATATACATCTCTTGAGTTGGGGATTGTTGGATTCTGCCATCTGGCTGATTGTTGGTGACCTGCTTTGCTGTTTGCTGCTTGTGGTCCAATAGCCTGAAGTGCTCTACAGAGAACTACTTGGTGGCCCTCAAGACTCCAAGAACTGCCAGTGTACAAGCTGTGTCCCAGAAGTGAGTTGCACCCAGCCATTTGTTCTGCTTTATAGATTAGTTAACTGTTTATTTCTTATGCTAGATATCTTTCTAGCTATATAAATATATAGAGAGAATTATCAATGTCCTTGTTTTTGTTTCAATAGTTCAAGGTCTATTTGTTGACCTTTAGGAGTGTTTTGCAGTCAAGTTTGATGGGGTACCATGCCCTGATCACCAAATCTATTTTGGGTAGATGGCCACTTCATTGCTGTTTCCTTTGCTGTTCTGTTATACAAATTTAGTGTTTTGCCTCAGGGTGCGAGGGTCAGATCAGATGCAATTCTCTTACTGTGTCTCCTGTTGCCCCCTCGCTATCGGTCAGTGAAGTATATCATGCCTCATAGTGAGACCAGCTCTATAGTCCTCTGTGTGCATTGACAGCTCAGAGAAGGAAGATCTTCTTAAGAGCTTGGTGGGCTAGGATGGGCTCCACTCACTCTTCCCCCCACTTCATTTGCTTCTGTTCATGCTCTGATCAGCCATGTCCCTCTCCCTGGTCTGTAGCTTCAGGGAGTACAAATTTTATCAGAGCTTGAAGACTAAGATAGACTAGGGAAAAAGAAAGACCTCAAGGCATATTTATGAAATTACCTAATGGAAACTTCAAAGATCCCAGCAGAACATTGTCTGATATAATGATGGGCTGTGAACATCCTATACTGGAAAAGAAACTTAATTTTTTGGTGAGCACACTAGCTACCAATGACCACAGGCAATGATCAAGAAGAGGACAGATGACAAATGGTGGTGGAGAAATTTGAAAAAGAATAACAGCAATAGCTGCACAAGATGATCAGCATAATCACCATCACTGAATTGTCCATAAAAAATGTGGAATTGGCAAATGTTTTGTTACATATATTTTAGTTATGATGATATATTTTAATAAATATATGAAAGGCTACCCCCCCAAAATGGAATTTTTTTCAAAGCTATGTATTTTTTAACAAAACAATCTTATCACCTTCAAAGTAGTCTCCAGTATGCATAATACACTGGTTAAATCTACAATTCCATTCTTGGAAACATTTTTCAAACTACTCTGTTTGGATGGCTGACAGCAGCACCTACTTCATCTTTTTTTTTCACCTCCTCTATTTCATAAAATTGCTTTCCTTTCATGTACCTCTTCATTTGTGGGGGGAGGGGAAGAAGTTGTATGGAACAAAGTCAGTTGAGTAAAGTGTGTGAGGCAAGGGAGTCTTGTTGATTTTTGCCCCAAAATGGAGCACTGTGTCAGTCTGGGTAGGCTAGAGGAACAAATTTCATAGACATGCATACCGATATAAGGAAAAGATTTATATATAAGAGAAATAGGACATTAAGAAAGCATCCCAATCCAGTCCAGTACAAAGTCATATTAACCCATACGCCCTATATCAGTCTATAAAGTCTCCTTCTGACTCATGAAGTCACAGGTCAGTGGATGCAGAGTCCCAGAGCTGGCATGGGTCTCTTTGTGGCTGCCCCAGCTTCAGAGGTCTGGCTCCATCAGGGCCAAGCCGTGTGGTCTCTCCGCCGACTCCTTCAGCTTCTCGGAGGTTGCCATCTTGTCTTGTCCATGACTCATCATCTCTGAAACTAACTCCCAGCAACTGGGGAAGATAGCTTCTCAGCTTCATGAGGGAAATATCGTGAGATTTCCCAGAAGTCTCAGGAGAAAGCCATGCCCACATAGACGCCTCATTGGCTACTCAATGGCTATCTTCAGATTAACAGGCTAGACTCCATCCCTATATTTCAATCCTAAAATTAACATAAGCACATGACTGCCACAAGCACAGAACTGCCAAAACTGTAGTGTGAGCAGTTGGATTGTCGTGGTGGCAAAGCCAGTCCCTGACTGCCACAAATAAAGTCCTTTTTTTGTCCCACACTGTTGCACAATCTTTTCAGAACCTCTAAATAGAAAGCCTGATGAACAGTCTGACTTGGTGCAATGAACTCCAAATACACTATTATACTACATTTTCATCTATACATGAAGTTGACAGACACCCGGAATGAAGTTTGTAATCAATCGACATTTCACTTTTTTTGAAAAGAGAAATTCATACATATACTTGAGTTATTCCCATGGCATTGTCCTTGTAAGTTTTGTTCACCTTTACAACCAACTCTTTAGCATTTTTCCAGCACAGAAAACAAAAGTTCACCACTGCATGCTGTTCTCCTAAAACAGCCAGCCCAAAAAATGAGGTTTGAGCAAAACTGCTTTTTTAAAAAAAATCCAATGTGACCAGAGATAACCTTGCCCTATGACATCACTGGGTGCACTAACTCACAGCGAGTTGCTTAATCCTCCCTTAGTGGGAAAATTGTACTGAGAAAGCTCTGCCTAGGGGAGCTTTTTTCCATTTGGGGTATGTGTGTGTGGGTATCCCCTCATATATTTGGTACTTGCATTGTGATTGTGCTATGATACTCTTGGTTTAGGTAGTTTGAAATAAATATGACAATGTTTAATTGCCTTAAGAACATAGTTTTGGAAATAAGCAAAGAAGACACATTAATGGAACCTGTGAGTGTCTGTCTCCACTACACCGAGAGACCAGAACTAGATACTAGGTAGCACTTGCTGTCTCCACTGAAAGGCATCACAATGGAAGGTCTTGGAAAGAGTGGGGTGGGGAGAAGCTCTACGTCATGAAAACTAGCAGGCTTTCCGCTCAGACAGACACTGGTGCAAACTCTAGACTATGGCCCTAGGCTAACCGTCACGTCTGGAAATGAACTCACTCCCATAGTCCGTTTCCACCCCAAGAAGATACATGCATATTAGATGAAGAAGAGCACAAGGAGGTAGACACAACTTGGGATAATCAACTGTTGTGATAAAAAGAGAAGTTTTAGCCCAAGAACAAAGTTCACAAAGGTTAGGAAAGAAGAAAGAATGCAATGAGAAAACACAAGAGAGGATCTGGAAAAACAGATACTTCACCATGGGGATTGCAATCAATGTGATGAAAGAAAATGAATTGTATGAATTGCTTAATGGGAAAGCGAGCTGTGCTTTACGGGATTCACAATAAAAAGATAAGCTCAAAATGGAAGTTTAAAGATGAGTATGATTAAATAACACTGAGGAGTTCTGTCTTGGAAGAAGTATAATGGTCAGGTACTCCTTAGCGGCAAGGATGGCAAAATTTCATCTTACTTAACTTGGACACTTTGCTAGGACAGGCCAGTCTCTCGAGAAGGATCTCATGCTTAGTAAAGTGGAGGGGCAGCAGAAGACAGGAGGCCCTCAAAGACATGGATCAAAACTGTGGCTTCAGCCATGGGCTCAAGCACAGAAGGTGAGGATGGCCTCGGATCCTGCAGTGTCCTGTTGTGCATAGGTTCTTATGGGTCAGAACCGACTCAGTGGCACGAAACAACCCCATGGCTCTATAGGGGCCCTTGGGGCAGAGCGAATACATGATCAGCTGTACTCGGCAAGGTTGCCAATTTGAAAACACGTCATTCCTAGAGAGAAAAACAGCACTTTCGACTTCCTTAAGAGCCAGAGTCTCAGAATCTCACAGGGACACGTCTCTCTTTTCACCCTTTTCAGCAAGGGCAGTGAGCTGACTGATTGTTATGTTTAAATAAAAACCTCGCTGCCTTAAATGTGGATCATAAGTGTATAAAAAAGTATAAATATATGGAATGTGGACATGTACTTGTTTGTGTGTTTATTTAGAGAGAATGCCTAGAAACCACACCACTCAATGAGTACACTGAACAGCAACACAAAAATTTCAACTCTATCACTTCTACTACTAGTCAGAAACTCACAAGGATAATGGGCATATATTTGAACCAATATCTACGTGCACCAAGATCCTGAGTTATACTACTATAGGAGAAAGTAATGAAATTACTAGACACTGCTTAAATCTTGGCAACACCAGAGTTAGAGTAGACTGTACTTCAGTTTCATAACCTTTCAAACCTCACCAGATTGAGGTGATCAGGGAGTTTAAACCACCAAACAATTGGTCTCAGAAACTGCTTGTACTTCTCATGGCCCGATCAATGACTGATAGTGTGCATTACAATGATTCCCTGAAATGGACTTCCACAAGGACAGATAAACCTCTATGAGCACCAATAATATAATAGCCACAGTGAATTCTAACATGTCATAAACAAACATCCATGAATTCTGGATAATATGAAAAAAAGAATAAAAGTTCATGGGTCAAATTTAAAGGATTCAAGGGAGCCAAATCATTAGTGTGAAAAGTGGAAAATATAGGGGGTTAAAATGAAGCCCTCATAATGCCTTTCTCATAGAAAAGATACCAGAGGGTAATCACATTTTTATGAGGAAAAGTATGTATATAAAACTAGTCCTGCAGATAAGTGAAGAATAAACTATATAATTACAACACCATGATTTTGCAGTGCCTAGCAGATTAATAAATCTTGGCAATGATTATCTGTGGTTTCTAACATCATAAAAAGAGAGCAGTCTGGCAATATGTGATCCCTGATGCAAACTTGCAACATCGATAGAGTAGCCTTGCCAGAAAAAAGAAAAAGAATTAACCTAGAATATTTTTTTTAGTTTTAAAGGCAATATTTGCAGCATCGAACATGCTATAAAACATCTACAGGGTGTCACATACATAATGAGCAAATAACAATTTGACAGTTCGTTGGACTTCAAAGAAACTGGGTGAGTGAGTGATACCAAGAACTGCAAAAAAATCACTGAAAATATACTTTCAAGACTCTTGGTGGGAAATATAATAAGAAAATGTGATTCTCGATAAATATTAAACGTGTATAATTATTGACCCAGAGTTTTTTATAAAAGCAAAGATAATTACACCATCTTTTTTCTGACATAAACCAATATCTCTTATATAAAAGAGTCATAAGCTGTTAAATCATCATGACTCTCTATTAAGGTCAAACTGTAAGAGTACCTCAAAAATAGTTATTAAAAGTGGGATTGTAAGACGCATATTTGCAGACTGAGATTTGAAAATCAGCATGAGCTGCACAACCCCATGCAGAGGACCATTCCTATACTGAGGCAGTGACAGATCCTTTGTCTAGAGGGAAAGAAGAAAAAAAAAATTAGTGTCAGCTACATCTTTGCAAAAGCCATCCTGCTGGGCAGTAGCTTTGTAATTATAACCGTATTTGTCTACCTTCTTCAACTATTAGGGTACTGATATGCATAGCAACATTTCCCAAATAGTCTATACTATAGACTCTATAGTGTTCATTATTATACTTGTATAAAACTAGCATGCTTACAAAATGAACGAGAGTTTTCGTCTCCATGCTTTATGCCCCGAAATATTTACATAGGTTTCTTGTTTCACTTTTTCTGCCTTCTGGGAATGCTTCTTAGAATTTAATCTAACTTTATAATTATGTGAAGATATACTGATAGTGTTATTAAATAAAAATAAATATATTAGATAGATACATAGTCATAAATTTAATTATATATACCACACACATATTTAAGAAGCATGGTTTTTGTTGTTGTTGTTGTTTCCCTGAAGCATGTTTGTTTTATACAATTAAAATCACATCTATGCTTTGGCTCTAAACTTAGTAAACCTGCTTTAGACATAGACTTACTTTAAAATGCAGAAGTGTTTGTGTGTATGTGTGTATACACTTGGATAATCTTTTAGAGAATATGTAGTACATCAATTGGAAAGTACACATTCACCCTAACAAAAGTTCCCTCAATACGGTCAAGTTTTTAAGGCCTAAGTTACACCTAAGAAAGTTAGAGCTAAAGGAGAAAACAGACTTACCTACTCCCAGTCATATACTCACGTACATTTACTGGCTATGTGTCCACTCACTGTCATGAAGTCAATGCCATCTCGTAGTGACCCATCAGACAGTGTCCCTGTGGATTTCTGGTGGAGTAGAAAGCCCCGTCCTTTGCCCTCAGAGTGGCTGGTGGGTTTAGATTGCTGACCTTGTGGTGAACCAACCAACTTGTAACCACGACTCTTCCAGGGCTCCATGGATATGTACTAGTGACAGGCGATTTTCTAGGTGCTGAAGATATCATCAGTGATCCAGAAAATCAAAGTTCTCATTACTACACGGTTTCCTATAGAGATTCTTAAATATAAGTATTTACGGTAGCAGAGAGCTGCATCTTCGTCCTGTTGAGGAACTGCGTGGGGGGCGGGGGTGTTGAACCACAGACCTGTGGCTAATAGTCTTAGGGTTAGCTGGCAGCACCACAGGTGAGTGTGTTCTTCCTTTGGCTCAGGAATTACACACGGTTAGATCCGAGTCAGTAGCCCAACACAGCAGCATTGTGGGTGAAGGTATTTGTTTATATGTGAAATTGAAAACTCTATCTAAAAGTTTTAAATCAGATAATGATATAGAGTACTTTTCAATGGTTTTTTGTTAATTCAGTGAATATTCTACCTGACAAGTGAACAATTGATCAAATTGACATAATATAAGCAAAGAGATGAGCCAGGAGGCCATTTTACTAACTAAATGAGAGAACATTGCAGCAAAGGAGCAAATAAACCTTCTATGTAAAAATATTTTATTTTGGGGGATGGAACACAAGGTAATTATAAACTGTTTTGCTATGGGAAGTAGATTAATGTCTCACACATCTTTTTCCATATTAATCTATGTAATGTAGCTCTTGATCTCAATATATTGTCCAAGATATTTATGAAATATGGTAACATCTCACTGGCATTGAATCGGTTCTGACTTGCAGGGACTGTAAGATAGAGTATAAATGCTCCTGTGAATTTCTGAGGGTATAAATCTTCATTGGAGCCAAGAGCCTTTCTGCTGCAGATGGTTTCTTATTGACATGTGGTTAGCAGATCAGCTCATAATGTTTTTTCACCAGGACGCCCACATTATAATTTCAGGTAGGATGATTGAAAATACCATGATATCAGAATTGGAGCAAGACTTGTTAACAATATTCCCCAGGCAAATATCACAACCTTGATTGGTGACAGGAGAAGCTGAAGCACTCTACGACGGTCAAAGCCTGCAGCCTTCCATATGGATTACAACTCAAAGTGAAGAAAATTAAAATCCTCATAACTTGAGCAATAGGTAACTTTATGATAAACATAAAAAAGATTGAGGCTGTCAAGGATGTCATCTTGCTGAGATCCACAAACAATGTGTATGGAAGCAGCATGCAAGTGCATAAATGATAATTAGCATTAATAAGTCTGGTGTAGAAGATCCTTCAAGAATATTGGAAAGCAAGGAAGCTACTTTGTGGTAAAGTATGCCTGACCCAACCCATGGCATTTTCAATCTCATATGCATGTGAAAGTTGGACACGGGATAATGAAGACTGAAGAAAAATCAATGCATTTGAACTAGGGTGCTGGGGAAAATATCAAGAGTCCCAGAGCAAACAGCTCGATCTTGGAAGAAGTAACCCTAGAGGGTTCCTTCAGCAATGACAGAAATACTTCAGCTTACATACTCTGGACATAGTGGAGAGAACAGCCTCTGGGAGAAGGGCATCAGTTTTGGTAAAATGGAGGGGCAGTGAAAAAGAGGAAGCTTCTTAAGGAGAGGAAATGACACAGTGGCTGCAACAATGTGCTCAAACATAAGAACACTTGTGAGGATGGTGCAGTATTTCTTTCTGTTGTACATAGAGTCAGTAGGAATTGGAGCCAACTCAATGAAACCCAAAGAAAAGGCCATTAAGTGCCGTGAGAGCTCTGGTGGATGAGCGGGTGTGAGTGGGGGCAGTGGTTGTTAGCTGGGCTGCTATCTCCAAGTTGCTTTCTCCCAATATTCAGTAACCACTAATAAACTGTGTTTTCTATATAATTGCTGTTTCATAGAAGTGGGATAAACAAGTGTATTGAAATTTTAATTACTGACATTTTATAAACTGGGACAGACTGCATTTTTGCTGTAAAAGCCTAAGTTTACTTTTCTTCAACTTCAACCTAAACTTGCATATGAACAATTGATGGTGTTTTCCACAATCAGTTCCTGGATTTGCTTGGATTGATAAGAAGTTTTTTTATTGTTTACTGAAATATATGTTGTCAATTTAATTCTTATATACTCCATATTTTAGGTCCACATGCATAGTAGCCATTCCTGTTGTAAAGGACTATTTGCATTGAAGAAGTCAACAGGCTAACAAATTTCTGTCATGTGATATCCAGCTCTATTTCTATCATCAAGACAATATTTTCCAACTGCTGACCTTCTAGTTGTCCAACTTTTTAGTTTCTGTCACAAGTGATTGTCTTTATAGAATATGTGATCAATTTTAGACTGAAGAAGTTGGAATTGTTCGATATTTTCATCATTGGTGTTAGTGCTTGGTGGGTAAATTTGATAACAGTTCTGTTAACTGAATTTTCTTGTGTGCTAGTTTATATCAACCTATCATTGAGAGCTTGTGCTACATGCTAGTACTTGATACGTTCTTTTGGATAATGAATGTGATACAATTCCCTTGAATTTAGATCTTCAGGTAGAGTAAAAAACAAACAGACATCAAATTCACAGCCATTAAGTTAATTACAACTCATAATGAGTAGAGCTCCTCCATGGGTTTTTGACACTATTATTCTTTATAGGAATAGAAAGCCTTACTGCTTTTACACAAACCTGCTGTCAATTTTGAACTTTTGGCCTTGTATGTCACAGCTTAGTGCATAATCCATTATATGATTATTTGATTTGAGATGGTCAATACTAGTCCATTTTAATTCACCAATGTCTAGGATATCTAAGCTATGCATATATTTGTGGACAACTTCCAATTTTCCAAGATCCACAGTATTTATATTCCAGGTCTCATTCGTTAATAGATGTTTGGAGTGGTGTCCATCAGAAAATGAAGAACATCAAAGTTTTGCTCCATCAACATCTTCAATGTCAACTTTACTTTGGGGAGGCACCTCTTTCCAGACATAGTATTAGATCTGAACATTTTCTGCTGCTAGTTAGGAGGTTTTCAGTAGCAATTCCCTCATAAAAGGATTGCCTCTTATTTATTCCTAAGACTGTCCTACTTTGTAAGTTCAGTGTAAACCTGTTCACCTGGATGGACCTGCTGGTATTTGAATATTAGTGGTATAGCTTAACAGGAACCTTGAAGCCAACACTGGGTGACAAACTGATGGACAAGTGGGAACTCTTCCAGTATGATCCAGCATTACCATTTGTATTTACTTAGCCAAAAACATTGGAAGCAAAAGGACACAGAAATATTTGTCACTACTGTTTATGTGTATAAAAGACAAAAGGATGTAACCATCCTAAATAATAATCAACCAGAAATTTCATAAATTAATAGTGACATACTTTTACAATATATACAGCAAAATATATTAAAAGAGTTATGACTTAAAAATAATATCTGAGCAAACAAAGCATGGTTTTTAAAAAGTACAAATTCTCCTAGCACATTGATATTAGAATTTGTAAATTGGCAAATCTGGAGTCAGAAACCATACCTGCAGTGACTTCCTCAGGTACCTTGCAAAATGGGAACCACATCTTATCTTGAGGGAACTTTTTTAGTAGATAGATACTATTTTTATCTTGATAAGCATGTGGCAACAGCCATATGAGTAAATGCATTTTCAAATGCATTGAGGGAACACACTTAGCATCTGTTCATTTTATTATTTATAAAATACACCTCATTAAAGTTTTGCTAATTCTACATGTAAACAATATCCTGGTTTTGTTTTCATTTTAATAAAATGTCTGAAGCTAAAATTCTATGCTCTCTGAGAATTAGATGCTACTTAGTGCAGTTTGATTTTAATGGTATTGTCTAAAGCATTTTATAGCAAAATTTTATGATCTAAGAGCATGTTGGTTTTGCTCTGTGTTCAGTTGTCTGCCTTGTTGAAACAGCCACAATAAGTTTATTTATCTAGCGGTCCATTAGGAAAATGCAATGTCCCCTTTTCAAGGATGATTTTATACTGCTTCACACCCAGTAATTATCACAATTCTAAATCAATCTGCAATGTAGGCTTAATTCCCAATTCTGATACAGTACTCTATTAAACTGATTATATGGTATGTAAATCTAATGCCCTTCGCGTCTTTTTGATGACATGTGGGTTTTGAGATGGGTTTTTTTTTGGTGTCAAATGTATTTTTAGTTTTCCCAAAATGTCCATTGCTTGGAAGACCTGCCAAAGGAAGCTTTCAGGCTCTTCCAACTGAACTCAGACACATTGTGTCTTGGCACAGATGGTGAGACTCAGCTGCTGTGTGAATCAGGTAAAAGCACCCTTCTAAGTGCTGCTGGCAGTTTTCCTGAGTCTTGACAATCACAGGTGTTCCAGATTTCCTTTTTTTAAAAAAAAAGCATCTCCACAATTACAAATCATTTGCTATGATGTGTGTTTTGAAAATAAAAGAAGCTTTTCCCATCAGAGGAATAGGCGATTAAGGACTGTGATCACTTTAATCATATTGTCAGGTCTCTTACCTCTAAATTCTATATTATGGAGTTTTATTTATTTATTTTTACTAAGAAAAGACAGTGAAAGGCATTTAGGGAAATACAACTCAGTATGAGATGGGTGCTGCAAAAAGTAATGGACCCTGGCCAGGAGATACAATAACAAGTGAGAGAGGACAATAGGCCATTTTCACAAAGTGCTTAGATCAAGCGAAGGGAGGCAGGGTGGTCTCCAGCAGAGATAACATTAAGAAACAGCAGGTTTACATTATTGAATTATATTTGTCTTTTTAACCATAAAGATGACCAACACTATTTTAGCTAGCTGGATAATTAAAATGCCTGTACTAGACTAAGTACTCTTGATCTGATTGCTCACTTAGAAATGGATCTTACAAAGAACTAAAACGAGTAACATTGCATGCCCACATTCTGATATGCTCACTGACAACAAATGTGTGCATGAGCAAATATGGTGACGTAAGCTGAGGGTGCTGGGCTATCAAAAGACATAAAGGCTTGACAGTAAACAAGTGGCCTTCTAGCTGAGAAGCAACAAAGCCCACATGGAAGAAGCACAGCAGCCTGTGTAATGCTGAGGTGTTGAAGATATCAGGCATCCAAGAACTAAAAGTTATATCATTATAAATAAGGGGGTACAGATTGGGGACTCAAAGCTCATCAAAAGGTGAAGCGACATCCCCTTACAGAGGGGTCAAAGAGAGGACATGAGCCGGTCAAGTTACAGTGTAACAACAATGAGATATGCAACTTTCCTCTGGTTCTTAAATGCTTCCTCCCACCCACTCTAATGATCCCAATGTTACCTTGCAAATACAACTAGAGCAGGGGAAGCACATTGGAGGTGGAAACATGGGGATTTCAAGACAGATAATTCCTTCAAGAACAGTGGTGAGAGTGGTGATACCGGGAGGTTGGAGGGAAGGTGGAGTAGAAAGGGGAAACCAATAGCTGGCATCTGCATGTGACCTGCTCCTTGGGGTATGGACAACAGGGAAATGAGTGAAAGGACACATCAGACAGTGTATGATATGACAAAATAATAACAAGTCGTAAATTATTAGGGGTTAATGAGGGAAGGGGAGTGAGGAGGGAGGGTAAATGTGGAGAACTGATAAGGGGTCCTAAGTAGAAGGAGGATGCTTCAAGAATGATGATGGCAACAAATGTGCAAATGTCGTCTGCGTACAATGGATGTATTGATCATGATAAGAGTTGTATGAGCCCCCAATAAAATTATTTATAAAAAAAGAAATAGACCTTCAATGAATCAATTCAGGCAGCTGTGACAATCAATCATAATAACATGTGGAGAAACAGCTGTGAACTGGAATGAGTCTACATTGATTAGAGGATTTTCTACTGAAGAAACCATGGAGAAGGTGAAGAGCAACCACATTCTTTCAGTAGAATTTACAGTTGAATATTGAAGAACATGTATTTGAAATCTAATGGCCACTTATACATGGATTTTTTCCCCTCAATTACTATTAGAGTGAGCTTATGTGCTATGATTTTCGACTTAAATGAAACACTAGAGGTTCTTTTCTGTTCATGGGAAGTTCTTAAGCAAAAACAGACAGCACTTGAGCTCACCACGGGAGAAACAGGGAAAAAAAATCAGGTATAAGAGGGCCCACACATAGCTCAAATCAATGGTGTTCAAAGGTCAACTCTAAATTATAAGTAGATTTTTAATTACTCCGGATTGGTTCCTCTACCTCACTAGGTGTTGCCAGGTCAACTATGCTATCATTAAATATGCTTTATTTCCACCCCTAGAAACATGGCTTTCTTTTGCTTTGTATTATATTTAAATGATAGACTTATCACACAGACCTCTGTGGTGGAGTAACTATATTTAAAATGAAACACAAGTGGTGCAAAGGACATCAGATTTTTTATTTCGTGTTTGTGTGTGTGTGGCATCACTGCTCTGGTGGGAGTAGGGAGGAGGACATCAGATTTTGAAGTTGCGAGTTAGCACAACCTGGAAAAACTGGAGTAGAAAGTTCTAAGATGCCTTAAATGAACTTTGGCGGTACAGAAGACATCATCAGAGTTACAGTTAACAATGTGCAGGACATAAGCTAAGAGGGGTCAGGGCCTTTGCAACATTTTTATGAGCTGATGTATAGATGGAGTTTAATTCTGCTTACATTTTAAAATCAGAAGGAGTTCATGAAAAGAAGAATGCTAATTTTATTTACTACATTCAAAATAGAAGAGAATAGAGTGGACATAAGAAAAACTAAAATAGCTACATATGTCTAGGAAAACAGTGGTCATGACTTTAACTATCAGTGTTGAATCTACTTTAAACCTGGAGCACACTTAGACATGGACTAGAAGGAAAAGAACTAATATAGAACTTAATAATAAACTCTACTTTTGTTGCATAATAATTTCATAGGTCGTAGAGCAATTTAATGAGATGTGAAGACCTATCGAGGACCTTTCAAAAAAGTTAGACTTCATCTTTCTCCAGATTCAGTTAGACATAGGTATTAAAAATTCAAATTGTGAGCAGATTGGAAGTTTTATATGTGAATATTGAACTTAAGGAAGAGTTAAGTATTTTTGTCAGTTGCTAGGGCGTTGACTGTAACTCACAATGACTATGTATAATGTTTAAGGTGCTTTCTTTACAATCATTGATGTGTTTTAGTCCATCCTTCTGGAAATTATATCAATTTAACTCATTGATGGATTCCCTATTTTTATTGATGCTGTACTTCAGAAAACATGAAGTATTTTTATGGTGGTGTCTCTTTCCTCATGATGTGTCTGTCCCAAGGAAGTAAAAATATCACCATCCTTGCTTTTTGTAAATATGTTTTCTTGCTAATTCTGGTAGTCTAAAATAAAGCCAATATTTTGTTGTCGTTAACAATATCCTTCAAATACATCAGTTAGTCTTTTTTCTTCCTTTTTACTGTGTAACATTCACATGCACATGAGATTACATTAAGTGGCACAAATTCAGGAATATCCCATATAGTAATAAGAGTTAAAGCTTTATGTCTGGTTAAAATCCCAAAAGGCATACAGGCTCACAAAACTGGAACATTTTAACAACTAGATACAGTGTCTACACTAGAATGGATTCTCATACATATATGAAAATATTTCCTAAATTTTATTGATTTAATATCTGAATTTATGTTCAGATAATACAGGAGGAACTATATAATACTAAAATGTTAAGCTTCTATTCACACATTGGATTGTCATGATTCAAGATACATTAAAGACAAAATACTCTCAATTATTAAGTAATATTTAATTTATCTTTATAGATGATACTCAAATCTTTAAATTAAAGAATATGTATCTATTTTATTAAAATAGATTTTGTCCCATAACTGAAGAAATTCAAATTGCATAATTACTAATGTCATTGGGAATAAAATTTCAGAACAATTCCCAGACATCTTAGCAACTTTTCTTCTTGCTTATTAAATCAGCAAAATATATAATCATGGTTATATCCTGAGATTTCAGCAAATTAAATCCATTATTATATGCAGGACAAGGAAAAATATTCACTAGCTAAATGAGGATTAGCTATACATTTCTTGGTGTGGGTAAAATTTCATCTTGAATCTAAATTGAAACTTAGACTGTCATAATAAAAGAGGAAAGCCATCAATGATATGGTTTAATACAGACACTGCAACAATGGCTCAAATATATAGCCATTATGAGTATAGCACAGGAGTGAGCAATTCTTCCTTCTGCTGTACTCCAGGTGACTATGAGTCAGAATCAACTCAATAACATGCAATAGCAACAAATACCGCTCTGTGATGTAGTAATATGTAAAACTATGCCAGGATGTTTAATATCAAAATGTCTTACATGGCACATTTGAATAAACATTAAATTTTGGACTTGAATTCTTCTTTTTATTGTCTACTTTCCATTTTCAGACAATTTTTGCCATCCAACTGCTATGACTAAATTTCCCTGCTCCCCCCACCTACATAAGTCGCTTACAAGATATTACATGAGTTCAAAAACACCCTAACGGAAGAAAGTTAAAGACCATGAAGCACACAAGGAATAAAGGAATCACCATGTCAAGGAAATGGTGGAAGAGAATTGCTAACCTGTTCTGGAATGTAGAGTAGTTAAGTGCAAATTGAAGAAATGATGAAACATTTTAGCTAAATAGAAAATTTATAAAGGCAGCTGAAAAAGATAAAGTAAAACATTCTAATAAAATGCAAATCCTGGGGTTAGAATATAAAAGGAAAGATTCTTAAATATCTCTAGATGAAAAATTTAAACTATAACACACAAAACTTGATTTGCTATATTGGAGACTTCTGTGAGCAAGTTACTTAATGATTCAGGAAGCATCAAAGAAAGATGGAAGAAAATCAATGTCCCCAACCAGCTGTTTTATGATCAGACATTTCGAGCGATTGCATAAATCAAGAACCAATGGCACTGAATGAATACACCTATTTTGATGGGAATGTTTGAAGAAATTGACAGAGTCCTGGAGGCATTCAGTAGTTAACGTTGAGAATTCTGAAAGACAGCAGTCTGACCAATCACTTGGAAGGTATTCATATCTGTGCCCATTCCAAAGAAAGGTGATCCAATATAACACAGAAGCATTGAATAATATAAATAATATCACATGCAAGTATAATTTTGTTTAAGATAATGCAAAATTAGTTGCAGCAGTACTTTCATAGGGAACTTCCAGGAGTTCAAGCTGGATTCTGAAGAGGACACGCTAGGAGGGATATTATTGGCAACATCAGATGAATGTTAGCTGAAATCAGAGAATCCAAGGAAAATGTTTGCTTGTGCATTATTGACTATGCAAAGTTATTCCACTATGTGAGCCATCATAAACTATGGATAACATTGCAAAGAATGGAAACTAAAAGAAAAAAAGAACATTTAATTATGCTCATGGGAAATCTGTACATAGACAAAGAGACGGTTGTCTTAACAGAACAGGGTAATTCTGACTGAACAAAATCAGAAAGTATAGGTTATGGTTGTTTCCTTTTGCCATACTTATTCAATCTGAGAATGTGAACTATATGAAAAAGAAAAGATGGGATCAGGATTGAAGGCTTATTAAAAATTCATGATATGTAAATGAAAAACGTTGCTTGCTGAAAGCAAACAGAACTTGAAGCACTTACTGATGAAAATCAAACAATATAGTATTCACAATAGATTACAACTCAATGCAAACAAGTCCACAATCTTCATAACTGGGCCATTTGGCAACAGCATATAAATTGAGAAAAGACTGAAGCTGTCAAGATTTATTGGGAAAATCTGTTGCCGAGATGTTTTTACAGTGTTAAAGTGAAAATTTTCCAGCTCAAGGACTGAGCTATGCTTTTGCTAAGTCGTGGTATTTTCAATCAACTGACATGTATATGATAGGTGGACAATAAAGAATGAACACTGGAAAATAATTGATGCATTGAAATTATAGTGTCATTGAAGAGTATCAGAAGTACTCTGGACTGCCAGAAGAAGAGATAAATTTGCTTGGAAGAAGTATACCCAGAATATTCCTTAGAAGCAAAGTTGATGACATATTTTCTCCCGAACGGTGGGTATGCTATTAAGAAAGCTCAGTCATATTAAAAGAGCATTTTACTCGATAAGTTAGAAGGTCAGTGAAAAAGAGAAAAACCTTTGATTAGATTGATTTACACAGTCACTGCAACAATGGGCTTAAACAACTTAATGATTGTGAGGATGTCACAAGACTGAGCAATATTCTGTGCTGTAAAACAGTCATGATGAATCAGAACTGACTCAAAGATACCGAACAATAGGAGAAAAAGGTTATTAAAGAAAGAGCCATGAGTATTTTCAGGCAGCACAAAGATGTCATTCACTTTCTTATGAGTTTTAGGAGAAAATATTGAAGATATTCCATGTTACAATCTTTATTTTTATTCCGTACTTAATTGTTAGTGAATGCTGTCAATTAAATTCACAAACACAGAAAACTCACATGCAACTGAGGAGAGTGCTGCTGTTCTTGTAGCATCCTCACAAACATGACACCTGAGTCCATTTTTTACAGCCACTGCACCAGTAAATCTCCTTGGGAGTCTTCCTGTTTTCTATGAAACTACATATCCCCCCTTTAAAGAATGAAAATACAACACAAAAATGTCTTCAGTAGTTTTAGATATGCGGAAAAAGAAAAATGAAATTCACTACTTATGTATAAGTTTCTCAGGTGCTCTGGTTGTATGGTGGTTATTTGTTGAGCTGTTAACAACAGGATAAGTAATTCAGCTCTGTGCTATATGGTGACTTACAATGAGTTTGAAATGACTTAATGCTAATGTCTAGATTGACTTAATCATTCTAATACTTTTTCAGCAACATAAATGGTGACTATAGATGTGGACTTCACCAAATAAAGCAGATAGGAATTAAATTGAGCATACCCCTGGGAAGGAATAATAGAGATGTTAATTGCCACAAGATCTCACAAGATGGTAATCTCCACAAGGTGGAGATTTAATATCACAAACTCAAACAAGGTTAGGAACTGATAATGGAGCAGAGCATCGGTTGCTTGTATCTAAGTTCAGGTTAACGCTGAAGAAGATTAAAACAAGTCTATGAGAATCAAACCACAATCTTGAATATGTATTACCTGAATTTCAACAGTTTCTTGAGAACAGATTTGATGCATTAACACTAATGACACTACTGAGCTGTGGGAGGACATTGAGAGCATCATGCACGAAGAAAGCAAATTGCCATTTGAAAAATAAGAAAGAAAAAAGTGTCACAAGAGATTGTGAAACTTGCTTCTCCGCATACCGTAGCTAAAACAGATGGAAGAAATGATCAAGTAGAAGACTAAATCTAAAAGTGCCACAGGACAGTTTTTCAAGAAGACCAAAGAACAGGGTTATAGTGGAGTTGAAAATCAAAAATTAAAAATACTTCAAACTGAAGGATCTGAATAAAAAATTCAAGTTGCAGTGTTGAATAGTACATGTGCAATATATTGAATCATGCAAGAATCACAAGAAGAAAGAAAGATTGCACAGAATGGGTGTACTCAAAAGAATTGATCTAAAGCTACCAGAGAAATCCCATCAGAGGGAAGTCTGGTGTTACCTGGAAGGCAGAAAAATAACTTCAAAGGTAAGCCCAAAACTTTTTCTTAAAGTTGAAAATCAACGATGCCTGCTGAATATTACTGCCTTTCTGCACAACTGACCAGCAACTCCACTGGCTTCTTGCACCCAAGTGATTGTGCCTCCCAGCATAATCCCACTCTACTATACTTGCTGAACTTCTCTGCCACTGTTTCAAATCTAGTACCTCTCTAGGTTCTGTGGGTTTTCATAGATAGTAGTTTGGGTGGGTAGCTTGGCATAGATATCTTCACTACCCAGGGTGGGCCATCCACCAAGCAATGCTTCTCCCTCCATTCATTCCCCTCTATCTTCCTGGTCCCACCTCTATGTGCTTTGTTCACCAACCACCACACAACTGAAGAGTGCAAATGTCAATGCAGCCAAAAGATCAGTAATCCTCACCCAAAATAGGTTTCTTTTTATTTGTGTTACTTTTCATTGTTCCCCACTATATATTCTTCTTATGGGACCCTATACCCACCCCTTTCCTGGTGGCTCACATAAGAAACATGCGTACCACCATCACAGATATGGGAGCATCCAGTCAAACTAGGCGTTATTTGTTTGTTTGCTTGTTTTAGCTTTTTAAATGTGCTGATTTTCTTTTCCTTCCCTTCCCTTCCCTTCCCTTCCATTTTCTCTTCTCTCCCCTTTACTTCATTTTCCTTTTGCCCTTCATCCACCGGTGCCTCTCTGAAGGCACAAAGCCTCTCATGTTCACTCTGTGACAGCACCAAACTCTGCCACATCCACACTCAAGTCATACCTCAGTCTTCTTATCCCTACTCTTTCTCTTTACGTATGTCCTTTTTGTCTTTTCCCCTTCTTACTTACCTATATTCCTACGTTCTCTTTTTGTCATTCTCCAGGGACTAGTCTTTCCTGAGAATGGGCCCAAAGTATTTGGGGCTAAGTTTGACCATCCATTCTGTCCTAGTTATATAACCTGTTTAGATTTGAGACTTACAAGCAAAGGGGTGGAATTTAGCCTGATTATCAGGTCAAAGCTTTTTGACCTAATTTGGAGGTGATAAGGAGATAAATAGCTCATTGTAGGTGGGAAACACACTCATTCTCTGAGAGACATTGCATTTGACAAGACACATGGCACTATGCTAGTTCCCTGAGCTGGGGAAGGCATGTAGAGACCCCTGGCAATGCTGAGATGCTTACAATGCTACTGGATCCACAGGATATTCCACCCACTGGTCTGTGGTCTTCCTGAATTCAACATCATTTCATGTGTTTCATGAGTCTGAAAGGATTTCATAGATTGGTACAAGAATATGGGCTAATATCAGGTTTATGAACTTTGTCTGGTCTGGGCTGGGACATTTTCTCAATATTCAATTGCTGTTTCATAAAGCTTCTTCTTGTACACATATGAGTGTCTCTCTGAATTTGTTTCTCTAGTTCACCCAGACTAACACAATTTTCTCTAAGGATTATTCTATTTTCAAGAAACATATAGTTAGTGTTTTTTATGGCAGTTTATAGTCTTTTCAATATTTTTTACCTTTGCCACAATTGATATACACCCTTAGAGAAAGACCCTTGAAATATATAGATCAAACTCTAACAGAGTTGAAAAGAGAAATAGACATTTCAGCAATAATGTTGTTGGTAGGTGTCATTCAGTCTTTCTGACCAATGGTGAAACAATGCAAAATAGAACAAAACAATGCTGGGACTTGTTCCTATGCCTGAGTCCATTGTTGCAACCATCGCACAATTTTTTCATACCCTTAAGGCCCTCCCCCTTTTTTGCTGTCCCTTCACTTCACCAAAATGCCCAGCCACAGGGACTTCTCCCTACCGACAAGATACCCAAAGTATATAGGATGAAGCTTTGCCATCCTTGCCTCTAAAGAGCAACATGGCTATACTTCTTCCCAGACAGGTCAGTTTGTCCTTTTTTGTTTATTACATATTTTGTATTTTATTAAAAAGTTAACCTCTTCTTACAAATTAATGCAATGCAAGTTACATTAACCTCTTCTTACAAATTAATGCAATGCAAGTTACATGTTGATTAGCTTTCTGTCCAAAGTGTGTGCTCCTGATGCTGAAACAGGTCACAGGATCTCACTTTCCTTTATGTTGTTTCAAATTTTTTTTATGTTTTTTTTTCCAATTATTTTATTGGGGGCTCATACATTGTTTTTCACAATATATAAATAAGCATACTCATCAAGCACCCTCTCATGTCCACTTCTATTATTGTTCTCCAATCGTCCACCTTTCCCCTTAAGCCCCTAGTATCGGCTTTTCCATTCCTTCCCCTCTTCCCCTGGTCTCTCCTCCCCTCCAACCCTCAATACTGTATACATTGTTATGTTTTGTCATATCGTACACTGCCACTGCCCGGCCTCTCCCCCAACCCACTCTTTGATGCCTGTCCTTCAAATAAGAGCTTGTGTATATATCCTTGCTGTTGGTTCCCCCACCCTTCTGTCCACCCTTCCAGTATCTCCAATCTAACCATTGGCCCAAAGGGGCCCATCCATCTTGGTTTCTCCATATCTCCAGCTCCCTTCTATGCCAGTGTGACTTCTCCAGTCCATCTGGATTTGCAAGGTAGAGTTGGGCCCATGATGGTTGGGGGTGGGAAGGAAGGCTTCAGGAACTAGAGGAAGCTTGTATGCATCATCACTGCCTGGCTGTTCCCCGACTGGTCTGTCTCCTCCCCGTGACTCACCTGTAAAGGGGTGACCAATTACCCACCAGTGGGCCTTAAGTCCCCACCCTGCTTTCCTCCTCCTATGTAATGATGTGATTCTTGTTCTTTGGTGCTCGATATCTGATCCCTTCGGCCCCTCTTGATCACGCATGCTGGTGTGCTTCCTGCATGTGGACTTTTCTGTTTTTGCGCTGAATGGTGACTCGATTATCTTCAAGTCTTTGAGATTCCAGGCATTCAAACATTTGCTAGCTGTGTACCATCATTTCTTCTACTATGTTTGCCTTTGTATCCATTTGTCATCGGTGATATCAGGAGTCAATTGGTCCATTGATTTTGATTTTTGTTCTTTGATACCTGATTGTTTCAGCACCTCATGGTTGCACAGGTAAGTGATCTTCTTTTATGGTGGGTTTTGTTGCTTCTGAGCTAGATGGCTGCTTGTTTGTGCTCAAGCCTTTAAGACCCCGAATGCTCTATCTTTTGATAGTTGGGTCCTTCTGCTTTCTTCACCACCCTTGCTCATGCTTTTACATGTGCTCAATTGGTACATTGGGGATGTGTGCACACAGTGATATATGTTTGTTTTCTTTTGTTTTTTTCCCGCCCCATTTGATATCTATTGCCTAAACCTTTTACCACTTTCACCACCATCTGACCATGCTGGCTGTTGTGCTTCTTCTGTGTGGCTGTGGTCTCTTCTCAGGTAAATGGTGTAATGTTTATCTTCAGGCTTTCAAGACACTTGATATATCCTTTGATGGCTGGGCACCTTCAGCTTTCTTCACCACATTTGTTTGTGCACTCATTTTACTTCAGTGATCGTGTTGGGCTATTGAGCCTCAAGGAATGCCAGATTCATAGAACAAAGTGTTCTTGCATTGAGGGAGCACCAGGGAGAGGGCTGAGACTCGTATCAATGATCTCGAAGACAACCAGGTTGACCTCAATAAACGTGAAAGACAATCAAACAAGATAACAAAAGAGGCAGAGAAAAACCTGAGATCAATGAGTGATGCTATGAAAAGGAATAACATCCAAATCATTGGCTTACCAGAACAAGACACAGTGAAGAAATCAACAGCTAACTTAACAAGGGAATTTCTGAAAGAAAATTTCCTTAACCTAATGAACGAGAACCAGCCTATCATGTAGGAAGCAGAGAGGACACCGAGTAGACTAGACCCTAGGAAGAACTCACCAAGACATATAATAGTTAAACTATCCAACTTCAAGGAAAAAGTGAAAATCCTGAGAGCAGCAAGAGAAAAGAGGACGGTCACATATAAGGGCTCTCAGGTAAGAATATGTGCAGACCTATCAATAGAAACCATGAAGAGGAGAAGAGAGTGGACCAATATCTTCCAGAAGTTGAAGGAAAACAACGCCTCCCCTAGAATTCTTTACCCTGCAAAGCTATCAATCAAGATAGATGGGGAAATAAGGGTCTTCCAAGATAAAGAAAAACTCAAAGAATCTGCCATGAGACACCCTACCCTGAGAAAAACCCTTGCCAACTCACTGTGGCCAGAAGACCAACACCCACCAAGCACAAACAGGAGAACATCATATACTCCAACCTCATCCAGGAGCCAACAGACTAACCCCAATTACCAAGAACATATGGCCACAGGTAGAAAACATAGCAATAAAGAAGCCCCCAATAAAAACACAACAGAGCTATGAAAAGGGGAGCAAGAAAACACACACACACAAAAAAAAAAGAACAGAAAATACCAGCAATGCACCCACAGATTGGGATCATAACTCAAATGTCAATGGCCTGAATTCTATCATTAAAACAAAAAGGCTGGCTGACTGGCTTGGAAAATATAATGCTTCAATCTGTTGCCTGCAGGAAGCACATCTTAAGCTTGCAGACAAGAATAAAATAAGAATAAAAGGCTGGAAGAGAATATATCAGGCTAATGGTGAATCAAAAAAAGCAGGGGTCGCAATCCTAATCTCAGATAAAACAGACCTCAAGGATCAAGACATAAAAAGAGACAAGGAGGGGCACTTTATAATGCTCAAGGGTACACTTCATCAGGAACCAGTGAGCATAATAAATATATATGCACCAAATGAGAGACCTACGAAATTTGTTAAACAGACTATTCAGAACATGATAAAAGATGTCACAGATTCAACAATTATAGAAGGAGACTTTAACACGCCACTATCAGAGAAAGACAGATCTTTGGGAATGAGGCTCAGCAAAGAAGCTATAGAACTAAATGCCACAATAAGACGACTAGATTTGATAGACATATTCAGGGCCTTCCACCCAAATGCAAAAAAATACACATCTTTCTCAAGTCCACATGGCACATTTTCAAAAATTGACCACATGCTGGGACACCAGTCAAGCATAAGTAAATTCAAACACATAGAGATCATTCAGACGTCCTTCTCTGATCACCATGCCATAAAGCTGGAGATTAATAAAAGGACCAGTAGTAAAACAAAGGTAAACAGTTGGAGGATGAATAACAAACTTCTGCGCCATGAATGGGTAATGACCCAGATTAGAAGGGAGATTAAAACATTTCTAGCAATTAATGAGAATGAGAATGCTTCCCATCAAAACCTCTGGGACACCGCGAAGGCAGTTATCAGAGGTAGCCTGATTGCAATAGGAGCATATATGAAAAAGGAGGAGAATCTTATGGCAGACACGCTCTCACAAAAACTCCAACAACTAGAACAGAGCCAGCAGAATAATCCCTCCAACAGTTTGTCCTTTTAGGAGTCCTTGGAATTTTCAATATTCTCTAGCACCACAATTCTTGAATCTTCTTTATTCAATGTACAGCTTTCATATGAATATGAGAAAAATTAAAAAAAAACAGTTTGGAGCAGGTGAAACTCAGTCCTCAAAGTAACGCACTTGCTTTTCAATACTTAAAATGTCTTGTGCAATAGATTTATAGACTTAAATAGGTCTTTTGATCTCTAAAGTGCTGCTTCCATGAGATTGATCATGTAAGCAAGCAAGCAAAATCCTTGACATATTAAACATTCTCTTCATTTATCCTAATGTTCCTTGTTGGTTAAGTTGTGACATTTTGGTGTTTTGTACAGTGAGTTGTAATCACAACTGAAGGCTATAATTCTTGATTTTTGTCAGCAAGAACTTCAGGTCTTCCTAACATCTAACAAGCAAAGTTGTCGTAACTCCTTAGCACAGATTGTTAACTAGCCTTCCTCCAAGCCCAGTGAGTCCCTGGGTGAGGGCCTAGGATCCCCCTGCCACCTGAATACTGAACCTATAAATAAATATATACTTAGATTTACTCCCTTCTTAGCATAAATGACTATATTTACGCATGTGCAGGCCTGTGTTTAGACCTCTGCAAGTGCTCGTTGCTCTATTTTCTTCCATGTTCCTTACGTCCCCCCAGCATGCTCAGCCCTCATTTGACGTCCAGTACGTCTTACTTTCCACGTCCTCTTTGCCACCAATTCGGGACCAGTTCTTGTTCCTCCCGTTCGTGAACATGCGTGCCCCCTTTTTCTCCCTCTCCCCTATGCCCCCTAGGAACCGTCGGATCCACTGTTCTCTCCTTCCAACTGTCCATTTAGGAGTGTTCCTTTCTTGATTCAGTCTATTGTGGGGAGTGAGTTCGCAGTACTTCCCCCAAAATGTGGCCCCCCACAAAATATCCTCTGTTTTTGTCTGCTTCAGTCGCTGTCTGCTTCAGTGAGACATGTCCAGTTGCTTTTTGCCCAGTCTTTTCTGTGACCCATTAGGTCTCTGCAGTGGCGTTGTCCTCTCAGCATCATGGATCAGCATGGGGACCAGACTGGCTCTCTTTCACTTCTTCCCTGCTCGCCTGTCTCCCTGTGAGCATGTCATGCTGGCCCCTCCCTTCAACCTCTTCTCGGCCATGGCCACTTCCAGAGAGGGGGGTCAGTCTGGCTCTGGTTATGCCTGGCCCTGGAGCTCTCTCTTTTCATGCATTCTTCCATTTGTCTACACTGTCCTCATGATTGGGTTCTTTAAGGTAGGTTCTCCATGCCCACTCTGGCTTCTGTGGAGATAAGACGGTACTATCTCCCTGGGTGGCTTAGTGCCTTGCTCCCTCCATTATCCTTTCACTTTTGAACTCCCTTTTTCTCCTTCCCTCCTCCATCCTTCTCCCATTACTGTGTTGAACCCACCATGCACCTCCCTGGTTTTGGTGCACCCTCCTCCCCTTTCTCTAGATCTCAACCTAGTTGTTATGATATTGGAAGCTTCTTTTATATAACTACCATGATGGTTACACTTACCTCAGGGAACTCATACAGTACTTCTCCAATTGTGATTGACTAATTCACTTAGCATAATTTCCTCCAGTTCTTCCCATCAAAAGATACGTTCATGTGTTCATTAGTGCTTTTGAGTGAAACATAGTATTCCATTGTGTGTATGTGCCAGAGTTTGCTGATCCACTCATCTCCAAGGGAAATTTAGATTGTTTCCAACACTTTGCAATTGTGAATTGTGTTGCAATAAACACTGGAGTGCATTACCACTGGCCATGATTTATTTTTTACCTCTTCTGGGTATATACCCAATAGAGGGATAACTGGATCATAAGGTAACTCAATTTCCATTTTCATTGAGTATCACCAGACTGCTTTCTATAGCAGCTGTACATATCTACAGGACCACCAGCAATGTCGAAGTGTTCCTATTTCGCCACATCGCTGCCAACGCTTGTTGCTCTCTGGTTTTCTGATTTGGGCTATCCTCAACGATGTTAGATGTTATCTCATGGTTGTTTTGATCTGCATTTCTCTGATGGCTAATGATCAAGGAGCATTTTCTCATATGATTATTGGCTATATGGGTCTCCTCCCTAGTGGAACTTCTTTTCAGTTCTTTTTCCCATTTCTTCAAAGGGTTATCTGTTTTCCTCTTTTTGCAGGCAAGGTCAGTATTGTAGATTTTCATTATAAGCCCATGTCTGTTGTGTTGTTGCTAAAAATCCTCTTCAAGTCTGTGGGCTGCCAAGCTACTCTCTTGGTAAAGGCTTTTAATGCACTCAGGTGTTTTATACTTAGTAAATCCCATTTGTTAATTTCGGGTTCCCCTGCATGCGTACCCTGCCCTATTACAGTTAGTTGTTGTATTCCCCGGGTCAAGGTTCTTAGATTTTTTGCAATTCTTTCACTATTGGTCCTCATCATTTGGATTTTTTACTTCTAGGTCCACGACCCACCTTGAGTTTGTTCTTCTGCATGGGGAGAGGTAGAGATCCTGTTTCATTTTTTTACATGTGGATTTCCATTTTTTCCAGCACCATTTTTAAAATAGGGAGACGTCCTCCCACTTTATGGTTCAGGAGCCCTTATCAAAAATCAATTGTCTGTATGCTAATGGTTTTATTTCTAGGTTTTCTATTCTTTTCCATTGAACAGTGTATCTGTCATTATGCCAGTACCATGCTGTTTTGAGCACTGTGGCTTTGTAGTAGGTGTGAAAGTCAGGTAAAGTGATCCTTTGAACTGTGTCCTTCTCCTTGGGACATTCCTGCTAATTCTGGACTTCTTCCCTCTTCATATGAAATCAGTGGTCAGTTTTTCCATTTCTCTAAAGAATGTTGCTGGTATTTGAATCAGGATAGCATGAAATTTATAAAGTGATCTGGGTAAGATAGACATTTATAATATCTTGAGTCTCCCAATCCATGTGCATAGGATAATCCTTCATTTGTGGAGGCCGCTTTCAAGTTCCTGTAGTAGTGTTTTGCAGTTTTCCTTGCATAGACCTTTTGTTTTGGGGTTACATATGTCCCTAGATATTTCCATTTATTCTTGGGTACTGGGAATGGTACTGTCTTCCTGGTTTCTTCCATGTCTTGTCAGATGTATACAGCAAACCAACTGACTTCTATTTTTTAATATTGTATCCTGCCACTCTTCCATATTCTTCTATAACTCCTAGTACTCCGGTTGGAATTTTCAATGTACAGAATCATGTCTTCAGAGTATAATGATAATTTCACCTCAATTCTTCCAGCTGGATACTTTTGATGTCTTTCTGTAGTCCTATGTTTTTAGCTAGGACCTCCAGTACAATATTGAGTAGTAGTAGAATAAGGGGTATCCTTGTCTAGTCCCTTTTTTTCAGTGGGATTGATTTAGTCTTTTCTTTATTGACTATGATGTTAGCTGTTGGCCTTTCATAGAGCAGCTCATATTAACTTGAAGAACTGCCTTCCATTCCTATCCTGCTGAGAATCTTAATTAGGAAATGGTGCTGGTTGTTATCAAATGATTTCTCTGCATCTATAGATATTATCACATGGTTCTTATACTTTATCTTATTAATGTGGTGTATATTATTAATAGATTTACAGATGTCAAACCATCTCTGCTCCTGGGATGAATCTAACCTGATTCTGATGGATTATAGTTGGTATCTTTGTGATAACCAGATCTATTTATTCTCTTGTAATGGGTTTGTTTAGGTTCTTGACCTCTATCTGGAGTAGTCTAGGGAGGGATTGTTTTTCCAGGTATTTGCCCATGTCTTCCACATTGTTGAACTCATTGGAATACGGAGTTTCATAGTACTTTGTCATTATCCTTTTTTTTTCTGATAGGGTCTGTTGTGATTACCCCTGTACCATTCTTCATCCTGTCTATAGTTGCTTGCTCTTCTCTTTCTTTTGTTAGGTTTGCCAGTGGTCTGTCAATTCTGTTGATACTTTCAACTTTTTTGCTGTGATAATCTTCTGTAGTGTTTTTTCCTCCAATCTTCCTAGTGGTTGATGAATTGTTTTCTGAGCCAGTGTGCTAGCCTTTTTATTTTAATGATGGAGTTAAGGCCATTGACATTTAGAGTTATTATCCCAATCTCTCAGTTCATTGCTGGCATCTCATGACTTTTGATTTGGGTGTTTTCCTATAACCCTTTTTTATTGCTGTGTTGTGTTTTTCTGGGAGGTTTCTTTAGTGCCATATTTTCCTCTATGGTCATATTTTCTTAGTGATTCATATCAATTTATTGGCCTGTAGGTGAGGTTGAACTATATGATGCTCTCCTGTTTGTTCTTTGGTGGGTGCTGGTCTTCTCGGAATAGTGAATCGTGAAGAATCTTCCTCAGGGTTGAGTGTCTCAAAGCATATTCTTTATGTTTTCCCTTGTCCTGGAAATCTCTTATTGCTCCTTCTATCTTAATAGATACTTTTGCAGGGTAAAGAATTCAAGGGAAGGCAGTTATCTTTCAGCTTCTGGAAGATATTGGTCCACTCTCTTCTCTTCATTGTTTTTGTTGTTAGATCTGCACATATTCTTATCTCAAAGCCCTTGTATATGACCATCCTCCTTTCTCTTCCTGCCCTCAGGATTTTCTCTTTTTCCTTGAAGTTGGATAGTTTATTATATGCCTTGGTGACTGCTTCCTGGAGTTTAGTCTACTTGATATGCTCTCTGCTTCCTTTATGAGTGACTGGTTCTCATTCATTAGGTTGGGAAAATTTTCTTCCAGAAATTCCCTTGTTAAGTTAGCTATTGACTTCTTCACTGTGTCTTGTTCTGGTAGGTCAATAATTTGGATGCTGTTCCTTTTCATAGCATAGCTCATTGAGCTCGGGGTTTCTTCTCTTTTATTATCTTGTTTGATTGTCTTTCTCATTTGCTGAGGTCAACCTGATTGTCTTCAAGATCACTGATAAGGGTCTCAGTCTCCTTTAGTCTATTTGTGAGATTGACCAGCTTGGGTGAAGCTTCTGGTACTTCTTCTGTTAATTCTTGTATTTCACTTTGGTGCTTGGACTTTGTTCCTTCTATTGTGGCCTTGATCCCCTCTATTGTTGCATTGTTAGTCTGTGTAGCTTCCCTCATCTCTTGTATTACTCCAAGCAATCTTCTGAAAATTTATTTTTGTGACAGATCTTCATCAGATTCTTCTATGAGTGTCATTAGTTCTGCTGATATGGTTTGTCTTCCTTGTTTTCTTATTAGGAGTGATGTGGTATGCTGTTTTTTTATGTGATGATTTTGAAGAGGTGGGTGCCATGTTCCTGGTGGACCATCAGGCCTTGTGTACTTTCACAGTGTGATTGGCAATGGGTTAATTCACTTTTTAAGATAAATATATGTACATCATCAAAATCAGTTCTAGTGCACTCTTTCCCCATCCTGCAATCATTTTCTGCTCCCCCATTCCCCTCGCCCCCTCCCTCATCCCCAATACATTATTGATGCTGTAGTCTTCTTTACAGTGGGTTTTAGTCCATTCTGAAGGCTACATTTCTTCATCTTCATCAACAAAGGCTTCACATCCTGCTCATTTCATCAAACAGGATTGTATCCTATGCAAATCATAGGTTTTTAATAAGATTTTCTCCAGTTCTGATGCCAAATGCTTCATATAATCAAGGTTTTCTGATTATTTAGATTTAGTATTCAAATTGATTATGTATAGTGAGAGAAAATAAACCTATCACCCACCTTTCCTGGTTTTCAGCCATTCAGCATCTCTTTATTCTGTCATTTAAGATCATTATGATTCAGGATATTTTCCATGGTAGTGGATTTGCTTAGTTTTATTTTCAATGGGCAGTATAATCATCTGTCAATGCTATTTTAATATATTTTTCCAAATGTCACAGTATCTTTATAACTCTTTGGACATTTGAAACATTGTATTAAAGAATAATAGCATTTGCAAATAGCATGCTGCAATAGTGTATTTACAATGCAATGGGCTTGAAAAAAGAACCAGAAATTTTTTATTATCTTTCAACTTTATTCTTCACTACCATTTGAAGATACCTATTATATTATTAAAGATAAAATATCTCTCTCAGCAAGAAAAAAAGAATGATGACAAGGGTGGATCATAGTATGTAATTAGAATGGCATTTTGTCAAGGGTTATCTGTAATTATATAGGTTTTTTTATTATTGTTATTGTTTTTTTTTCCAGGAGGTTAGTGTGAAAACTAAATTAATACTGTATTATATGTATTGAAATATTTTAGCTCAACTTATTCGTTTAGGTGCCTTTATGGTAGTTGATATTGTTATTATGCTCTCATAAGAGAATAGGAAATTAAGTTTAAGTTTATTCTTGAGTAGTGATATATTTTAACAAGGATGCAAAGACGATTTCCATTGAAACTGTAAAAAATTTAGAGATTTATATTATCACTGTTAGCAGACATTTAGCTAAGTTAAAATTTAATCCTTGAAACTTTATTTAATCTTTAGTTATACTAATACACATTTTGCTCTGAAAACATTAAATTGGCTTATATAAATAAAATATTCTATATGCACAAAATCTTAATAAGTAGAATTTCATTTGCAGATTTGATTTTTAAGCATCTTCAAAATTATGCAGTCAGAGCATGGCTTCCAGTCATTCTCAGGATGTACTTCCCAAAGGTAGAACTGGAGACAGTGATGAGGCGGACTGTAAGCTGAAAAAACTGACCAAAGAAAATTTATTACATGTGAGAATTTGATTTGATTTCTGGAAAAATTGCCCAAGAATTACTGTAAAAATCGCATCTCTGACTTCTTTGGACACTAGAATCAGATTATATCATCTTATAGTGAAAGCTGTGCCTCCAAAATGATTTGAATGTACTTGCACTTAAAGCCTTTTTGTCATTTTTTTTTACTTTCCATTGCGTTCTACTGTAAATCACATCTCATAATAATAAATAAAGCAATATTTTTGAAGGACTACATTTTAGACACTATTAATAAACAATTTTAATTTTAGACAGTTTTATGAAGGTACAATTTAATATTTTATTATTAGCAGAATATTATACACATTATATTTCTATTTTCCAAGAAAGTATTTGATTACTATTTAAACTTAATCATACCAAGAATACTTTAGACTTAGGAAATATCTTTTGAGTACAAAAAGCAAACTAACTTGTAAATAAACCTCACAGACTAGTCTAAGGTTGGTACTCTTCGCTTTTATTAATTCAAGTAATGCTTATTTTGTGCCATAAATGTACTTGTAAATAGTGACAAATAGCTGCATTATGAGTCAATTAAGGCCAGTTCATTCTTATTGTTGCTATTGAATACTGTTATGTCAGCTGAGAATCATACAAAAGAAGAAATCACTGCACCATCTGGCACTACCCACACATTGTTACTATGCTTGTGCCCACTGATACAGCCCCTGCCAACTCATATCATTGAGAATTTTCCTCTTTTCTTGTTGAGCCTCTTTGTTATGAAGCATGATGTCTTTCTCGGGACCTGATTCTTTCTGATAATGGGTCATGTCTCTAGCATTCAATGCAGCAAATATGTTCTTGAAATGCTCTCAAAATTCAGGTAGGGGATACTTAAGGTTGTCATTTGGCTTCTGTGAATTTTAAAGTTTTTCTTTAGCTTCAGTTAAGACTTACACTTGAGCAACTGGTAATCTGTTTCACAGTCAGTCTCTGGCTAGGTTTTAGCTGTTGTTATTGAGCTTCTCCGTTGACGCTCCCTATATACAGAGTCAAATTGATTTCTGTGTATTCCAACTTAAGAAGTATAGATGATGCTTGTGTTGTTAAAATTGTATTCACTATGAAAAAATGCATTGATCATGCAAAATACAATCATGCAATAATCAGCTATATTTTTAGCACCATATTTCCAGCTACTGTTCCTTCTTCTTTGTTTCCTACTTTTAGATTCCAATAATAAATAATTATCAGTCTATCTTGGTTGCACGCTTGATCACTTTTGAACTGAAGGCAGTGGTAGAATTCTTCAATTTCTTATTATTCAAATTCTTCAATTCTTAACTCTTTTTAGTTCTTGGTTCAAAATTTGAATAATATCTTACTGACTGGATGCCCTTGTATGTAAATAGGTTTTATCCTATCCCAGAAAGCATTGTGCTTGAAGATAGATCTTGAAATATACTTTTGACAATGAATCTTACGTCATTCCTTTCAAATTGGTTATTCCTAGCATAATAAAATATAAAATGTTCTAATTTAAAATGAACGTTACCAGTCGTTTCAGCCCACTAAACCTAGAATATTATTCTTTATATGTTTCACTTAATTTTTTTAAATGGCAGTTTTCCTAGATTCATATTCATACTTTTCATGTTCTGAGTATTAGTAGATTTTTGCAACTGTTCCTTCATATTTTGAGTCGTGCTCCATCAGCAACTGAAGATTCTGAAAGACTTATTCTTGTAGCCTTTACTCCATCTATGCAAATATAGTTGACTCTACTTTTGAAAAAAGCAGCTCTTCCTCAATCATATTTTCAGTGACTAATCCACCAGAGTAGATGGTGTATTACTTCTTCTTAGCCTGTTATGATTCTTGAAACTCTACTGATAACTGCTCATTTTGGATCATCGTGCTGGTATTTTAAATAGTAGTGGCATAGCTTACAGCATCCTAGCAACACACAAGCCCTACACAGTCCAATAGGAAGTTTTATATAAAATGAGGAAAAACCTGGGATAAAATTCAAATGTTAAAAAGAATAAGCTTTCTGGTCAAATAGAGAGTAGTGGAACTCTCACAGAGATAGCTCTTTGACACTCATCACACCTGAAACTGACCTCAACATCCCCTCTGTTCCACTGCTTCTGTAGCTTAATTTTCACTGAACTGATGTAATGGTCTGTAAGGTAAATGATAACCCCAGAGAGGTAAAAACAATGAGAAAAATAAAAAATCTGAGCTCAACATGGCAATATTTTCCAAGGGTAAAGTTCAGAAAGCAGGAAGATGGAAGAATGACTTAGGGGAATAGTAAACATAGGGAGTTAGTGGGAACTTGTTTTCAAGTGTGGTAATTACAATCAATTTCACAATTCAAAGTGTGAATGAGCTGTTGATTGAAAGATCATGTATCAACTTTCAAACAAATAACTATTCCAAAAGACAACAACATGATGCAAGGCCTGCCTCTTTAATCTCGTCTCATCACAGAGGTATCTTTTTAACATATGAAAACCGAAGTGAAGTCATATTCCTTTAAATGTATTTTTATATTTCCTACATATCCTTATACTCCTATTCATTCACTGATTTTCTTGGCTTTTTAATTGTTTCTCTTGTTGTTATATCAGCATTCGAGTTGATTATGATTGATTCCTTATTTCTTTCTCTAATTCTAGGAAGAGATCTCAATTCAGAATATAGTGTTCAGGGAATTCATAATTGCATAGTTGACCTCTTGATGCAATGTTCTTGAACACTGTGTCAGTGAGGACTAAAATAATAAGTGCTTATGCCAATGCTCTCCGTCTCTTCCTTAAAGTGATTTAGATACCTTCAGTTTATATTGGCACACAAATGTGTCACTCACAATTGGATTTGTCATCTGCCGACACAGTCTGAGTGCTATTCTATTTCAGGTGAAAACAATTCAAGTTCTTCTGGGCACAGGTTGCCCTGGTAATAATGAGAAGTTGCCATGAACTTAATACTGCAGATCATGTATTCCAGCTAAGGAGACAACAGATCTAGAAAGATCACAGTAGTCATAGTTCAGTATCTAAAGAGGAAAGTGTTAGCTGATATATGCTCAAGAGAACATATGTAGTCACATACTTTGCCTTTGTACCTGTGTTATATGGGGGATGCCAGCCTCCCACAATTAATCATGTGTTTGATAGGTGCAATTGTGTGGTTAAGATATATAAAGATGGTAGTAAAGTCATATAGAAATGGGAGAGATGGGAGAGAGAGAATAAAATAAAGAAATAAGACACATTTTGTGGTAGCATGCTTGCCTCAGTTCCTCTTGTTGGAGATCAGTGGGCAGGGGAGAGAGCGTGAGGTTTTATTTCTAACCAAAGCTTATATATATTTGGGGACATGCAAGCCCTCTGATTGCAGATAACAATTTATATCACAGGAAGGACTTGTAATATAGGAAATACAAGCGTGGGAGAGGGATGACCTTTGGCTGTACATGAAATAGTAAAGGGGTACATATGTAGCAAGATGGACAGACAGACTCAATACAGTAGTCTAACCATAGTCATCTGGTTAGATGACTTCGGGCCACTCCGGTGAGTGGCTCCGGCTTTCCTTTGGGCTCTCCTTCAAGGGAACAATATCAGAAGTGACTGGGCCCACTTAAGGTGAGCCAGAATATACAGTCTGGTTACTCTAGATGGTTGATATTCTTAAGGAGAATGACCTCTAACCCACTTTCATTGATCTCCTGGTGTACAATGATTTTCCATGTATAGAAAGCAGCATCTTGAGTTTGGCATATATTTGGGGCAATTTAGGAGATATCTTTCTGTATTCCACAGTGTTAGTCTGGATTGTCTAAAGAAAAAAATTCATGGCATAAGTGTATAAGCTTTATATAAAAGAGCAATTGTATATTGAGAAAGCATCCCAGCAGAGTTCAGATCAAGTTCATAAGCCTGACATCAGCCGATATGTCTGATATGAGTCCATACATTCTTCTTTACACTCATGCAGCCATGCAGTGGTGTCGAATGCAGGAAGATCATAGGCCAGTCAGTGGACAGTCCTGTGAATTCAGTGGTGGCGTAAACACCTCAAAACGGGCATGGCTCTCCACATGGTTCCTCCATCTCCAGAGCAGTATCCATGCAGGTTCATGTGGCTTGTCAACAGTAAGATGTAGTAGAGAGAGTGTGTCTGGCCTCCAGTATGATATTTTTCTCATTGATGCCTCCAAAGGAGGTCATCAAATTGCGACCTGATTGACAGGCTAGACTCCACCCCTTCACAAGTTGACAGGAGATTATGTAACTGCCACAGAACTAGAAGAAAACTTCATTCAAAATTAGGACAAAAGAAATTTGAATCATTATAGAATTATTTCAAGTAAATACATTTTAAAAAGATAATCATTTGGGTACTCAGACCATATTACCAAAGACATTATTTAGACACCCAGACCTATTCAGACAAGTTTGGAATATTCCATCTCATTCTGAAGCTCATCTGATTTCTTCTTTCCTTTTAATCATTTGGAAGAAAGGTGGGACATTCTACTCCCTTGCAGGGGTACAGTCTCGGAAGCTCCCAGAGGCAGCTCTCCACCGTCCTCTGGTCACTGTTAGTCAGCATCTAATCAATGGCCATGAGTTTGGCTTGAGTTGCTTTTATCCGTTAATTCACACTATTCATATGAAAGTATTTAAAAACAAGGTTTGACATTATCTTTACGCTTCTATGTGATTTCATCCTTTAACACCATAATTTCCTCCCTTCAACTTTACGAGTGTTGTGGCCTCTTCCACTATCCCCTATCATTTTCTATTATATGATACTAATATCGCGACATTGTTTATCTGTACTTTTCTCTGCTCTCTAAAATGTATTCTTGTCTCATTCTACCCACTCCCTGTATCCCACTGAGACATAATATATTGTTCTTGAAGAAAAAGTTTGTCGATGTTATTTACTACCATATCTTCAGCACTCTCATCGTCTCTGTTATATGATAGACTCATACATATTTATTGAATTAAAGAGTGAAGTTAATTTGGGCCATTTTTAGAAACAATGCTGTTAGCCTTTAATTGAAGTGATACTGGAAGCATGGTTTAAAGTAAAATACATGAAGTTTTCAAACAGAGTAGTGAAAGGTAATCAAAAATGACAGTCAAAAAGATATCACAATTCCACTTCTGAACTGTGCATCAGTACTAAGAGAGTCAGTCTTCAACCTCAAAAAGTATCCATTAAATAAATCATTATGTTCTAAAAAACATAACTAAATGCACTTGATATTAATTATGATATCTGATTAATTAAGGTATAATGAGCACATTGTAATTTCAATATATTAAAATATTTGCATCAGTTGTGAACCCAAAAATTATTGTCTCAAGATACCTTAAAGCAAAACTATTTCCTGGTTTTCTTAAATCCAAACAACTGTTTAATTAGTAAAGATAGTTTGCCTTGACCATAATGCTCTTTCAATATCTTTCCAGGTAGGTCATGTAGGTAGGATCATTGGTTTCTTTTAAGAGTGTTTCGTAGTTCTTCTCATTCAGATCTTTTTTTTGTTTTAATCAGTTATAGTCCTAGATATTTCAATTTGTGTTTGGCTATTGTGAAGGGGACCATCTTTTTTATCCCGTTTTCTGTCGCCTTGTCCTGTATGTATTGCAATCCAATAGACTTCTGTTTATTGATCCTGTAACCTGCCACTCTGCCATATTCCTCTTTTGCTTCCAGCACTCCTCTCATGGAAATTTCAGCATTTTCCATACCTAAAATCATATCATCTGAGAATAACGATAGTTTCACTCCTTCCTTCCCCAGATGAATACACTTGATGTCCTTTCTTTGCCTTATATTGCTAGCTAGGCCATCCAGTATGGTGTTACATGGGAGTGGGGATAAGGTCTGGGACAACCTTACTTAGTCCCCTGTTTCTGAAGAATTGATCCCTTCTTTTCTTCATTGACTACCACATTGGCTGTTGGTTTTTAAAATATCGCTTGCTGATATTGAACCTTTCCATCTTTGTTTCCCAAAGATGAAGTCAAGTAGATTTTTGTATGTTCATTTGGTGAAGACCACTATGTATAATCTCCATTATATTGAGGATTTTTCCTTCCATTCCTACCTTATTGAGTATCTTAAACAGGAAAGGGTGTTAGATGCTGTCAAATGCTTTTTCTGCATCTATTGATATCAAGTGGTTATTATGGTTTTTCATTTCAGTGTGGTGAATAATAAAAATGATTTAAGTAGGACCGAACCCCAGTGGCATAGTTATTGAGTACGGGAGTGTGGCCCACTGGCTTGGCAGTTCAAGTCCAGCAGCAGTTCTCCAGGAGCAAGGCTGGGCCTCCTACTCCCACCAAAGGGGAGTGATACCTGTTCAAAAATGGTCTTTAGTATTGTGTGCTTTCTTAATACATGATATTTTTCAAGTCATCCTACAACTTATTAGGTGATCTGTCATTAATGTTCTTTGAAGTATACCTATTCTTGAAATTCACTTTTGATAGACTCAGGGTTGTATTTTGGTTCTCATGGACTTGTTTTTAATTTTTTCAACTTCAACTTGAATGTACATGTGAGTAATTGATGGTGTCTTTCACAATCAACCCAGGAGCTGATTTTAACTGCTGATATTGAACCTTTCCATCTTTTTTTCCCACAGATGAAGTCAAGTAGATTTCTGTGTGTTCATTTAGTGAAGACCACTATGTATAATCCCCAATTGTACCATTAAAACATTATTTGCAATGAAGTTTTTGTCTTCAATATTTTATAAAGTGAAATTCAACTTCATTTCCACCATATATCCCAACTGCTTCACTTTCATCTTTATTTCATGCTCTTAAATTTTACTTTCCAAAAATTATCAAAGTATCTTCATTGCATGTTGAATACTTTAGAACTTAAAAAATTGCTAAATCTCTTCTATTTTTTCATCAAAAGTTAACAGTTAGTGGACAAATTTGAATCGTGGTTAAATTGACTGAACTTCCTTGTAGACAGATAAATAATATTCTATGACAAACAGCATTGAACTTCAAGAAAGATATTGAGGCCAATAAATATATGAGAACACATTCCTGATCATTATCCATAAGAGAAATGCAAACCAAAACAACAATGAGATTCCACCTAACACCCTCAAGAATAGCCCAATTAAAAAAAAATCAGAAAGCAACAAGTTCTGAAAAGGCTGTAGGGAGATAGAAACTCTTATCCACTGCTGGTGGACTTATAGGTATATACAGCCACTATGGAAAACAATTTGGTGATATGTAAAACAAATGGAAATTAAGCTACCATGCAACACAGCAATCTATCTACTGGGCATATACCCAGTAGAGACAAACAACAATCCATGACCAGACATCCGTGCTCCAATGTTCATCACAGCACAGTGCACAATCTCAAGCAGCCCACATTTCCATCAACTGATGGATGGATTAAAAAGATGTGATACATACATAGAATGGAGTACTATGCATTGCTGAAAAACAGTAAGAATCCATGAATCACATCACCACATGGGAAGAACTGGAGGAAATTATGCTAGGTGAAGTTAGCCAAGTGCAGCAGGACATGTACAACATGAGTCCACTGAGGTAAGTTTGATAATAATTTAAAAAAATGCAAAAGTGGCATTGGGAAAAAGTTACTGTATAAAGAAAATCCTGGGTGAAGACCAGGTAGTACTGCAGCGGCCAGACCAAATCCAGGGCTACATATGGTATCCAACTGGGGTGGGGAGGGCAGATGGTGATATATAGAGAGGGAATGGGGTAGTAACCCACCCAAGAGACGCATACTGTTTATATTTCCACCAGGAAAGAAGGAAAAACTTAAACCTGGTGTTCCAGCATGTGAATGCAGTATGACAGCATGGAGCGTGGAAACAGTGGAAGGGTCTGAATGCCCAACCCCAATCCCAATTATGGAGGCAGCTGCCTCTCCCTCCCAGGAGAGTGTGCTTTGGAGGGCAACACTGAAGCTGCTGCTTGGGGAGCAACATATACCTGACCAGCGCACATGGGAACAAATAAAGGGGCAGGAAGAGAGAACGAAGTGCATCCTCGTCAACTGAGCCTTCAGGATGATAATCCCACTGAGAACAGTTGATGCACAGAGAGGATCATATCGCCAGCCCCACTAAGAAATATAGCTTCCCTTATTGATCCAAGGCCCTGGGGGGACAACAATGGAGAAATTGGATCAGAATTATACCCTGTCTGACCCAACTACACGTTGGCAAAAAAAAAAAAAGGATGTGCAACAGAGCATGGAGTTCCAGATGGAGTGCCAAGGATATACTTTGGCGCCAGGGTGTGACATCCCATCCGAATCAACTCCGATGCACTCCTGGAGGTCAATGAACAGACCCTGAACTATTTAAAAGTTTTTATTTTGCTATTATTTTATACACACGCATATGTATATATATACATATATATGTGTGTGTGTAACATTGGGGTTTCTTTATTGTTATCCTTTTGGTGTCTTTGATTGTTCCATTTTAGGATGCCTGTGTTTTTTGTACATATTGTTGTCTCTGCAGATCTGAAGGCAAAAATGACCAGACTGATGGTTCTGTGTGGGGGGTGAATATGACAGATAAGGGGAAGGGGGAAATGTGGTGGGGAGGGGAAAGGCGGTGGTGTTGACTAGCCCAGGGAAAAGGGAATAACAAGAGATTCAAAATCAGTGACAAGGTGGGTATGAGAGGCACAATAGAGATTCATCAAGAGTAATATAACAGAGAGAAAATATTGAAACCCCAATAGAGATTGAGCACGAAAGTGAGAAAAGAGCAGAGTAAAAGAAAATAGAGGAAAGAACTGGGCCATAAAGAGCATTTATAAAGGTCTAAATACAGACATGTACATTGGTGAATATATTTTTATAGGACGATGGAGAAGTAGATCAACTTGAATATAATTATAGGGTTAGTAGTAGGACAGCAGATGGGCTTGGACATCCACTCATGTGCTTCTTCAGTTCAAGAAAGTTTTAGTCTATTAAATTGGCATTCCATGATGCTCACCTTCCTGACATGATCACTGAAAAGAAAAGTGTGCATAAGCAAAGGAGGTGAAGAAAGTTAATGGTGCCCAGCCAACAAAAGTCATAGCATCTGGGGTCTTCAATGCTTAAAGGTAAACAAGTGCCCATCTAGCTCAGAAGCAACAAAGTCCACATGAAAGAAGCACAACATTCTGTGTGACTACAAGGAGTTGAAGACATCCTTTGTAGTCTTTGACTACAAGGCATCAAAGAACTAAAATTTGTATCATTTTAAATGAGGGGGAAGTACTGAATGAGGACCCAAATTCCATCAATAGGTAAAGCGACATCCCCTCACAGAGGGCTTGCATGGAGCATAGAGCAGTCAAGGTACAGCGTGGCAACAATGATGTATGCAACTTTCCTGTAGCTCTCAAATGCTTCTTCCCACCATCATGATCCCAGTTCTACCTTACAAATCCAGCTAGACCAGGAGATATACACTGGGGTGGGAAACATGGGG
>PVJH01001802.1:15166-191666 GCA_004026705.1 Nesogale talazaci | reverse complement strand
TTAACACAACAATGAGTAGCAATTTTGTGAAAGAAGTGCCAGCATTTCTGAAGACTACTGTAATTGCTATTTCATATAAGTCAGATTTGACAGTGGAGAATGTCCTCATTAAAATATTTAAATACAATGGGACCAGTAGAGGGATAGGGGGATTCAGCTGTTTCTCACTGGTTCAGTAGAGTATCTAATTTTTTGTTCAGTTTGGCTCACCAACTGTTAAAACGGCACTTGTCTCTCTCAGCCACTTAATGCAGAAATTGCAAATTTACATTCCTTACTCTTAATGTTCGTCTGTGCAACAGTGAGTTCTAAGCACCTGTAAAAATGTTCATTCCATTCACAGGTATAAAAAATTAGAACTATGCTTGCAATATTTATTTATTTCCTAAAATTCGTTATAGTCTTGATGAATACTACAATCTTAATCTCTTGGAGTGTTACTTTAGTGAACAGAGAATTCAAAGAGAAAAAGCACCAAACAGAGGGTGATATGTTGTTATTTGTTTCAGTTTTGTGTTATACCCCAAGTCCCAAAAACTATTAGGAATGAACTATGCCATTTCTGAAAGTGTTCAAAGAGCTCAAAATACTGTCAGGACAATTGTTTAGCAGAAATAGAAAGGGGTTTTTGAAAGATGAACATAATATGTTCAGAGAAGAAAAGTCATCTAGCTGATTTTTAACATAGCGAATGCAATTACTATTGTCTACTTGGCTTACCTCTAAAGGAATGGGATACTACTGCCATAGTGAATAAATTAGTTAAGGATAAATCATTCAACTGATGATGCTCACTTAAAAGCAAAGAATATTCCAAGTGAGAATTCCAATCAAGAACCAATTTGGAAATATCTTAACAATTTTATTGTTTTTGTCAGGTATCATTTAATAATTTTTCACTAATATGGTAAAATTCTCTTTTTTGGTTTTTTTTGGGGGGCATCACTGCCCTCTGGTGGTTGTGGAAGCTACCCAGCTCCTGAGAGCCGCCACTGGATTTGAACCACCAAGACCGCGGGCCACAGTCCCACACTCAACCACTTACGCCCCCTGGACTCAGCCCCTAAAATTCTCTCTTATAATCTAGTTTTGTGTACCTCTTCTCGTATCCTTATTAAAGTATTATGTGCATGAAATAATAAACTACTTTTTGGTATATCATATTCTTATATTAAAATGGTCACTAGGATAGTTGTTAAATGATTTGAATCCCACCATTCCATTCACCTAACTAATAATAAATGTTAAAAACAATTTTTTAAATGACCAGGCAGATTTACAAAAGAATTTTACAAAATTTTAAGAAATAGAAAAATATGTGGTTACTAAAATTAATTACATGAATCTAACAATATAGGAAGAGTTACATTTGTGAAGAAAATAAAAAATAAAATGACACTCAAGAACTTAAAAAAATTAGCATATAATGTTAGGGAAGTCTTGAAAAAATCAGTTAAAAATACCACTCACAACTTGTTTAAAATAAAATCAAAGCCTCATTAGAATTCAAAAAAGAAACATGAAAACAGAAATAATGAAAAAAAATTTCAAATAGATTAAAATAATTACTACCGAATATCTAGAACGATTACTTTCTAAGTATGGGGCTAAAAAAGAGAGAGCTTCATATAAACAAAAAGAATAGAGTTTACAACTAAATCTGCTTTAAAAGACTCTCTAAAATTTAATTTCAAGGAAAATTTAAAAAAACTTTTATAAGAAAAGTATGATATGCAAGATGTACTCAAAGGTTAAAGAACTGATAAATATCAATGTGAACATAACCAAATCTTCTCTACGTAAGATTACATTACAAAAATGTCTAATGCTTAGGGTAAATAGAAAAGATCCAATTAAAATATTAATCAAAAATACCATGTAAGTTAGTAAGAGTTTACTGGACTTAATGGTCCTTAAGATGTTTGAAAGGAAGAGTTTCATGATAAAAATTCAAAAGTAACTATACCAAATGTCTATTAATAGAGAGTAACAAGAAAATAATTACTTCAGTAAGACAATAGTAATTTATAAATTATCAAGGGTTTATGGAGGTGGGAGAGGGTGGGGAGGGAGGGGGAAAAATGAGGAGCTGATACCAAGGGCTCAAGTAGAAAGAAAATGTTTTGAGACTGATGATGGCAGCAAATGTACAAAGGTGCTTGACACAATGGCTGGATGTATGGATTATGGTAAGAGTTGTATGAGCATCCAATAAAATAAGTTTAAAAATAAAAGTGGTAAAAAGGGAAGAATAGAATAAGCATGTGGAAAACAAAAGGTGGGGTAATAGAGCTGTATATAAACACACCACCAGTGAGTAGGATTCTGACTCATGGTGACCCCATGACTCACAGCAGAACTGCTCCTTAGGCTTTCTGTTTATGGGATGAGACAGACTCATCCTGTTGGGAAGCTAGTGGGTTTAAACACTGACCTTGTGACTAGCAGCCCAAAGTTAACCCCCAGTACTACAATGAAAACAAATGTAAAATGCCTATACTCACAAGTTAAAGACAGAGTTCACAATACTGAATTAAGAAACAATTTAAACTTAAGTAACAAAAAAGGTAGAGAAAGCCACTCTACACGGATAAAATGTTCAATTCACTAGGAATAACCAACATTCTAAATATTTTTTCATTTTATACAATAGTCTCAAAAATATATTTTAAAATAATTGCAAAAACTTCAGAGAAAACTTGATGAATACATCGTTAAAATGAGAAATTTCAAGTTCTTAATCACTCAGAGAAAATTCACACATCTAAAGATTTAAAAAGTTGATCAACTTCATACACCAGCCTGGGTGATCATGAAGTGTCGATGGGATCAGGTATCAGGTATTAAAAGATTCTATGTGAAAGAGGTGGGATGGAGTGAAGACCTAAAACCCATCTGTAGACAATTGGACATCCACCCACAGAAAGGTTACTAGGAAGGGATGATTCAACCAGGGTGTAGTGTAGCATTGACAAAACACTCAACATTCCTCTAGTTCCTGAATGTTTCCTTTCCCCCACTACCATGACCCTGTTTTACCTTACAAATCTGACTAGACTGGAGAACATATATTGGTACAGATAAGAGCGCTTAACAAATGGAATTCAGGACAGATAAACCCCTCCGGAACATAAGTGAGAGTAGCGATATCATGAGGGTAGAGGGATGGTGCGGACATGGGGTAGAGGGGAGGAGGAACAATGGAGGAACCCAGTATAAGGCTGGATATATTGCCCACCTCCCAGGGTGATGAGTAACAAAAAGGTGGGTGAAGGGAGACAATGGGAGGTGTAAGGCATGAAATAAAAATAATAACACATAGCAGAATTGAGTAAAAAAAATTAATAACACATAGTTGATCAAGGATTCAAGGATGGGAGGGGGCTGGAAGAGGGAAGGGGAAGAGGAGCTGGTACCAAAGAAAATGTTTTGGAAATATTGATGGCAACATATGTACAAGTGTGCTTAGAACAACTGAGTGATGCATTGTTATAAGATTTGCAAGAGTCCCTCAATAAAATTATTAATAAAAATAAATGAAAATTTAACCAGCTTCATGTATCTAAACATTGGAAATGCACATTCTTTCATGCATAAGTTGAACATTTAGAAATGGAATAGTCTAGGTTATGGAGTGGCAAATTTGTGAGACAGAGAAGCCAATTTCATCCCTCACATCAATTGAAGAATTATTTGAGAGTCATAAATAGATTTTTATAAGCAAAATTACTATTATCTGAATAATCAGCTTTTAAAATTTCAAAAATGAAAACATCGTAGGTTTTTTTTTTTTTTCACTTTACTTCAGAGCCTCAGATACATACTGAAAGAATCACACACACAAAAAAATCACAAATGGATTGCCAGCCCATCTGTCAGCCCCAGGTGTATGTTATGAAGAAAGTCTCAGCAGATTTCAAAGAATAGATATGAAAAAGTTGGCTGACATTAGAAAAAGTCTGTATTATAATTCACCACACCAGTATATTAAAGTATAATATTAAGGCAGTCTTATCAACAAAATGCAAAAATAATTAATTCAATACACATTCATGATTCAGGAAGAGAAGGTAACTTTAATTGGATAAAAAGTATTTATAAAAAATTACATGAAATATTATTATTAGTGGTGAAATAGTAGTAACATTTTATTTAAAATCAGTAAAAACATAAAGATGCCTATGACCACCATTTGGAAGCAATAGTGGCCAAGACAAGAAAGGAAGAGCATACCAAAAGGAATCCAAGAAGAAACAAAAATATCATTATTTGTAGAAAACCAAAGAATCCTAATACATCATTAAAATTAAAGACAGTTCAACAAAGCCCATATTAAAAAAAACTAGCAAGGGAATAACTTTTAAAGACATGTAAAAAAAAATAAAACAGATTACATTTAATAAAAGACATGCAAAACACAAATAAAATGTTACTGAGGATTTTAAATACATGGAGAAAGGGCTTTCCGAGAAAACTTGATCAAATGTTGGACCCTGGGCTAAAAGTCAGACTTGGAAAATAATTTATAACTTATTTAGATAATGAGAAGAAGCCAGACAGATTTACCTCCTGGAAGTACTGCTTGTATTTCAAGCATAGTGGGGACAAAACCCTGACATAGGGAGACATCCTGGTTGCAAAGCTTGAGACTCTAGTCTTAAATTTCCACTGGGGTAATTTATTTACATTCCAAAGAACTCAGGATCCTTTCCATTATATTTCCAAAGAGACTCTCAAATCAGGGATTTGGAAGGCAGGCAGCTGCCTCTCTCTTCTCTATAAGCACAAAAATTAATTTGGAAGGGGTTTTCCCTCATCTATAATACAGATTGTGTGAGTGTCAGGCTTTATCTATCTGGTTCCACTGTGTTCTCCCAGAAGTGAGAAAAGAGGCACAGAAGAGTCACATGCTCTTATGTGTGAGATGTAATAATAATCTACTCTGATGTAGAAACGTATGTGTGCACTAAGAATATTATTAATAAATCTGGATCCTAAAAACTTAATAATTATGTCAACTCTTCTGAAATTGATCTACACAGATAATATAATTTTAATTAAAACTCCATCACAGCTTTCAAGGACTAGAGAGTCAAGGAACAGATCGATGCAAACAGGAAGACTGGATCTGTGACAGATGTGAAACTGCACATCACCTGGAAGAACAGCACCTATTTTCAGGAAATGAACAGACAACCATATGGCAAAAAAAGTGAAACTGGATCTTTTCTCACAGAATACAAGTGAGTAAATTCCCCATGAATTAAACATGAAATAAAATATCAAAATTTGAAACGTATATAAAATGAAAGCTTTTCAACATCACATTTCTTATACAAGTAGTAAAAATGCACTAATCACAAAAACAAGGATTTATATATTTGTTAGTCAAAAGATTTTATGAGAGAGTGAAATGGGAAGCTACTATACGGTAATGATATCTGCAACACACACACAACTGACACAAGAATACACCCACAAATTTCAAGAATTCTTACAAACAAATATGAAAAAGACAAACAACTCAACAGAAACACGTACGAAGGACATTAAGAGGTAGTTCACAAAAGGGGAAACATAAATGAATACATACATGTAAAAATATTTAACCACAATAGTAATTAGAGAAGTGCAAATTAAGAATAAGATAAAATAAAAAGTTTCGACTAGAATGGCCAAAAATAACAAATACAATAACACAATGTATTATGTACATGAATTCCTATCCATAAACTACTGGTGGGAATATAAATTGGTGTAATAATGAGAAAGTATTTTTGCATTATCATATAAAATGGAATGTTTACATTGACTATGTCCCAGTTCTTTTATTTCTAGGTTGAGTACATGTGTGTTTTATTAGGACACATGCACAAAAATGCTCAGACAACACAGTTCTAGCATGAATAAACTCCCAATAACCTAAATATCTATAAGTAAAAATCAGATAAATAGTGGAGTATTTACATAATGGTATATACTATAGCTATTAAAATTATTTATAGCTACAATGGGTAAATCTTGGAAATACAAAGTTAAATGAAAGGAGCAAATTTCAAAAGATCACATATATCATATCATTTTGAAAAGATCAAAACAATAATAATTAACAATATGTTATTCAGTAATATATGTGATGAAGAATGTTTATTTCTAAGTATGGAAGTGATTGACACAAAATTTAAGACACTTGTTATAAGAGACAGGAAAGTGAGAAAAACTGATAGGAAAAGACTATACAGGGTAATACTACAAAACAAGGTGAAGCTTCACCTTTTAAGTGTGGTTAGGTTCAGAGGTGTTTGTTTTATTGATTTACTACAAGATTTAGATGTTGTATTTATTCTTTTACATACAGCAAAAGAAAAATTTCAAAGACTATCTACCACCTATAGGATAGTAAGCAAATCACTTAAACATCTTTACTGGTATAATCAGTCTCTTTTCAGCATTACCATCTTATCAAAATATATTAAAAGAAATTTTAACATTAAAACATTTTTAAAGGGCTGAGCCCCTGTGGCATACTGGTTGAGTGTAGGACTGCGGCCCAATGGCTTGGTGGTTCAAATACAGCAGTAGCTCTCCAGAAGTAGGGCTGGGCTTCCCACTCCCACCAGAGGGCAGTGATGCCCGCCCCCTCCCCCCCCACACACAATTTTTTCTCAAATTGGAGAATTAACTATTACATTCAAAAGATATCGGTCTGATTCTTGTTATTTTAGTTAAGTGTAGCAAAGTAATCCTATGATTAAATACAAAATAGTAACCATTACTATACTACTGTATTTTTAAAGCAAATAAAACATTTGTTATGGGGCTGAGTCCTAGTGGTGTAGTGGTTGTGCGTGGGACTGCGGCCCACTGGGATGGAGGTTCGATTCCAGCGACAGCTCCACAGGAGCAAAGGCTGGGCCTCCTACTCCCACCACCAGAGGGCAGTGGTGCCCCTCCAAATAACAAACAAACAAAAAAATAACATTTGTTATGTACATCCCAGATGTTATATTGCCCATGAGCTCAATTGGCCTTTCCAAACATTGTTTCAAAATGTGTAAGAAGTATAAATGTTCCACCAATTTACTATGATTTTTACTTTTAATAAAAAATTCTGTTAGTACTTTAGTTTAGCAGCATGAGTAAATGGTTGTTTCTTTCATTTGAATTCACTCCATTGCTGGCAGTTAAGATTTATAAATTTATTCAAGAAAAATTCATTCTCTATTATCAGTACATTCTATACTATGCAGTAAAACATCAAATTCTTGTTTGTAAGTTGGCTAGTGGTAACCCCCACCCCTTTTTTTGTTGTTTCTTACAGAAGTTACAGTTCGTGAGTTTCAAATAAAGTATCTTCTTTATAGTGCCTAAATCTTGGAAAACTTTGTTGTCATCAAATGTGTTGCACAAAATTCTTAGGAAAATTAGTAGCTTGTTTATCTATGCTTTGAAAGATTAATTGTCATTAAAATATAAATCACTAGATTTAAATTTTAGACTATGATGTTTTAAGAATGTTCATGTCAGCCAAGTTACAAAGAAAATACATCTGTAATTTTAATTTTTCTGTAGATGCTAAGCAGATTCTATAATTTCTTTATTTCTTCAAATTTCTTTTTCAGGACAGTGACTTAACATCAAGGTCCTTGGTCATTAACTTTTGAAAAAGATACAAGACTATGAGTTTTAAAGCATTAAGAATATAAACATTTTTTCAGGACTAGTCATCAAATGATATACATCAAATCAATTCTTAAATTCACACTGTTTTAAGATAGAATGTACATTATTGTAATTGCTTATAAACATTTCAAATATTCTAAATAATCAGAATTCAGATAAAGTTTTCAGTCCGTTCATATATTTTTACCTTATTTAGATCTTCTCTTTCTTGCTGTAATGTTTTGATTTGCTTTTCATAAGTCTTGATTTGTCTAAAAGCATCATCTAGTTCTCGTTTCACAGAATTAGCTTCTTCAAGTTGCTGTTCCAAACGACTTGATTCTAAAACAAAAGACAGTATATGTTTTACTCTATGTACTGAAATAAATCCTTGAAATTAAAGCATCATTCAAAGAAATTAAATTTCTTTTCTTTTTTGGTGGGGGGGCATCACTGCCCTCTGGAGGTCGTAGGAGCTTCCCAGCCTTGCTGCTGCTGGATTTGAACCGCCAAGCCAATGGGCTGCAGTCCCGCACTCAACCTCTATGCCACCGGGGGTCAGCCCTGAAACTAAAATTTCTAAAAAGTAATTTTAATTTCTTATTAGGTTCAATGACACCACATATCATTGACTCATGACAAATCAATGTATATTAATTAACTCAAAAGATGGTGAATACCTTATACCATCCTTGAGAAGATTTTTTTTATCCACTGTGCAACCCACTTCAGTGCCTGAAGCCCATGGAGTAAACCCAAGCAATACTTCGAAGTTTGGCATGTGACACTATGAGAGGCCCCTGGGGTCGGACCTGCCATAAATCCAAACCATGCATCTTGAGAAGATTTATGTGCAAAAATATCTTAAATATCTATTAGGAAAAATGATCACACTTCCCAAAACATCACTTTCAAGACAGTTAAAAAGAAAATGCCTTAAAAAAAAACAACCCAAAAATCGGGGCATAGTGGTTGTGCGTGGGACTGCGACCCACTGGGCTGGAGGTTCAAATCCAGCAGCAAGGCTGGGCCTCCTACTCCCACCACCAGAGGGCAGTGATGCCCCAAAAACCAAAAACTGAAAAACCAAAAAATAAACAAAAACAAAACAAAACAAAAATCAAGTATCTTCTTAGTTAGTAAATACACTGGTGGTGATATTAGTCCAATTATAGTATGATGATATTGCTTCTGATATTATACTTACTGGTGGTTTTATGAGTGGTCCTATGAATTAATGATTAATCTTACATAAAGATATGGTTGGAAGTAGTCAAAAGCCAGTATTGGACAAAGTATAGACAATTATGCATTTTTATAAATTACTCAGCCTTTTTAAAGAAGACACCTCTAATTTTGTTTTATATAAATAGCATTTTTTAAAAAGAATAAACTGATTTTTTAAAATAAATTTTAAAAATAAATACTTGAAACCTCTGACCTAGACATGCTTTCTTTTCCCCCTCAACTTTTAAGATAGTATATAAATTGAGGCTCGGGCAGTTCTATAACTTGCCTCAGGCCACATTGCTGCAAAAAACATTACATGTATTAATCTATCAAGTTATAGTCATTTTTAATCAGTTTTATGGGGGGGGGTCATACAACTTTTATCACAGTTCATCCATCCATCCATCCATCCATCCATTGTGTCAAGGACATCTTTACATTTGTTGCCATCATCATTCTCAAAACATTTGCTCTCCACTTGAGTCCTTGGTATTAACTCATTTTTCCCCTCCCTTCCTGCTCCCCCCGCCCTCATGAACCCTTGATAACTTATAAATTATTATTTTGTCATATCTTACACTATATGATCTCGCCCTCATTATAATTTTTTTGGGGGGGCATAACTGCTTTCTGGTGGTGGGAGTAGGAGGTCCAATCTTTGCTCCTGTGGAGCTGGAATTGAACCTCCATCCCAGTGGGCCGCAGTCCCATGAACAACCACTACACCACCGGGGCTCAGTCCCCTCATTGTAATTTTTAAATAAGAATTTACTGATATTCAACATCATAAATTTATAGATTTATTAGGAATTTTTAAGTTTAGATATTTTAAAAGTCTAGATATTTTGATACAGGCTAGCATAATTTTAACAAACTTTTGAAGATATCCATAAGATAGACAACACATTTTCACTTTGTTTTATCATTGTCACCTAATGAATATTCTAATTAAAGAATGCTAAAGACCACTTGTTTTAAGCTTGTCATCCTGTACTGGCTTGCACGTTGCTGTGATGTTGGAAGCTATGACATTGGTATTTCAAATATCAGTAGAATTATCAGGGTAGACAACTTTCAGTGGTGCTTCTAGATTAACACAGTCTCTGGAAGTCATTTCTGGAGGAAAAAAATAGCTATTGAAAACTTCATGAATAGCAGTAGAACACTGCCTGATACAGTAAGTGTAGATAGTATAGAAAAGCCAAAAGATAAGATTCTCAAGTTCGAAGGTATGTAAAATATGTCTACAGAAGGATTGCTTTCTCAAAGTAGAATCAACCTTAGTAACTTGAATGGAGATAAAGGTTTGGGAAATTTGATTTGCTGATGTGAAACAACTCAAAAGGAGATAAAACAGTGACAAACATTCATCAATATCAGATTATAGAATGTCTGAAAGTTGGGAATTGTAAAAAGGGAAATTAAGTGCATAAAGTTCAACAACTAAGGCATTATTAGTGAGCTGGAATGGACTGGTATTGGTCATTTTGAATTCAGCAATCATATTGTTGCTTACTATCGCACAAATAGTAATATTGAAGATGAATGATATTGCATTCACTGTTAAAAGAATATTCCAAGAAGTACAGCTGTCAGTGACAGGATACTATCCATACGCCAAAAGATCTGTTAAATAAGTAAATGGGATATTTTTACAAAATATGTTTACAAAATCAGTTTGTGGACTGATATTGGTCAAACATGTAATAAAGTTGCACTGACACTATATAATACATGATTATAAATGTTGGGAACAAAGACAAATCAATAGTAGTAAAATATGATCTTGAAGATGAAACCAATGCTAGAAAGCACACCTCAGAATTTTGCAACAAATACCCTTTTCAACAACATAAATGGAACTAAACAAATGTACCATACCAAATGAAATACGAAGGAATTAAATCTACTATATCCATCTAGCTCAAAAGTAACAAAGCCCACATGGAAGAAGCACATCATCCTGTGTGATCATGATGTGTTGATGGGATCAGTTATCAGGCATAAAGGAACAAAAAAATCACATCATTGCGAATGAGGGGAAGCGCAGGTAGGCTCTGCAGGCAACTGGACATCCCCCTACAGAAGGGTAGTGGGAGACGAGCCAGTCAGGGTGCAGTGTAGCACCAATGAAACAACTTTCCTCTAGTTTTTAAATGTTCCCCGCCGCCCCACGATCATGATCCCAATTCTACCTTAAAAATCTGACTAGACCAGAGGATGTACATGGGTAGATAGGAACTGGAAACATAGGGAATCCAGGACAGATGATCCCTTCAGGACCACTGGTGAGAGTGACATACCTGGAGGGTGGGCGGAAGGTGGGGTAGAAAGGGGGAACTGATTATAAGGATCTACATAGAACCTCTTCCCTGAGAGTTGGACAACAGAAAAGTGGGTCAAGGGAGTGTAAGCTATGATAAAATAATGATTTATACATTATCAAGGGTTGATAAGGAAGGAGTTAGTGGGGAGGGAGGGGGAAATGAGGAGCTGAATCCAAGGGCTCAAGCAGAAAGCAAATGTTTTGAGGATGATGATGGCAACAAATGTACAAATGTTCTTGACACAATGTATGTATATATATATGGGTTGGGATAAAAGTTGTATGAGTCCACTAATAAAATGATTTTTTAAAAATCTACTACATCTGTGGAAAACATAAGAGATAAGATCAGTAGCACCAGTCAGAATAATGACAGGGTTGATACAAGAATAGAATGCAGAACAATTGCTCCTATGCGGAAGAAGGTTGAAGCTCAAGAAAAGTAAAACATGTCCACAAGAGTCAGAGTACAGCCTCCAGTATATACTACCTTCATTTAGATACTATCCCAAGAACAGATTTGATACACTTGAACACTAATGATCAAAAGTCAAGTGAATTGTGGAATAAGGCCAAGATTATACATTAAAAAAGCCAATGATAATTGAAGAGCTAATGAAGAGAGCATTGACCAAAGTAAATGTAAGAAGATACCATGAAACTCTTAAATGTAAAATAGAGCAAATGAAAGAAATGATGAAGTAAAACAGCTGATAAAGATTTTAAGAGTGGCTTAAGACAAAGTATTATTTACAATAAAATGTGCAGACTTGAAATTAGAAAGACAAAAAATAAGACCATACTAGGGGTTTTTCCAGCTAAAAGAAGTGACGAGGGCTGAGCCCTGGTGGCGTTAAGTGGTTGAGTGTGGGACTGCGATCCACGGGCTTGCCAGTTCAAAATCAGCAGCAGGAGTTGTAGCGCTGGGTAGCTCCCATGACCACCAGAGGGCAGTGCTGCCGTTCTACGCCTCCCCCCAACCCCCCCCAAAAAAAAGAACTGACGAAAAAATTCAAGTCTCAAGTTGGAGTCTAAGGGCAAAGTATTGAACGACACAGAAAACATCAAAAGAAGATGGAAGGCAGAGTCACTGTAACAAAAATAACTGGTTGACTTTCAATGATTTCAGAATGTAGCACACAATCAATAACTGATGGTATTGGAGGGCAGCCTAGTGCACTGAAGGTACTGATGAAAAACAAGGTTCTATGAATTGACAGAATACCAAGTGTTTCAACAAATGGATGCAATGCTGGAAGCACACACTAGTCTATGCCAAACAATTTGGAAGACAGCTATCTTGTAAACAGACAGGAAGGGAACCTTTTTGTGTGCCCATTCCAAAGAAAGGTGATAAAACAAAACTTACAAATTATTGAATGTAATTATGACATGTAATTAAAATTTTTCAGAAGATGATTTAAAAGTGGTTACAGAAGTACATGAGCATCTGAACCAGAAATTCAAATAGGATTTAGAAGAGGATGTGGAAGTACAGATTACCATTGTTGACATAAGATGGATCTTGGTATACTAAGCACTGAATTGCATGGATCACAACAAATTATGAATAGCAAAGTGAAGAATATAAATCCCAGAAGATGTGGGACCTGTACGTAGACCAAGAAACAATCCTTTGAATGGAACGTGGGATAACATATGGTGTAAAATCAGGAAACGTGTACACCAGGGTTGTATCTTGTTAATGTACTTATTCAACCTGTAGGCTGAGCAAATAATCCAAGAAAGGGAGCTATGTGTACTGGAAAAAGACTCATCATCAACCTGTAATATGCCGCTGATATAAGCGTGCTTGCTGAAAGTGGTGAAGAATTACATCAATTACTGATGAAGATCAAAGACTACAGTCTTCAGTATAGATACCTCAACAGAGAGAAGTTAAAAAAAAAAGCACACAATTGGACCAAATATCACCATTAAAATAAGTGAAGACTTCATTGCTTTGCTCCCCTTGCTGTTCTGTTGCATGCCCTTAATGTTTTGCCCTGGTGTGGTGGGGTCGGAGCGAGTACAACTCCACATGTAACAATTCTGGAGACAATACAGGTCCAGGCAGTGTTCACCTTGCTCTTACATTTCATTATTCAAACACATTTTAATCCATTCACTGCGATCTCCTCAAGGAGCCATCACCATCACAGCTCCTATGTCTACTGTTCGCATTACTCCTTTTCTAATGCTCCGGAACTTTGGCCTAGGTGAATGTTGCCCTTTCTATCTTAAATGTTGTATCATTCTAAGGCGCTCATTTTTCATGAGTGGTGGCTTCACGAGTTACATGCTGGGCTGGAAACTGCAAAGTCAGCTCCAAACCATAAGCTCCTACACTGGAGAAAGATGATGCTTTCTACTCCTGGGAGGAGTCACGGTCTCGGAAAACCACAAGGGCAGGTCCACCCTATCTCAGGGTCATGGCGAGTTAGAGTTGGCTTGATGGGAGTGAGTTGCTTGTTTGGCAGAAATCTGTACCATAGCAATGAGTTAATTCAGACCTGAGGAATGACTATGGTCCTTAGTCTTGGAGGCTCCACCCCTCTGTCTGACCAGTAAGCCTGTTCCCTCTTATGGCTTTGAGTTTTGTTTCACAATTTTTTCTCTCACTTTGTCCAGGACTTTCTCATGTGGTCATTTTCAGGGCAGTTGATAGTGGCAATCGAGCACTCTCTAGTTCTTTTCGTCTCAGGGTTGTGGAAACTGATGTTTGTGCAGTGCATTAATCTACTGGTAATTTATTTCTCTGTGTCTCTAGATTTACATTACACTTCTTTTATTCAAATGGCTGAATTTTTCATAGCTTAGTGACCAAGGCAGGAACTGATCATGGTGTTTCCTGAGACTATATGGGTCCTGAGCCTGCAAGCCCAGTGCCTCATCCCTCATTATGTTTGGTCATATTTAATAAGTGCAGGAGCAGTGAATTATATAATGTGATTCTTTCAGCAAAAATCTCTAGCTCTCACTGAACAACCTTTCCTTGCATGAGTCTTGTACAAGTTGGGAGAAGAAATTCATAGAATTCACCTATTAGTAATGGCAAATAGAATTCTCTGGAATGCCACTTCTGTCTGTATAAAATGAGCCCTCTGAGAAGCAGGAAGAAGGATCTCATTCCCAGTAAGAACCAGGAGTGAAGCTTGTCCTTTGGAACTGAGATATCTATGCAGCGAACCTCCTGGATCCCAATGGCAGCAGCAGAACCAGGAGCCAGAGAATGAAACAGTGATGGGCTTCCCAGTCTATGGAGCAAGTTAAGAGGTGTGGCTTCATGCAGGATGCTGGCTTTGGAGTGCTTCTGGGTGCTTAAATAGGAAACTGGACTTGTGGACTCACAGAAATGAAGCTGAGTAGTGCCTTCAGGCGGAGATTTATGGGAGCAGGGTGCCTCTAGGCATTTAATTGAGAGATTTGGGTTTGCTAATCCATGGCGCATGAGCTAAATGCCTTCAGCTTGAGGGCCACTTGAAATGTACAGTGGAGTGTATGTCGCTTAGGGTGTATATTAGCAAACCTGACACTTTGTAACATGTACTGGAAAAGAACTACCCTGAAAATTTCTCACAGGCATTACAAATTGCTAATAACCTTAACAAACCTTGTAATCATGAATTTAGTCTGTTTCTTGTAAGCATCACAATGGGTATCAGAAACTAGAAGGGTAAGTAGTGGACACTGTTTACTGGCTTCTGTCACTTGCTGGTCCATTTCAATCAAATTTATAGTTAAAGTATATTAAACTAGAGTAATACTAAGATACACTTAGTAATCTCTTCCGATTATGCTCACTGACCCTTTGCCGTTTTACAGGTTTCTTTCTTAGCATGTTAACTAATTTTTCTGCAAATTCTTAAATTCTTTTTTTAAATACTTTTATTGGGGGCTCTTACATCTCTTATCATAATCCATTCATTCCTCCAATGTGCCAAGCACATTTGCACACTTGCCATCATCATTTTTCTTTAAAATTTTTTTTCATCAATTTCAAAGGATTCTCTTCTAGCCCGATATCAGCTCCCCATTCAAAATTCTTGATTGTTCTTAACTGCTGTTAAAAACAAAATATATATTTTATAAAATGTGAAATCTATAGAAAATTGTGTTACATGGGACAGTGTGAACAATTTCTATGCTTGTCTTACTGAAATGTCATGTTTTGTTTCATCTTAAGCCTGGGATGAAAGGGATCGACACATTGGCTGCATCAATGGGCTCAAACAGAACTGTGAGGGCAGGACAGGACTGGTCAGTGTTTCCTTCTGTTCTACAGAGCCCTTGTGAGCTGAAATAAACATGATGGATCAAACAACAGAGAAGTGGATGTTCAACTCCTGTATTTCACATTTCAGATAACTCTCAAACGTTTAAAATGCTCAGAATATTAATTTAAGCAATAACGTGTAAAATGGGAAAATAAATAAAAGGAACTGGAGAAATGCTGGAAGAGAACCCCAAATTACTTATACAAGCACTTTGTTTTAAACTGCCTCCCACCACCTGCTAGTAGCCAGTTGCCCTTACCCTCTTCCTTCCTCGTCTGGATCTCCTGACAGACTTTGAGTCTCTCCACATGTCTGAGGACTCTTCCTGGTATCCTGTTTGCCTGGTAAGTGAAAATTTAACTGCCTGTAGTCCCCCCCCCCCCCCCACCAAAGACATCAGCTTCCTTGGTGGTGGGGAGGAGATGGCCCCTCTTGATTCAGACCTTTAAAAGGGTTTAATTAGTAATAAAGCGGTACAGGAGATCTTGCCTGGTAGAACAACTGTATCGTGGTTAAGGTATAACTTGTACTTGTACATGGTTAAAGTATTAACTTGTATTCCAATTAATACTAAATTCAAGTAAAACTCTAAAAGAAATTATCAAAGACTGATAAAATTGTCACATAATATAATTGTCATTAATAGTTGGATGAAGTTATTAAAAACTAGTTTCGTGAATAAATAGAAAAAGTAATTCTTGTGAAAGTATCTGCACTCATACCAACTAAGTGGTTCTTAGATCCTAGCTTCAATGAAAATTCTAAAATTCAATGCTAGTAGTGAGGATTTAATGAATGTCTAATATGTACTAAGTAGTTTTCTTCGCATTAAATGTCATATAAGAGAAAAAAGATATGGTCGCCCTTGTGAAAGATACTAAGTTAGGAAGAAAGTGTTATACATATTAAATGTAAAAAGTGGGGCATAATTAAAGCAGTACTCAAAGCAGACACTAGTAAATTAGAGAAGAGCTAAGATTGTCTTCAGAATCAATCTATAAGTTTCATAACATTTATCTTCCTATTCTAATAAATTGGTAACTATTTTGAGATGTTAAAAAACTTTACTTCTAATTGTGATGGGATTCCTCCATCTCCCCCAGTCCTATTTACTAACACTCCTTAGTTTTTCATAGGAAGGATTGCGTTTGTGTATGTACAAGAGAAAAATGAAATATTGGGAGCTAACATGTGAGTTACTTTAAGTTTAGGATGACAGTACATGGAGGCACCAATCAATAAATCTCATCAGACTGATTCTTTGGGGATCTTCTGTTTTTATCTCTTTTTCTTTTTTTCAGTTTATGGGCATACAATTCACATACAATTCAATAATTCAATCACATCAAGAAGAGTTGTACATTCATCACCACAATCAGTGTTAAAGCATTTTCCTCATTCTTGTCCTCGTTATAGGCTCCCATTTCCCCCCAATTTTTCTTGCCATGGTCCCTCAAGGGACCATTATTCCTGCTACTGTGCCTGTATTTTTTACATATTTTATATTTAATATATAGAAAACATTTAAAAACTTATAATTATGAACTAAAACATATTCTTAAAATCCAATTTTTTAAAAGTCCAATATTAGAAACAGTAAAAATGGAAATATATCATAAGAAAGATCAAATGATATGGTGCAAATTTTTAATTTAATTTCATCTGCAATAATCTACTCCCAATACATTCTACATACTATCAAGGTTATTCACATTCCTAGTCTATTGGCAGAGGGAATTCATCAGGGGCTTAATCCACATGCATTTCCCCTTCACTTTTTTAAATAACTGAAACAGCTGTCATAGCCAACTTTACCGTGCTCTCCCAGGGTTATTCATATCCCTCAACTATGATCAGAGGGGATTCCCTGCTGGCTTCATGCATGTGTGACTCCTGCAAAGGGTTTTGATCGGCCACTGTTATCCAACACCTTCTGCAAACCAGGTGTTCATAACTGAAGCTCTGATACCATTCCTCCATTTAGTTTGGTTATTTAAAATCCTTGAATAACACAGGCTGGTGTGCTGCTTCCAAGTGGACTTAGTTTATGCATCACTTAGATGACTGTTTGAGAACGTGCCTGTACAAACCCAGACACTATTTTTTCAATAGCAAGGAATCATCCAATTTCTTCACCAACTATGCTATAGCACCTATATCTTAAGATCTCTTCAAGAGGTCATTGTTTCTATGTCTTTTGTTAAAATATTCTAAATATTCTAAAAAGCTATTCTAAATAGCTTTTACTCAAAGATGAGTAAAACAAAGTCTTTATTCTTGATTTTACCATTTGCCTACACACTCACTGCCACAGAGTCAATATCAACTTATAGCAATCTTTAAGACAAGGTAAAACTGCCCAGGAGTTTCTGAGACTGTAATTCTCTACACAAGTGGAATGCCTCATATCTCTCCCAAGAAGCAGGCTGGTAGTTTTGAACTGTTGACCTTGCAGATGAATTCCAATACATAATCACTATAATACCAGTAGGCTTCTTTGCCTCTAGTATAAATTAATTCTTCATAGCGTGCTGTTCTGTGATGTCAAGTATATTCTGACTTCACTGCCCAAGCAGAACAGCCCCATAAGTTTTCCAAGGTGTAATCTCTGTGGGATCTGATAGTTTCTCCTGTGAGTTACAGGGCATGTTTTAAGTATCACCCTTTTAGTTAGGAGTCAAGTGCTTAACCAATGCACTACCATGGCTTCTGTAGGTAGCAATGAAATACTGTTTATGAATTGGAATTAAAATGAATCAATATGTGAGATATAAGGATCATTAATAATATAATCCAAATCTAAAGGAGGAAATGGTATCAGAGCTTAAATGTGAACACCTGGTTAGGAGAAGGCTGTGGATGACGGTGGATGCTCAAAACCCACTGACAGGGTCCACACATGGATTAAACTTCTAGTGAGTGCCCTCTTATCATACTTAAGAGATGTGAACAGACCTGTCACCAGACAGAGAATATTGTAAAGTTGATTCTGACAGAAGTAGTTAGATCAAAGTATATCTTATCATTTTATCCCCCTTTAGACACATTTTAAAGTTTAAGAGAAAAAAATGAAGGGGAAATAAATGTGAATTAAGCCCCTAGTGAATCCTCACTGAAAATGGACTAAGGATATGAATAACCTTGCTAACATGAATAAGGTATTGGGAACTGGATTACTGCAGATGAAATTAAGAGTAAAACCTAGCACCCTACTATTTGATCTTCCCTATGATTCACTTAAATTTGTTTTAGTTTTTAACATTTTCTACTTTGCTTTTTATTGAGGTGTTTACCTGTTTTACTTCATAATTTGTTAGCTTTTTGTTTTGTTTTGTTTTGTGGGCATATGTTAGCTTTTAAAAAATGTTTTTCTGTATATGAAACACAAGATAGGCAAATCTAGAGTTGTTCTTTGAGGGTATGGCAGGGGAGGTTGGGGGAAGTGGGATGCTAATGATGAGTACAAGAATGAAGAAAATGTTTGAGAACTGACTTTAAAAATGACCGTATAACTCTTCTTGATGTGCTTGAACTACTGAATTGTATAATATGTAAATTAAATGCCAATAAAATGGTTGGGGAAAACAAAATGAATCAAGAATGATATTGATGATGTGGAATGGGACTGGCAACATCATTGAGACTTCATGGGGGTAAGTTAAAGAACACAGGAAGAATATCCAAATGGGATTTTCCCTTTCTACATAATTTTCAATACTTTGTTCTGTTCCCTGAAATAGTGAAAATTTAGTAGTTGGAGGTTTACAAGTATTCAATTTTGAGAGAAAATGAAATGAAAAAAATGATAAAGCTATGAAAGGAAACCAAGTTCAACACAAAGAATATGGTAACCAATATCCCAAGTTAGGGTAAGAGAGACCCAAAGGAAAACATAGTGGGGCTGAGCCCTGGTGGCATAAGTGGTTGAGTTCAGGACTGCGGCCCGCAGGTTTGGCGGTTCAAATCCAGCGGTGGCTCTCAGGAGCAGCACTGGGTAGCGCCGACGACCACCAGAGACAGTGATGTCCCCCATGCCCCGCCCCCCCAAAAAAACACAAAACACAAAAATAAAAAAAAAAAGAAAAAGAGTGATGAGTTAATTTTGTTTTATTTGTTTTTGCTACATTTTATCTACACTTAGAATTAAAGAAGTTAACAATCTGAAAATACCACGGGGTACAGAAAAAATTATAACCAACAAAGCCTATTCTCTTTAAATAAAAGATGAGAAAAGGGGAACATGGTCAAGACAGAAAACTTTTAAAAAATAATGTAAAGGAAAACAGGATGGCTATACTATACCCATTTTCTTTCTACTCGAACCCTTGGTATCAGTTACTCATTTTTTTTTCTCTACTTCCCCCATCCTCCCTCTCTCTTGAGCCCTTGATAATTTATAAATTATTTTTTTCATGTCTTACACTGACTGATGCCCATCCACCTGGAAGGGGGTTATATGTAAATCACTGTGATAGGTTACCCCTTTCTCCCCACAACTTACCCTTACCCTCCTGGTATCACTATTCTCATTGATGGTGCTCAGGGCTTTATCTGTCCTGGATTCCCTGTGTTTCTAGCTCTTATCTGTACCTATGAACATACTCTGGTCTAGCCAGATTTGTAAGGTGGAATTAGGATCATGATATGGGGGCTGGGGGAGAGGAAGCATTAAAGAACTAGAGGAAAGTTGCATGTTTCATCAGTGCTATATTGCACCCTGACTGACTTGTGTCTTCCTTGTGACCTTTCAGTAAGGGGATGTCCAATTGTCTACAGATGGGTTTTGGGTCTCCACTTTGCACTCGCCCTCATTCACGTTGATATGATTTTTTTCTTCTGGGTCTTTGTTGTCAACCCAATAGTTTTTAATTGCTGTGGATTACAGAGCAACTTTATTTTTCTGATGAGGGACTAGTAGACCACATAAGTTTGGGAACTGATGATTTATATGAATGGTCATTGCAATGGAAATAAAAATAACTGAAGGTAGCAACACCCCAAATGTCCATGAATAGAAAATGGAAAAACAAAATGTTGAATGTTCAATCAACAGAATATTTCAAAAGAAATTAAGTATGATACCTGGATTAACCTTAAAATAGAATTCTAAGAATAAGAATCAACACACAAAAGGTCACGCAGTATATAATTAATCCAGTTAAATGAAATACCTGGAACAGGTAAATTCATTGCAACAGAAAGATTAGTAGCTTATCAGGGGATAGAGGGAATACTTAATGGGTTGTATAACATTATGGATATATTAAATGTTATTCAAATGTGCATTTCAAAAAAGACAAATTGTGCTATAAGAATTTCATCTGAAATTTCAAAATGCTATTTAGACCATCAAGTTACATCAAGTGGCTTATGTTTAAGGAATCCAATCACATCATATATTGTTAACTTTCAAAATAAAAACTTAAAAGTGCTTTTCAAACTAAATCTTAATTAAAGCCATTATCATGGAAAAGCAAAATTGCATCTTTAGTAATAAAGTTTTTCTTACTATTAGAATATTTGGGGTGTTCTTTAATTGTGGTGAAAATTTACGCATGAAAACTTATACCAGTGCAATGATTGTTACATGTACAATTCAGTGACATTAGTTCATTGTTCAAATTGTGCTGTGTTCAAGTTGTTCTCACTATCTACTGTTATGTTAATAAGACTAAGAGTAATAGAAATGACTTGTTAATATGGAAATAAACAGGGAAGCCATATTCAACTCTTTTCTGATCGAAGCCCAGTGAGTAACCACTAAGCCACCAGGGCTTGATATTCAACTCTTTTATCATTTGCTTTAGGTGACAAAAGTTGATAATTCTAAAAAAATTTTGTTTCATAAAAGTAGTTTGCAACAGAGGAAAGATCTAGGAAGCAAAGCTATGAAAAGAGGTATAAACATAAGTGTGTACATATGTAAATAGATTAATTCATAAAAATAGATGTATTGGCTTTGGTACATATATTTATTAGGCAATACACTGAATAGTGAATGGACGTTGGGCCTCTGCTCATGCCCTTCCTCCATGCAAGAACACTGTGTTGTAACAACCTGTCATTCTGTGATGCACTCCCTCCTGGCACAATCACTGAAGACAAAATGAGTGCATCAGCAAACGTGGTGAAGAGAGGGGATGGTGTCCAGCTATCAAAAGATATGGTGTTTGGGGTCTTAAAGACATGAAGTAATCAAGTAGCCTCCTAGCAGAGAAACAACAAAGCCCACACAGAAGCAGCACACTTGCCTGTGTGATCATGAGGTGTCAACAAGACTGGGTAACAGGCATCAGAAGACCCCAACACAAACAAAAACCACACTGCTGAGAACGAGAGGGAGTCAAAGCAGAGACCCCAAACTCATCTGCAGATAAAGAGACATGCCCTCACAGAGGGTCACAAGGAAGGGATGAGTCAACCAAGGGCAGAATAGCAACAATGAAACACAATATTTTTCTGGTTCTTTGAAGCTTCCTCATCCCTGACATCATGACCTCAGTCTTACCTTTCACTGCTGGCTAAACTGTGGCTAGGCTAGAGCGTGTGCATATGAGCTATCAACACACAAAATTCAGTAACAGGAATCAGAGTAGCAAACGCAGGATGATCAACATATTACCACCCCACCTGGAGGGGGGTGGTGATGAACAATAGAAACCATGGGGGAAGGGAGGAGACGGTGGTAGGTGTAAGATATGAAAATAATAATTTATAATTTATCAAGTAGTCATGAGGGTTAGGGGGAAGGGAGGAGAAAAATGAGAAGCTCAATAGAAAGCCTATGTTTAAAAAATAATGATGGCAACATACATACAAATATGCTTGATACAATTGATGTACAGGTTGTTATAGGAGCCATAAGACCCCCGTATAAAATACTTTTATTTTTTTTTAACAGCGCGAGAAGAGCGGTTCCATTTGCCAGGAATGTCTGTCCCTTGTCTGGTGCGGCTTAGGTCCGGCTCAGGAGAGCGCGACAGCACCACATCAATCTGGGGTAAAATACTCTTTTAATTAAAAAAAAAAAAGACCCAGTAGTTTCTAAATTTAAACACTAATGTTTGTAATGTTTGCAATGTTTGTAATGTTGTAAATGTGAACACTATTTAAAGGTTGCAAAATGTACGGATATAATACTATTTTCACTGCAACCCAGTGAATGAATGTGTGTGTGTGTGTGTGTGTGTGTGTGTGTGTGTGTATAAATCTTCATGGGAGTAAAAACCCCGATCACTCGAGTGCATCCTGGCTCACTGAGCTTTGGGGATGATAACCCCACTCAGAACAACCAATGCACAGACAAGACCACAATGGAGAAGCAGGGGTGGGAATGTACCGTCCTACCCAACCACACCATGGCAAACCAGTAAGGGATGCAACAGAGCATGGAGTTCCCAAGGGAGTGCCAAGGATATAATTTGGGACCAGGGTGTGGCACCCCATTCAACTAAACAGGGGGACACTCCTGGAGGTTAACGAACAGACCTTGAACTATTTACAGGGAGATTATATTTTTGTTTGGGTTTTTTTTTTTTTTTTGGCATCACTGCCCTTTGGTGGGAGCAGGAGTCCCAGTCTTGCTCCTGGATAGCTGCTGCTGGATTTGAACTGCCAAGCATGTGGGCTGCAGTCCCACACACAACCACTATACCACCGGGGCTCAGACCTATTTACAGGTTTTTATTTTTTATTATTATTATTTTACTTATTTATAGATATATTTTTTGGATATTGGGTTTTGTTGGTTCTTATTATCATTTTATTTTCTTTGGTCGCTTCATCTTAGGATGTCTTGCTTTTTTTGTATATATTGTTATCTCCGCAGGTCTATTCAGATAAGATAGGCTGGATGAACAGTTTGGAGGAGAAAACAATAGGAATGATGATTCCGGGGGAACATGGGAGATGGAGAGGAGAGGGAAAGGAGGTGGTGTTGACCAATCCACGGAGAAAGGAACAACAAGTAATTTAAAAACAAGTGACAAGATGGATGTGAGAGGCCTGATAGGGATTGATCAAGAGTAATGTAACAGGTAGAAATTACAAAAAACCAAATGGAGACTGAGCATGATAGTGGGACAAGAGGAAAGGAAAAGGAAATAGAGAAAAGAATTGGGAGGTAAAGGGCACTTATAGAGGTCTACATACAGGCATGTACATAGGTAAATATATTTATATATGATGATGGGGAAATAGTATTTATAGGGTTAGTATCAAGACAGCAAATGGGCATTGGGCCTCCACCCAAGTACTTCCTCAATGCAACAATACTTTGTTCTATTAAATTGGCTTTCCATGATGCTCACCTTTCTTACAGGATCACTGAAGACAAAGCGGTGCATAAGCAAAAGTGGTGAAGAAAGCTGATGGTGCCTGGCTATCAAAAGATATACCATCTGGGGTCTTAAAGCTTGAAAGTAAATAATTGGCTATCTATATCAGAATCAACAAAGTGCACATGGAAGAAACACACCAGCCTGTGTGCCACGAGGTGTCGAAGGGATCAGGTATCAGGTATCAAAGAACTAAAAATTATATCATTATAAATGAAGGGGAGTACAGATTGGGGACCCAAATTCCATTGGTAGGTGAAGCGACATCCACTTTTAGAAGAGTTGCAGGGAGGAGACAAGCCAGTAAAGGTACAGTGTAGCAACAATGAAATAAACTTTCCTCTAGTCCTTAACTGCTTTCTCCCACATCATGATCCCAATTCTACCTTAGGAATCCAGCTAGACCAGGGAATATACACTGATATGGATAGGAGCTGGAAGCGGGGAATTCAGGATAGATGATCCCTTCAGGACGAATGGTGAGAGTGGTGATACTGGGAGGATGGAGGGAAGGTGGAGTAGAAACAGGGAACCAAGTGCAGGGTTCTACATATAACCTCCTCCCTGGTACGGACAATAGGGAAGTGGGTGAAGAGACATATCGGACTGTGTACAATGTGACAAAATGATAATTTGTAAATTATTAAGGGTTCATGAGGGAGTGGGATGACAAGGGAAAGTAAATATGAGGAGCTGATACCAAGGGTCTAAGTAAAAGGAGGATGTTTCGAGAATGTTGAGGCAACAAATGTACAAGTGTCATCTGCATACAATAGATATATGTATTGATCATGATAAGAGTTGTATGAGCCCCCAGTAAAATGAATTAAAAACAAATCATTCTCCTCAAAGCAACTGGCATTTTCAAAATGCTGACCCTGCCATTAGCAGCCTAGTACATAACTTATTATGCCACCAGGGTTTCTTTATATCCAGTAAGATATGTACAATTAAAAAAAGTTAGACATTAACAAGATAATTGAGGATGTGGATAAATTAGAACCTCCATACACTGATGATGGTCTACAATGGTGCCACCATTATAAACAACAATTTCTCTAATGGTTAAATATAGTTACGATATGACCAATATTCCACTCCTAATTCACTAAAAAAATGGAAACACATCCATACAAAAACTTGGAACCAAAAAATCCAGTAAAGTATTACACAACTATGACATGTGCTATGGAAGAGGTCAATCTGATTTGGATGATTGCAAGCACATTATATAGAAATCTGGTCCTGCTTATCCTTTAAGCATTTCAAACAAGCTGTATGTCTCAGCCGTCATCTTTGGAGCTCTGAAAGGAATTTGCTTTGTGCTTTGTCTTCAACTCAAACCATCAGCAATTTCTCCGTAACTGCTATCAGTCCCACTCACATTTTGTTACCCTACCAGCTTTCAGCGGAGTCAATCCCTTAGCAGCTTGAATATGTTTGTTTTTCAGGATCAGCATGATGGTTGAGATCAAAGCAATAGCATCAACTGATGTTTCACCTTGTTTAATAACCTTCTGTTTCACTGCCAAATCAATACTCCTTTCCCTCTGGCTTCTTCTATCATGAATACTGATTTTGCTGTATTTGGGAGTCATGTTGTATGTACTTCAAAACATATTTTCTTCAAGAAAATTAAACAACAATAAACGTACAACTTGTGTGATACACGAAATTGGATAGTGCTGCTTATTAGTCAAATAATACATTGTTATATCGTAAACTTATTAGATAAAAGTCTCACAGCATTTGAGTCAATTCTGATTTATAAGGACCTTATAGGACAGAGTAGAACTGCCCCTGTGGGTTTCTGAGATTGTAACTCTTTTTTTTCAAAATATCATTTCATTGGGGGCTCATACAGTTCTTATCACAATCCATACATCCATCCATTTTGTAATTCTTTACAGGAGTTAAAAACACTCTTCTTTCTTCCATGGAGTGGCTGCTGGTTTTGAACTAACTTTGTAGTTAGCAGCTCACTATGTAACCCTCTACACCACCAAGGCTTCATTAGATAAAAGTATTGTATGGATTATAACTAAGTCAGTAAAACAGCCATTTACTGTGACTGTTAAGATATGTACTATGTTATATTAGTACTGCATCATTATATACCTGGCAGTGCAACTGTATACCAGAGACATGAAATTATACACATTACATATAAGAATCTGTTGTGTTTGCTATGCCCCATTCTTCTCCAATGAATATTTCTGAACTTTCTGAAAGTGTAATAGAACCAAGAACACATATGCAGCAATCACGGTACCGCCTGAATGAGTGCAATGCTGCACACGTCTACTTATAGAAGCATTATTGATAATAGCACCCAGAGGAAACAACCTAAATGCTCATCAACCCATGAATGAGTAAATAAATAGTGATGCCAAAAAACAACAACAACAAAATCTACTAAGTTTACCATATAACTTTATTTTTTAATATATAAAAAGATGCACCAACTGGTAAAAAAACCTAATTATGACAACAATTTTTTTTAGTTTTCTAGGCATCACTGCCCTCTGGTGGTGGGAGTAGGAGGCCTAGCCTTTGCTCCTGTGGAGCTGGAATTGAACCTCCATCCCAGTGGGCCGCTGTCCGATGCACAAGCACTACGCTACTGGGGCTCAGCCCAACAATAATTTTTTTTTAATAAAATAAAACATTACTCAATGTTTAAATGTTTTTCATTTTTTAAAAAAAAATTTGAGAAATCATGTTATGAATTAGCCTATGAACTATATAAAAAATTTAGACTGGTAGTTTAGGCATTGAACTAATATCCACATGGTTGTTGGTTCAAATCTAGCAGGCAAGTAAAGAAAATATTGCTACTAGAATTCTAGCTTATACATGCATGGGTCTATTCCAAAGAAAACCCATTTAAGCATGTGTCTATGATTACAAACTAGAGATAAGTTTTCTCAGTAATACATTTTTCTTAATATGATTAGGGTACCTTAAAATGATTTTTAGAAAAGGGCCAATGAAAACACTGGCTTCCTGGGGAATATGCTAGGCTGATTCAATTCCTGGCAGAGAGGTCTAGCTCAGGTTATGAAGACTGTTTTTTGGTATTCCAAAAGGAGAATGCTGATATTTTCTTTTAAAAAAGGAGATGATCTAAAAGGGCTTATTGTGAAGAGATTTAAAGAAAATTGAAAAGTGCATTGGTGAGTAAAAGGGTAGCAAAGTAATATTGAGGGATTTCTTCTATCATAACAATGCACCTTCTCAAATATAGCCTTTCCAGTTAAAATTTTTTTTGTGAGTATAGAATCCCCCCTCCCTTCTTTACTTTTTTGAGTTTTATTGATATATGATTCACATATTACACAATTCAGTGGTTTAATCATATTAAAGAGTTGTGCAATTAACACCACAATTTTAAAATATTTTCTTTGTTCTTTTAGTCATTATTATTAGCTCTCCATTTTCCTCCAACCTCCCTGTCATAACCCTAAAAGAAACTATTAATCTATTTACTGTCTCAACAAACTTACCTAAAGTGGATTTCACATAACAGAAAAACATACCAAAAAAATCAACAAAATAAAATTTAAAAATCTCAATAGAAAAGCAGCAAATTATTACAAATTAGAACAAATCTTAAATGGGTTCAAAGAGAACAAATGGTAACATTAAAAGGTACATTTTAACCTAACTACATCCACTAACCTAACATTAATTCACTTTCCAATACACTGATATCAAGTGTATTCACATACCCGGTCAATGGTTAGAAGAGGTTCACTAGAGGCTTAAGCCATGTGGTGAACCTGTAAATGGATTTTGGATTTTTACTGTCATCCACAGCTTGCTGAAAAATGGGTGTTTAGAATTTAAGCTAATTCCTTCTAATTTAAGCCATTTCCTTCTCTAGTCTTGGGAGTTTACTATTTACAATCCCTAGATCACAAAGGCTGGTATCCTTTTGTGTGCACTCAGTTGACATCTCACTTAGAAGGATGCTTGTTTTAAGAATTTAAGATCCCAGATGCTAAGATCCATTTTGTTTCTGATAAGCAGATATAATATTTCAAGAATTTTAATCAGCCTCATTGTCTCTACCATAAAGATAATACCTTAGAATGGAAATGTTTATTTTATTTTGAAATGTATATGATAAATGCGAAACACAATGGTGGTACACATTATATTTGAATGATGCTTCAGATCTTAAGTTTTCAGTGGCAGGGATTACTTTATCTTTCTAGCACTAAATATAACTGTACACAGAAGGAATGAATACACATTAACCTGTTAAAAGTTAATAATTTTCAAGCACTGAATAATTTTCAAGCACTCCTTCAAACTTATTTAGCCTATCCAACAATCTCATGATTTAGGTATACCTACCTCTACTTTATAAATGAACCCTCAAGAGAGTAACTGGCATAAGATAACTAAAATTTAGAGCCTGTCCTTTTAAGACTGAAGTTCTTTCTAACAGGAGCCCTGGCGATGTAGTGGTTGCGTTATGCTGTCAACAGTGGGTCAGGAAATTGAAACCACCAGCCAGCCGCTCCAGGGGAGGAAGGTGAGGCTTTCTACTCACATGAATAACCATAGAAACCTACAGGGGCAGTCCTACCCTGTCTTAAAGGGTCACCATGAGTCAGAAATGACTTGACGGCAGTGAGGTTCAGGGTTTTTTTTTGTTGTTGTTATTGTTTGTTTGTATTTTTCCAACAGACATACCTGTGCCTAACAGGGATTCATCATTTCTACTCACAGATGAACTGAGGCTCAAATCAGAGAATACTAGAAAGATGTTTACTTGTGTGCTAAAGCCATCAAACTGTGTGGACCATAACAAACTAAGGATAGTCTTTAGAAGAATGGAAATTCCAGAATATTTCATTGTGCTCCTGCAGAATTTGTACATGGAAAAAGAGGCAGTTGTGTGAGTGGAAAAAGGAAAAACTTCATAGTTTCAAATCAGGAAAGGCATGTGACAGGGTTGCATCCTCTCACTCATCCAATTTGTATGATAAGCAAATAATCAGAGAAGCTGGATTTTATGAAGAATAATGAAGCATCAGGGCTGAATGATGGCTAATTAACCACCTGTCATATACAAAAGACACAACTTTGCTTGCTGCAATTGAGAAGGAATTAAAGCACCTGCTGATGAAGATCAAGGATTGCAGCCTTCATTATGGAGTACAACTCAATGTAAAGAAGACCAAAATTCTCCAACTGGAGAACATCAAAGGTAACATCAAAGATTTGTCTTGCTTGGATTCACAATCAATGCTCATGGGAACCGCAGTCAAGAGCTCAAACATGCTGCATTGGGTGGACCTGCTGCACAAGACCTCCACAGAGTATTGAAAAGCAAGGATGTTATTTGAGGAACAAGGTGTGGCTGACACAAACCATGATACTTTCAATTGCCTCATATATATGTAAAAGTTGGACACCGAATAAGGAAGACTGGAGAAGAATACTGAATGTACCAGGGACTGCTAAAAGAACAAACTGACCTGCCTTTGGAGAACTATGGCCAGAGTGCTCCTTAGAGGCAAGGATGGTGAGACTTCATCTTACACACTTTGGACATGTTGTCAGGAGAGGCCAGTCCCTGGAGAAGGACATCATGCTTGCCAAAGTAGTAAGGCATGACAAGCAGGAAGGCCCTTGATGAGAAGGATTGAGGTAGTGGCTGCAACAATGAACTCAAGCATAGAAACAATTCTGAGACTGGCTCGGGTTAGGGCAGTGTCTGGGTCTCCTTCACAGGGTTACTTTGGGTCAAAACCAACTGGATGACACCAAAGAACAATGGAATTCTAAAATATTTTTCAATTTTTCCTAGATATTTATAGATAAGCCACTGTCAGCTCTTACTATATCCTGTAATGTCAGCTTACAGGGATTTTGATCCACACGGGAGAAAATAAACCTTATAACTTTATCACTTAAAATGATACAAAGCACTGCATAATTAGTTTTTAGCAAGAGATTTTTTAAAAATTAAAGCTAATCTAGGAATTAATCAAGCAACCCAAGATCAGAAAAGCTGTCTTGAGATTTCTTGAACTCATATGGCTATAAAAGGTCCCAGAGAGAGGGGAATAAGAGGTCATTTATATAATATATAGGTTCCAAAGATATCAGTGGGAAGGGCAGTGGAAGAAACACATTGTAATCACCATAAAAATGAGGCTGCACTGCTGCTATTATAATTTCTTTACAGAAAATTGCAAATGAGATGTAGGTGTGCCTCCTAAAAACAATTTCCATGTATCTTTGTTTACATTCTTGTTTATTATCACTTTTCACATGTGTCACAATTAGTATTTGTTTCTCAGTGATAGGAACTCTCATAGAGCACAATTAGTCTTACCTTCATTCCCATGCTGGCATATAGCTTATATGGTATAATACTTGACAAGTATTCAAGGAATATTCTGTGAATGAATAAAGAAATTTTAATCTATGAAGTGAATTAATGATGAATCACAGAAATTTACCTGCTACTTTTTTCCTTAGTGAATCTATTTCTTCTTTTAAATTTTTTATTTCTAAATCTTTGCTTGCTGTTAGTGGTCCATCAGCAGTTGAGTATTGTAGAGCTTGGACAGTCTGTGTTGACTCTTTAAAAGATGAAGAAAAGAAAATAAGACACACGACCATATGCTAACTCTTAAAAGTAATAGCAATATACTTTGTCCTAAAGAAATCCATATATAACTCTTTACCGGCACCCAGAGTCCATGTAAAATTAGTATTAAATGGCATTTGTCAGTACATTACTTGTTTTAGATTAGCTACCTTGAATCACAATTACAGCAGCACAATTGTGCGTAAAAACAGCAAAGTGCTGCCGAGGGAGTTTGGCACCAGGAAAAAGAGGAGCAATGCAGTTTCGAGTATATGATTATGGAATATTGTTAGAAGGAATGGGAGTTAGCTAATAAATTAGGAGCTGGAAATTTTATTTTTTTGAAGGAGAGGGTTTTTCTGAAACAGATTAGTGAGTGTTTTAATTATTGCAATCTCAAGATAGATCTTACTTCTATGGTAAAGAATGGGTGAGTTAATGGTATAGAAAAAGATCACCGAAGAGTGTTTTAAAGGGTTCACCTAGGTGTCTTTTAAAGTCACCATATATTGATGAGTCTGATAGTTCATTTTTCTTTCTTTAAAAGTATAATTCATCCTCACACATTTATATGCATACATATTACCCAATAGAAACAAATGCTACTATGTTATTGATTACTATTAATCGTATACTCAGCATTTGCTTTTCTATGAATTAATAAAAGAATTAATTTTCAAGACAAAACAAATACTTGTGGTAAAAAGGTCATAACACTATTACTGAGTCCAATACAAAAAAGGAAAGAAAGCTTCTTTAAAATACATTACCTTGGAGCTTCCTACTCAGCTCTAATTTCTCCTGTTCAAGGCGTTTAATTCTTCTTTCATAAGCTTCAGTTGCTAAGTTGTTATCTAGAGTCCGCTGAACATTCACATCAAGATCTAGTGAGGTGGGACCAGCTGTAACTCTTAAACAGCTCCGATCAGAAAGAACACTGAAGAAGAAAAAATTTAAGGAAAAAATATATTAAGTATGTCTGGAATGACTGTTCCTTTAAGACATAAATCTGATTATCTCATTACAGGGGGCTACATGATTGCAAAAGTAATTTGCAAAACCATGTAAACTAATAGAGCATTTCTTAAAATGAACATTTAAATTCTCCAAATTTTGCTGCATATTTTTTTAAAAATACAAATTACAAAACAAAGCTTAATAAAAGGTCACTAACAGTTTGAAACACTTTGATCATCTCCATGAAATCAGAGTCAACAGCACTATCTGTGGTCTTTTCAGATAAACGAAGCACCTTCTTGAGTTCAACGCAGCTGCTGTAAAGTACTGCCAGGTAGCAGTAGGAGCACCTCGGCTGCTGATCATGAGTTTGAAGCAAGAGTGACGTGCAATGCTTCCCTTACTTCCTCTGTGCAGGCGCGGTCAGAGAAGAAGGTTGAACAATAAACGCTGACTTTGGTGGTGGGTGTTGCTAAGAGCTACCAACTTATTTTTGACCCCTAGGAATTCTAATGCACCACAGAAGGAAACAGTGCCTGATCGCACGCCACCCTCTCAACTATTGCTCCCACCCTTGAAGCCCATTGTTGGAGTCAGCAATGACTTTGCTGACTTCGCAAAGCACAAAAAGCATGGGTTGGGTAACCATTGGGATGCCAACCCAAATGTCGGCAGTGTGAACGCACCAGCTGCTCCGTAGGAGAAAGATGGGAAAATAAAGTCTTGAAAAATCTGTGGAGCAGGGTTTTGTTTGTGGTGACACGTTGCACTTCCATCCCCAAGTCTGCAGTTTGACCCCACCAGCAGCTCCACAGGAGAAAGACAAGGCTTCCTGCTCTGGTATGGAGTTAAACCCTGGAAACTGATAGGGGCAGTTCTACCCTGCTTTTACAGAATGGCAACTGATTTGATGCCAGTGAGTTTGGCTTTCACAAGGGCCCAATCAAGTTAATGGCAGTGGTTTGGGACTGGCAAAATAAGTGAAGGGGATTCAGGTAACACACATCAGTGTTCAGTGTCGGAAATCCGTTCTTGAGATTGTTTCTAAATATAGGGCTACTCTCTAAAATTATGTGACTATATTTAGCTCTCATGGATTTGTTTTAATCTACTTCATCTTTAACTTGCACTGGAATATTAGCTATGCAGGGTTTCTTCCAAAGTTGGCCCCTAGTTTTGTTTTGGCTGATGATATTGGTTGTCTCCATGATTCCTTTTGACAGACGGACTCAATTTGATTATGTTCATTTCCTTTTGGTAAATCCTGTGAATATATCGTTAAAAAATTTTTTTGGATGAGGCCCGGTGGCATAGTGGCTGTGCGCGGGACTGTGGCCCACTGGGATGGAGGTTCAATTCCAGCAGTAGCTCCACAGGAGCAAAGGCTGGACCTCCTACTCCCACCACCAAAGGGCAGTGATGCCCAAAAAAACAAAACAAAAAAAATTCTTTTGACTGAGCCCCAGTGGCATAGTGGTTATGTGTGGGACTGCAGCTCACTGGCTTGGTGGTTCAAATTCAGCAGCAGCTCTCCAGGAGCAAGACTGGGCCTCCTACTCCCACCAGAGGGCAGTGATACCCCCCAAAAAGTTATTTAATGAAGAAATCATTCGCATTGTAAAATTCTATAGGACAACTCCATATTTTCCACTAGTGATACTCCCTCTTCGTTTACAACTTTCATATTTAAGTCGCCAATGATGTTCGATGCATCTTGACTGCATGTTTGATTGAGTTGTGGCTTAAAATAGTTGGGCAAATTCTTTAGTTTCTTCATCAATAGCATTTGTGGCTTTCATAGCAATTTAAATAATAGTATGTAGTATACTTCCTTGTAACTATAGATATGATCATAGTATAGACAGCATTATATTTCAAGAAAGATCTTGAAATGTTCTTTACATTACGAATGTGATGCTATTCTTTGAATTTGTCATTCTTGGTATAGTACACCATGACAGCCTGATTCAAAATGGCCAATATAGTCTATTTTAGCTCACTGATGTCTAGCATAACATCTATCTCATTTGGACAACCACTTATGATTTTCATAGAAGCACACTTCACAGTTCCGTATTCTAATTATTAATGGATATTTTCAGGTTATTTCTTCTCATTTTGCATCATCAGCAAATGAAGGTCCCCAAAGTTTTATTCCATCCAAATGATTAAAGTCCACTCTGATTTGAGGAGGCAGTTCTTCCCCGGCTAGATTTTTAGTGCCTTTTAACTTGAGGGGCTCATTGTCCAGCAATATATCCAATAACATTCTGCTGCTATTCATGAAGTTTTCAGTGAATAATCCCACAGAAATAAACTGTCCATTCTTTCTTCCTACTGTGTCCAGTTCTGGAAGTTCTGCTGAAAGTTGTTCACCATGGGTGACCCTAATGGTATTTGAAATACCTGTGGCACATGAAAACATGCAAGTCACCACAGTATGACTCCCTGATAGACAAGTGGGGACTTTTCCTAGTAGGATCATTAAATAATTTTTAAAAATTCTCTTACACATTTGTACTTTATTTTAATTATCTTTAAACTGTACAAAAATATTTGAAACTTACCAGCTACTAGTATATGTAAAACCAACAAATGGCAAATGATGGCCAGAGAATGCAGTATGTGTTGGAGGGGGCATTGTTTCCTAAGGAAAAAAGAAAAAAGAAAAGCATCTGGTAAGTAACAGATAGTGAACACATGTAGCCTGAGCTATAAATATTTTGTTACTAGGCACATGTATATATGACTGCCAAATCTTATCTGTCTTGAATATGACACCATAATCTGAAAAAGTTTATAACATTGATACAAAAATGTACAGTATAAGATCTTTGGGTTTCCTAGACTGCAGATCTTTACAGGAGTACACAATATTATCTTTGTCCAGTGAAGTGGATAATGGGTTTGAATTGCCAACCATAGCAGCCAACATCTAACCTACTATAAATAAAGTCTGATACTGAATATGGAACTTAGCAGTACTCATAACTAATGAGGCACTTTCCTTCATGTACTGAGTTCTGGTTGGCCATTGCAACAAACAGAAGAACCCCAGACATAAGAGACTATACTAAGGAGGAGAAGGTGTCAGTTAATGATAGAGATGATGGAGTCGTAGGTAATTCGGAAAAGTGGAACATTGGTAACATAAAACCCTCTCCTTTCTTAAAACTAATCTGTTAATTTTCCTATAAGAAATTATTTCAACACAACCCATTTTAATAAGATTTCTTTACCCCTGCACCAATATGTAGAGAAGTCTTTCTTGAACATCCATCTCCAGACAATCACTAATCTTTATCTTTCTCTATAAATTTGCCTTTTCTGAAAAATAAATGAAACTTACTCAAATCTTTCATTCATTTTTAAAATTTGGTTATTGGGTTTAGCATTGAGTTTTAGCTGTTCTTTATTTGGTCTTTTATGACTTCTTTCATGTGTTTTTTGGGGGCATCACTGCCCTCTGGTGGTGGGAGTAGGGGGCCCAGCCTTTGCTCCTGTGGTGCTGGAATTGAACCTCCATCCCAGTGGGCTGCAGTCCTGCGCACAACCACTATGCCACCGGGGCTCAGCACCATGTGTTATTATTTTTGAGGTTCCCACAAGTTTAAGCCATTTATCAGTTGTCTATTCCTTTTTAATGAATAGCATGCTAGTGTGTGTATATCATATTTGATAGACATGTAAATTGTTTCTAGATCTAAAGATATGGGGGCATATCTTTTCTATTCTCATTTATATAGCTAGTAGTAAAATTGCTGTGTCAGGGTGAAAGTTTACAATTAACTTTTTTCTTTTTTAAACAGACAAGAAACATTTTGTGAGAGTCTTAAAGACAGTCTTATTTCTTTCTCTTAAAAATTTAAAGTTTTCTTGAAACAATTCATATAATACAGTCTAAATATAGTAAAAAGATTTGTACAATCACCATTTTATAATAAATTTTGGAACGTTTTCTTCTTTCTTGTACTTGTTATTATTGGCTACCCAAACCTCCCTTCACCTTCGTGGTTATAACCCCAAGAAACTGCAAATCCAGTTACTTTCTCTAAAGATTTACCTATCCTGGATTTTACATAACGAAAAACATATAAAAACAAGGAGAGGGCTGAGCCCCGGTGGCGTAGTGGTTGTGCGCGGGACTGCGGCCCACTGGGACGGAGGTTCAATTCCAGCAGTGGGGCTGGGCCTCCTACTCCCACCACCGGAGAGCAGTGATGCCAAAAAAAAAAAAAAAAAAAAAAAAAAAAAAAAAAAAAAAAAAAAAAAAAAAAAAAAACAAGGAGAAAAAAGCAAACAAACAAATAACAGAAAAAAAACAGAAAAACTCTTGTTGAAAGATAATAAAAAATGATGAAAACCAGAGCCAATTTCATTCAAAAGGGAAAAGAAATGGCAAGGCGTTACATTTTAAGCTAAGTATATCTACATTAGTTCACTTTACAATGTGCTCTCTCTGATAGAAAGGATATTCTCATCCCTGGTCAAAGGTCAAAGGGAATTTACTAGAGGCTTAATCTGTATTGTGACTCTACAAATAGATTTTGGATTTTCACTGTCATCCCTAAACTTCTGCAAACTGGGTGCTCATAATTTCAGCTCTAATACTGTTACCCCCGTCCAGTCGTGTATTTTATTATTTATAACACTTAGATAACACAGGTTGGTATGCTTCTTGCATGCTAATTTAGCTGTCACCTCACTGATCTTTTCATGAGGGCAAGTATCTAGTAGGGCCACACCGTAAAAATGAATTGCTCTCAGATTAGGCCTATGACTAAGTGCAAACTCCTAATCCATTCATAAATCTGTTATAGATGTCCCTGGTCAACTTTAGAGACATCACTATTGTGGCAGTCATGTACTCGTGTCAATTTCATGACTGGGAGCGTAGGGGTGAAGGCTAGCTTGTCAATCTGGAGACAGCCAGTGATCTTTGTGTAGACATGGCTTTCTCTTGAGGTTTCTAGGAAACCAGCAGTCTTTCCTAATTGGAGAAGACAAGCTTGGCTCTCAGTCTCATGGAGTCAGTCTACTGACAAGACAAGATGGCAGCGTCTGAGGAACTGGAGGAGCCTGAGGAGAAGCCACGGCCTTACCCTGATGGAACCCGACCTCTGAAGCTGGAGAAGCCACGTAACATATCACCAACTGATATCAATTTAAATCCACTGTCATTCTAGTAGATATGCAGTGGTACATCACTTTGGATTGATTGGCATTTTCTTATAATTAATGACAGTCATCTGTTCATGTGCTAATTATTATTTACCATTATCTTTCATAGTAAACTATATATTTGAATAGAGTTCAACAATATAGTTTCTCAATTTGTGGCTATTTCCAGTTTATGGTTTATCTTTTCATTTTTAATGTTGTAGTTTTGGTGAAATTAATCAATTTTTTTCTATTAGGGTTCACATTTTGTTATTTTATCTAGGAAATATTTTCTTAACCCAAGTTTACAAAGATTTTTTTCTTTTTTATCCCCCTGAAAGTTTATACTTTCACCTCTTGGTGATTATTTTGATTGTATTTCAGTATACACTAAGATGCATTCTTTTTACATGAATATCCAATTTTCCTAGCACCATTTGTCTCAAAGTCTACTTTTTTGCAATAAATTGCTGTGGTAAGTTTGCTTACAACTAACAGAAAATATAAGTATGTATTTCTGGATTTTCTAGTCTATTCTTAATTATGTCTTGATTACTGTAGCTATATGCCCAGTTTGAAATTAAATAGTCCTAATTTTTCATCTTTTGTGAAATTCTAAGCCTTATACATTTCTGTAGAATGCTTTAGAATTAAACCTCATAAAATGATAATGGTTTGAAAGTCAATTTCTTTTGTTTTTGTCAACAGCTTGTCTTCTTTTATTCTGTCAAATGTCTCTTCCATGCAAGTATAATATAGGTATAATGTTGCTGATTCTGTGTAATTTTAATATTTTAGCTCAGTATTCTAGAAAATTTCTTAGTGCCTAGGTAACTTAGTGACTAGCCAATAATTTGCCAGCAGTTGGGCTCAAAAACTTTGAGACAGGACAACTTTAATTCTTTACCAATGGGTTTGTATGTGGAAAATTACATTCATATTTCATGTAATTTTCAACTCATTCCCCAAATTAACTTCCTACTAAGTCCTCCCAAATCATGTATCCACTTGTATGAAGTATCCCAATTAATTCAGGAATATGTGACGAGCCTCAGTTCTCCGAGGTCTTCTCTGAATCTGTGTTACACTCATCAGCCAGATTTGTGGTAAACCTGGAATTTCCCTTGTGTTCTTACACATGGCCTCCAAGTCAGGTGTGCATGTATGCATAACATATTTAGTGGATCCAGAAAGGCCTGTGGTTTGAACCCACCAGCCAGTCTGCAGAAAAAAGATATGGCACTGTTTCCTGCCTGTGAAAACCCTAAGGAACAGTTCTATTCTATCTCAAAGAGTCACTATGAGTCAGAATCAACTCAGCAGCTATGGTTTATTTGTGTCTTCTCAGGAAACTGAATGACATAACTAACCTAATTAAGTCTTTGCTTATTAATTTTGCTCCTAGTTATAAGTGATTATGCTTATGGCAGTTAACCCTCAAATTTTTTAATTTATGATAGACTAAGAACTAGAATCCATAAAATCATTTGAAAAATTAGTAAAATTATTTAGTAATCATATTAAAGAGAAACAGAGAGAAGGAACATTTTCACAATACCATACTTACAGAATTCTTTAAACAATCATCATCCACATCAAAATTTGATGTATCTGTTGGGCTACTAACTTCTGGAATATAAGGTGCTTCACAGTTTTGAATATCATCCCAGTCAATGCCACTGAAAAATGGGTGTTTCTTAAAGTCTTCTATTCCATTTTGACCAAGTCTATGTTCTCTGCTACAAATGAGTCTTCGAATAAGGTCCTTAGCATTTTCTGACACATCAGTCACTTGGGCTGGAAACTGAAACCTCTCCTAAATAGAGAATAATGAAAACAAGTATAAAACTTAGTTTAACTGGTTCATTCTTGTTGTTAGAAGTACATTTGTTTTCATAAATATCTAATAAGTGTCTATAGGTATAAAGCACAGGTACTAAAGGAGATATAGGGATGAATAAGAACATATATTTTTCCTTAAAAACTTTAAATTCCATATATGGAATTCCATAAATTCCCAACTTTCATGTGCATGTCTACTTCACACCACACACTGTGTTATAATAAATAAGTTAAAAATTAAAATACCTTAAACTGTTAAGATTGAAAAGGAATAGATTCAAACAGTGAAATTTGAGCCAATATTTCAATAGTGTAGATGACTAATAATATTATGCCATAATACTAATAACTGATATATGCTTAAGAATTTAAAGTGTCTCAACTATTTCAACTGATTTAGACAATTCACTTAATCACACTGCCCCCTGAAAAGCACTGGAAAGAGCTGCAGGGGAGGGGGCCCACATGTGGACACCTATATTTTATCCAGGATTATGGACTACAGTAAATGCTAGACAGGGGAGGCACAGAGTGTGTTTTTTTTTCCTGAAAAGGAGGCAGTAGATCAAATAAACTTGGAACCTATGTTCTAAGGTGAACAATACTATTAACCAGATTTTATACAAATGGTAACAAAGCATATAAAAGGCCAAATTATTTGCCTAATGCCATAAGCTAATCAGTGCTAGAACTGGGATTTGAATCAGGGGTGTGTTATTCTAGAATCTGTTCTAATGCAAAACACCCTAGACTGTGTAGCTGTTCCCAGTCTTTCAGGGGTTCTATTTAACTACAGAGTCAGATACAAGAGTCTCTAAAAGATTCTTTAGAGCCAGGTAGAAGAATCTTTAAGACTCTATATAAATACGTGTATAGATTCTGGTGTATATAAGCTATACATATATAGCTTATAAACACATATATGTATATACGCATACACAATTGGCAAACTCTTACAAAGGTATCATGAAATAACAAGTTAAATAGGTTATTTATCATCCTTCTTATTATACCTAGCTATAATCCCAAGTTTTTACGACTGGTCACAATCTTCTGAAACTAAAAAACTAAAACTTTTCCTCCTTTTAATCTATTTGACAACAAGTAGAATAGAAATAAGTGGTTCATAATAATATAAACATAACAGTATGAAAAGTGATATATCTTTGACATAAAGTAAATATTGTTATCTAAGAATATGAACCACTTATTTCTATTCCACTTGATACAAAAAAGATTAAAATTTTACTTAATAAATCATTCCTGTGGTGCATTTAGATGATTTCCAGTGTTTTGTATTCATATACAAATATTGAAATATGTACCATTGTATATACTTTTACCAAATATTTTCTTAATGCAGATCCCCAGAACTGAAATTGTGTAATCAAATGTCCCAACCATTTTTATATAGATACATACTTAAAAAATTTTTAAGTCACCAAACTATATTCCTATCAGCAATACCTAAGACTTCATTCTGATCTTACTGCATTATTTTCTTCTCTTTATGTCAAGTCGACAGGATAAACAATATACTTCATTCTTAATTTATATTTCAATTATTATTACTACACCTTTTTTTTCTTTATGTCAAGTTGACAGGGAAAAACAATACACTTCATTCTTAATTTATAGTCTAATTATTATTACAAAGGGTGACAATTTTTATCTATATTGTCATTATTACACATTTGTTTGAATATATAATACTTATATAAGTTGCTTATAATATTAGACAATCATTTAGTGGGGAGATCATTACATTTCTTCTTTATTTTAAAAAGGTAGTAAAATACATGAGGAAGTTACAACTAATAACTTTATGCCTAATTTATGACTTTGATTATTAATGCCAGTCATGTTGCATCATGCATATATATATGTGAATGCCTATGGTTTTTAGGAAAACATTTATTTTAAGATTATTATATTATTTTTTATGCATTACTAATTTCAAAGACAAAAGATATACTAACTTTGTGATTCATAATTTTTCCATAGGTCTCCACCAGAGATTCTGCATAAAATGGTGTTTCTCCATAAAGCATTTCATACATACAAACCCCCAAAGACCACCAATCACACTCAGGGCCATATCTGCCTTTCCCATCTTCCATTGCTTGAAGAATTTCAGGAGAGATATAATCTGGGGTTCCAACAGCTACTGACGACTGGACCTGAAAAGGTTTACATTTTTAGAAATCTATTAAAATACTTTCAAATAAAAATAATTTTTAATTTAAAAAGTTATATATTCTTAGACATAAAGTATTATATTATTATTTCATATAGCATCTTTGTAGTTTTCTCAATTTAGTTCCCTTGTGCATGTAAGTTAAATTGTACATAATGTTCACACGAATAGATTTCCAGATTTTTTAATGATAAAGAACTTTTTTCATACTGTTACTTAGTCTTATACATTTTAGAAAACAATCTAATTTAAGCCTCTAGAGCTGTTAACAAAACCCAATATATTTGGTTTAGTAAATTTTTACTGTTGATATTTATCTGTCTAATACATATAAAGACAACTATAGAAAATTTATCATTAATTAGGGGGAGATATCCTAACATACAGGCAAATTTATATGAAGTGTTGAAAAAGATGTCACCTTAAAATATAAATGAAAACAACATAAGAAAATAACTGTCAACACTATGCCACAAACATTTCTTAATAAAACAGGGTAGAAATCAGAAAAAAAATTATAGAGACAGGAAAAGATATTGGGAGGAGTGAAGAGTTCAAGGCAAAATATACCCAAGCCTGTAATCCCAATACAGGCTGAATGAATGTGGCAAGGAGAGTGGGACTATTCACATGTATATATGTTTGACAAGAGGTCATCTGTATTGGATTCCTACCTTTGTTATAAATATATCCATGACTATGTTACAACATATAGAGAACAAAGTTATAAAAAAAATTCTTACACATAACCAAACGTCTTTAGGGAATAAGTAACTGAGTGTGGCAGCAAAGGTACATAGTCCTGGAAAGACCCAAGGACCTCTAGCATACACAGTCTACAAAGACATCCATCTCTGGTGAGTAAAAACTGATGCATTGAAAGTTCATGTGTGATCATTTAGGGTGCATGTGTCCAAAGGAAAGAAGAGTGAAGAAAAAAGAAGACACCTGGAAATAAACAAATAGTCCAATGGGCTAATAATCCATATGAATATCAACCTTTAGGATGGTGAGTCAAAAAGAACTAGATAGTGTCAAACTACCTTTACCAATTGTTCTAAAAGAGATCACATTAAAATCTTCTTGATGGGAGAAAAATATGGGACAACACTCAAAATCAAAAGGACCAGACATACTAGTTGAGTCGAGAATAGTTGAATCTCCAAGATTATAGTCCTTAGTCACCCTGCAGGTCTGGAAATGAACTCACTTCCATGTTCCTATGCTCAGCTAAATAATAGGTCTATAAGGGTAACAATAACACAAAACTTAGGATAATCAAATATTTCAGATCAAAAGGGCCGTATTTATCCAAGAATAAAGTTCAGAGGGTTAGGAAAGAAGGAGGAATAGAAACAGGAAACAAAGGGAGGAAATGGGGTAAGTGATATATATTTTTTGATAAGTGATATTATAGTATGGAAATTGCTCTCAATGTCATAAAACAAAATGCATTGAACTGTTGAATGAAAAACTGATCTGTTCCACCACTTTTTTTTTTCAATATGAGAAGGGGAAAAGTACATCATTCAAATGGCAAAATTCTAAAAGAATAGTTGGGCACACAAATAGGGAAGGTGAAATATAAATTAGAAATTAAGTAGCTAAAAAAGATCCTAGATGAAAATAAAAAATCCTAGATGTCGATCTTCTTAAAAAAGTCATTTTATTGGGGGCTCGTACAACTCTACAACAATCCGTCCATACAAATGCCTACCCTAAAATGTATTCTCTAGTAATAGAAAATGAACCCTTTATGTTTTAAAGTAACATAAAAAATGAACATTCTGAAAGAACACTATCAAACTTGTTAATATTCTGGATTTTCTAGACTAAATTACCACGATTAATATGTATCTGACAACACTGTTAACTACTTTAAAAACTCTTGGTGGTGCACTAAATTACCTGACATGGTTTTCTTATACATAGTTTTAAAAATTTCCACCAGATGACTGAGTGGAATCATGAAACTATGATGCATGAAACTCTAATATGGAGACAGGCCAATTCAGCCATCATACTAGGTATAAATGAGTCATCTCAAAAACAGGTCGGGGGTTCTCAGAAGAACAAGAAGCCAGGAATAGAGTACATCCTTTGTGCTAAGATCCTTATGTGCTGAGCCTCATCGAAGGGACAGAGTTGTGACATCAGAAGAGCAGCAGGAATGGGAGAGGAGTAACAGCACAAAAGCAAGAGGTAGAGCGTGAGCCAAACCAGTGAGTGAGCTTCTTAGCTCATAGAGTGAGAAAGGGGTCTTTGGGCAGGAGGCTTACGTGTGAAGCGGATTGCCTAATCAGGGACACTTAATCAGGGGAGCTAGGTTTGCCCACCCATGCAGCTAGAGCAAAGTGCTTTGTGGCTGAGATTACTTATTGACCGAGTAGAGAATATCCTTGTGAGCATTTATCAGCAGCTTTAAACAAGCTTCGGAGCACTTGCTTGAGTAAGACAGAAATCCCACCCTCGTGTAGAGGACAGTGAAAAAGAAGGCTCTCACTGAGACATATTGGACCAGCGGCTACAACAAGGGGCTCAATCAAGCATAGGTACAAGCAGTGCTTCTGCCTTCGTGAAGAAGGTAGCTGTGGGTTGGAACTGACTCGATGGAACATAACAATAACAAGAACCCTCAAGTGAAGGCAGAGGAGGTCAACCACACCTGCACACCATTCTCACACTCTTTTCCATTACAAAATGTTTTTTCTAAATGCTAGGATAAAAGGCCACAATCTCCTGGAAACACAGGGGATCCAGGACTGATCAATCCCTCAGGACCAATAATGAAAGTAGCAATACCAGGAGGGGATGGTAGGGAAGCAAGGGGGAACCGATCACAAAGATCTACATATAACCCCCTCCAAGGGGGGACAGACAACAGAAAAGAGGGTGAAGAGAGACACCAGACAGTGTAAGACATGAAAAACAAATTATTATCAAGGGCTCAGGAGAAAGGGAGGGTGGAGGAGGGAGAGAAAAAAATGAGTAGCTGACACCAAGGGCTCAAATATAAAGAAAATGCTTTGAAAATGATGGCAACATATGTACAAATGTGCTTGACACAATAGATGGATGACGTATGGGTTGTGATAAGAGCTGTACTAGCCTCCAATAAAATGATTTTTTAAAATAATGGTGCTAGGTTAGATGTCTCTATGAAGCCTGGACAAACAAATCCAAAACTAATCCGGAGAACAGATGTTCAAATCTAACCACACAGGGTTCACACATAATGTTCCACTGAAGATAAGTTCAAAATTCAACTATACATATTAAATGAAAGAACATTCATTGTGAACAAGGATAAGAAAATAACAAAAATGTACAATTAGACCCTTAGTAATTACCAAATACATTCTACACAGTAAATACATTAAAAGTGATTATTACTATTAGTAATAATATTATTATTACTATTACTGCCAGATTCAAGGCAGCCATGCCTCATAAACCAAAAACACTGCCATGATCAACTGCAAATAAGACAACTGTGGTCCACAATATTTTCATTAGTTTATTTTTTTGTTTGCTTGTTTTGGCATCACTGCCCTCTGGTGGTGGGAGTAGGAGGCCCAGCCTTTTGCTCCTGTGGAGCTGCTGCTGGAATTGAACCTCCATCCCAGTGGGCCGCAGTCCCGCGCACAACCACTCCACCACCAGGGCTCAGCCCGATTGGTCTATTTTTGAAATTGTCAGGCTTTTCTACTTAGCCTATCTTGGCCTGCGAGCTCAGCAGAAATTTGTCCAGCATTATAACAAAACTAAAGCTTGTACTAAGAGATTGCACATGAAAAGTCATAGTCATAATCACTCTTAGGTCTTCCATACGGAAGGTGAGAATTTGGTGAGCCATCAGTGATCCCTTAAAATGTTTAAAGCCATTAAAAAGAAGAAAATGATGAAAGAAAAACTATTCTACAAATCAAGAAGTCCTAGAAATAAACTAGCCAGAAAAAATTTTAAAGCTATAAATAGACAAAGAAAGATTAGATTCAGTGAAGAAAATAATAAATTCAAAGAAGAGTAGGAGGTATTAATTAGCAATCAGTAAGGAAAGACAGAGCTGGAAAATATAGAACAAAAGTCAAGAGATATGGTCACTTGAAAGAGCACACTCTACATTTGTGTGATAGGAGAAGGCTAAATAGTAATTAAGAGGAAGTTTTGAACATTTTAAAATTTATGTAAAACATGAATTCTTGGGTGTATGAAGGGTATTAAGTCCCCCAAATAATAAATAAAAATGAAAACATACAAATAGATATACAAGGGGGTACCCCCCCCCCAAAAAAAACCTCAATGCTCACTTTTTTTTTTACGCAAGGGGATAGTATATTTGGAGTTCATTCCACCAGGTCAGACTATTAAACAACCTTTCTATAAAGACCTTATTTGTGGCAGACAAGGGACTGGTTTTACCATCACGACAATGCATCTGCTCATGAAGCCAGCTCAGTGTGCCAGTTTTTGGCAAAACACAGCATGCCTCTCTTGCTCCACACATTTTACTCACCTGACCTCAGTCCATGGGACTTCTCTTTGTTTCGGCTAATGAAGAGGGACATGAAAGCACATGGTCTGATGACATAGAAGAGGAAAGGGAAAATGAGGAAGGTGCTGTCAAGTCATCCCAACAGACGTGTTTGAAAAATGGAAAAAATGCTTCCAAGAATGGAATCCTAAGTACTAAGTTTAATGGAGAGTACTGTGAAGGTAATAAGGCTGTTTTGTATAAATATTCAAATACATAGCATTGAAAAGAAAGTTGGTTTTGATGGGGATACCCTCTCATGTATATTGTAAAGAAACTAAAGACAAAGTGATCTTCAAAACAAAAATTAGGCTGAGTCCCAGTGGCATAGTGGTTGAGTGTGGGACTACAACCCACTGGACTGGCGGATCAAATCCTGCAGCAGCTCTCCAGGAGCAAGCCTGGGCCTCCCACTCCCACCAGAGGGCAGTGATGCCCACAAGAAATTAATATTACATACCAAGGAATGACAACTTAATTGTTATTAACAATAACCTAAGTTAGAAAATAGAATTGAATCTTGAAAGTGAAGAGATGGCTGAGCCCCGGTGGCGTAGTGGTTGTGCGCGGGACTGCGGCCCACTGAGATTGAGGTTCGATTCCAGCTCCATGGAGCAAAGGCTGGGCCTCCTACTCCCACCACCTGAGGGCAGTGATGCCCCCCCCCAAAAAAAAAATAAAAAAAGAAAGTGAAGAGATAATGAATTGCCATTTTAGTACTCACTACTTTCCTAAACTATCATAGAAAGTAGGATTAAATAAAGGAAAGGAGAGAGTCAACAGTTATAAACTACTTCAGATGAACTTCTAAGGACATAAGAAATTTAATTCGGATGGGAAAGGCGATACTAGAAACTAATGGAAATAGACATATTAAAAAATAAACTTTTGACATTCAATTGAAAAAACAATGATGCCGATGACAATGACTATGATGAGTACAACTATTTGGACTAGAAAAATAATGTCAAACTAAAACACTAAAAATAGTAACAAGTTAGGTTAAGGAAATGTTAGCACGTTTCTTTGACTGGAATAGGGTTAAGAAATTGACTAACTTTAGACAAATCATGAATATTAAAATTTAAAGAAAACCATTAGAATATCTGAAATAGATAATCTACTTAGAATGTATAAATCCCATTCTTTTTTTAAAAAAAGAGAAACTAAACTGGATCAAGCCAAAATAGATGAGAAAGAAGAAGGGGAGAAACCAACAAAGTCAAGTGTAAAGGTCAGCCTAAGATATGACTATCAATGAATATACATTGATAATCATAAAATTGATTGATTAAATCCACCTATGAAAAAGACAGAATTATCACATTGTAGAATAAACAAAACATTCAGTGATAATCTCATTAAAAGAGATGCACCCAAAAATTAGAATGTTTAGAAAGTGAAGGTGAAAAAACCTATGTTAGACATATATTATACCAAAGGAAATTAAAATAGCTATCAGTCAAAATACTCTTAAGCACGAAATAATTAAGATTTTGAAAATTCATTAAAATAATGAATTCATTTAAAAATACCCCAGAATTATAACTCTAGATAACTTGCATGTAACAGCTTAGCCATAAAAGATGTGTAAAAAACTGGAAATGATAAGAATGAAAAAAATCCATCATATAAGTATTTTAGAGTATGCTTCTAAATAGTAATTATGATATAAAAGGAATGAATATAAAGAAAAAGAAAATTAAAAACTGAACAGCAAAATTTAGAATTAATAATTATGGATGTATACAAGAAGCTTCAAAATGTTTGTGCAAATACTTCATTATCTTTCCATTCCAAATGTCCGTGAACTTTTTGTTTTGTTTTTTGGGCATCACTGCCCTCTGGTGGTGGGAGTAGGAGGCCCAGCCTTTGTTCCTATGGAGCTTATGCTGGAATTGAACCTCCATCCCAGTGGGCCGCAGTCCCGCGCACAACCACTATGCCACCGGGGCTCAGCTCCATGAACTTTTTGAAGCCCCCCACCATATAAAAACCTACACTAAAAATTTTAAAAAGTAATTATTAAAATAAACATGGAACACTAAAAAGAAAGCACAGCCAACTAATTAAAAAATAAACTGATATAACCATTTCCAGTAAAATAAAGCTATAAATTAACCAAATAATTAATTTAACCAAATAACCAAACCAAGTAATTAATGGCCCACCAAATAAATCTAACTGAATTTATAAAATATTTAGAATTCAACAATAGGAAGATCATACATATCAAAGGGTACTAGGGGGAAAAGAGAAGCACCAATAAACAATGCTGTGGATTAAAAAAAGACAACAGTACATGTGAAAGATAGATTTTGAACTAGGAAGTGTAGTGTGAACAAAGTTCTACTCATAGACTTGAAAACTAAAAGAAAATATACAATTTCTTTTATTTATTTATTTTTTAAAATACACAATTTCATAGAAAAAAATATAACTTACCTAAACTGACTCAGGAAGAAATAGAAAACCAAAGAGACCTATAATCATTAGAAAATTTGAATCAATAGTATAAAGTCTACCCACAAAACAAACAAACAGAAGAAACAAAACAATACAAAAAAATCTGTCAATGTTGGAGAAGAACTTAAAAGTTCTATTAATCATAAGAAACCAGCAAAGTCAGACTTGCATGTCCTATTCTGCAGCTAGAATGGTCAAAGAAATGGAACATGACGCTCCTAGTCAATTCATTCTATGAGGGTAAAATAGCCTAGATAAAAAAATTGAAAACAATTAGCGATGGAAAATTATACTGCAATTTCAGATATGAACAGCACAGAAATGGATGTTAGATAAGAATCCTGAATAATGTATTGAGCAATTTATTACATATATATTAATAAATAATAGGATTAAGGTCTATATATCTGGAGAATAGATCATTTAACACTGAAAATCTGTCTTTATTATTAACTGATTAAAAACCAACAACAAAAAGTCTTAACATCAATTCACTAATGCAGAAAAAGAGTATTATATTGGCTAAAACAAGCTGAATAAATTAGAAATAGAAAGAAATTTCCATAATCTAAGATTCAGCAATCACACCGAATCAGAAACAACAAAAACATTAAGAAAATGCAGGAAAAGGTGCTTGTTCCTGTTTGCCTTCTGTAGTTAACACTATAGCAGAAGTTACAAATTGCAGTGAAAGTTAAAACTGAATCCAAACCCCAACATAAACTCACTGGCATTTCATAAATCCTGGCTCATAGTGACCCTTTCAGACAATGAAACTGGCCCCATGGGTTTGTGATACTGCAATTCTCAAAGGAGGAGAAAGCTCATCCTCCTGTGAGGCAGCGGGTGGTTTTTGAACTACTGACCTTTCTAACGTATACCCATATAGCATCAGAACTCCATAAAACTACAAAATAAGAGATAGTACTATATAAAGAATGAAAAGAAAAAAATAAACACTAAAAACAAAATAGGTCATTATCTATAGAGTATGAGGATAAGCTTCTTTTTAAGTACTTAAACTATCATACAAAGCATTATTAAATAGCAAATAGAAAGCTATTGTTTCCCCACATAGCTTCCGTTAAAGGTCTATAAATTTCTTGAGGTAATGTTTCCATATCTCTAACCCTTCTCCAAATAATTCTGTGCTTTTCAATTTACTGTATATACTCAAGTATAAGCCAATTTTTAATGCAGTTTTTGTGGTAAGCTTAGTTGCCTCAGCTAACATTCAGGTTGGCTTATACGCTAGTATAAAGGTACACCATATCAAATGACAATTTTGACATCCTTGAGGAACTCAAAATCTGTATTTTTTAAATGTTTTTGGAGGTAAGGAAACAAAATGAAGCTGAAATGGGCAGGTTTAGGGCTATACAGTGAATGGAGGAAGGTTTCCCAATGAAATTCTCACTGGACAGCACTCCTACCTGAGAGAAATAAGTATATGTATTGCCATGATGGAGGAAATTTTTTCAAGCAACATTCCTGGTCTCTTTCTCTCAAAGTTTTCAACTTTCTTAAAAACTTCTTTCTAAGAAGCCCTCATGATTCTCCTGTGTCCTTTGAAAAAAATTGACCACAATACACTTTTGAAATTTCAAGAAACCCTCTTTATAACCTTCCTCCCCCCCATTACTAAATTATAGATAACTGTCACTTACTTCTCTTTTTTTAACATTGTTATGGAGCCCCAGTGGCGTATTGCTTGTGTGTGGGACTGCGGCCCAATAGGCTGGCAGTTCAAATCCAGTAGCAGCTCTCCAGGAGGAAGTCTGGGACTCCTACTCCCACCAGAGGGCAGTGATGCCCCAAAATAAACAAACATAAAGGCTGAGCCCTGGTGGCCTAGTGGTTGTGTGCAGGACTGCAGCCCACAGGGTTGACAGTTCAAATCCAGCAGCAGCTCTCCAGGAGCAAGGCTGGCCTTCCTACTCCCACCAGGGCAGTGATGCCACACAAAAAAACAACAACATTGTTATGAATTTAGTGAATGTTTACCAGTCAGATCACTTTGTCATTCAACAATTCATGTACATTTTGTTTCAAGACATTTAAAGTCCCACGGTGTAACATTATTTATCTCACTTCCTTCCTGTATTTTCTGTTTTCATTCTTTCTTTCCTAACCCTTCCGTACATTTCTTTGGCTAAAAGCTGGACCCTTGAAATGGTTAGTTTTCTAGGTTGTGGGTAACTCTAATAATACTATTCCCCTTATAAATCTGTTTATTGTTTGGCTGAGCATCTTTAGCCATGGATATAAATGCATTTCCAGACCCATAGTATGACAAAGGGCTATATATCTGGGGGAGTTCCACCACTCTTTACCCAACCAACAAGCCTCTTCCTTTTGAGATCTTGAGTTCTGTTCCACATTTTCTCCCTGTCTATTCAGGACCTTCTAAAGTGATCCCATTCAGAGCAGTTGGTAGAAGTCACTGGATACTATCTAGTTCTTCTGGTCTTAAGGGCATTGAGACTGACGTACACAGGGATTATTTGTCCATTTGGAGTGATTGCTCCCATGGTTCATTTATTTTCTTCATTTTCCTTTACTCAAGACAATGAAAGCCCTACAAGTGCAACTCAGATGACCACTTTTAAGGCACAAGTTGCTACTCATGAGATAAGGATATAGAATAATGTCTTTGTGAAATATGTTATGCCAATTTACTTGGCATTCCCTCAGATTATGGTCCTGAGTCCCCAGGCCTAGTGACGTTTCCTCAAGGTGTTTGGTTAGGTATAAAGAAGTTCTAGCAACTTTGACTTCTTTTTGTTCTACCACATTCATGGATATATTTGCAGCAAAGATCAAAATCCTATATACACAAATAATCTGTCAAACCGTGGGTACAATCTCAGTTTTCCTACTGCACTACTTCAGCCTGTTTTCTATGTATGCATTTACTCCTAGATAGCCATTACTTCAAAATTGTGTATGTAACAGTCTGTATAATAATACAAAACCAAACTCCCTGCCATCTAGTTGATGCTAACACAGAGTGACTCTGTGAAGAAAATAAATGACCATGGGAACCTTGTGGACCTGACCATTGTCCATGGGACCCCAGTCCTAAAGAACAAGGGTGCCCATGAGCTTCAGGTGTGGCCTTTCTTCAGGTTCCACCAGGGCTCCAGGGAGCAAAGGCAGCACCGATGCCCTCCCCACCCGCCCCCACCTGCCCCACCGTGGGCGCTCAGGGCTGGGCCTCAGTGTCAGTCCTTGTGCTTGGGGTTGAGGGCAACCTAATGGCCTGCGTCTCTGCCATGTCCGCTCGCTCCTCTGTGTCTTCCAGCTTGTGCTGGGCCTTGCAGTATTTGGCCAGGTTCGTGTTGGCCTGCTGTTCTGCCTTCTCAAACTGGCGCTTGTAGCTCTTGACCAAGCTCTGCAGCTTGTCCACCAAATTTTGCGTGTGGGCCAGGTTCTTCCTGTCCTCCTTGGCCTGGTAGGTGAGTTCCTTGACCTGGCACTCATGTGTCCACACCTCCATGAGAGCCTCAAAGTGCTGCTGCTCGGTGTCCAGCTCAGCCTCCAGCTTCTGCACCTGCTTCTTCCCACCCTGGTGGGCAGTTTGCTCTGCTTCCTCCAGCCTAAAGCTCCCACACTGCCTGCTCCAGGGTCTTCTTCATGCATTCCAGGTGGGTGCTTGTGTCTTGCTCCTTGGCCATAATGAACGTATCAGTGATGGCTTTCTTGGCCGTCTTTCCAGCTTCCTGCTTCTCCTTTACCACCTCTTCAACCTCCCCGCTCAACTGGGTCAAGTCCACCTTGGATTGCTTCTTCTGACTCAGGAGGCCTGTGTTCTGTGAACGCAGTAGTTTGAGGCACTTGGTGGCCTCCACCAGCGCCTGTTCAGCCAGTTGCCAGCAGCGCTCCCCCTACTCTAGGGGGGCATGCAGCTCCTCCAGCTCAGAGGCCAGCAGAGTAGCCCACTGCTCCAGGGCCCGCACCTGCTCAAGGAGCTTCATCTCCAGCTGCTGGGTCTCATCCGCCCCACCTGTTCCTCCTTGAGCTAGGCCTGTAGCCCCAGGTCTTTGAGGTCACCTTCCATCTTCTTCTATGGGGCAGGAGGAACTGCCCTCTGAGTTTCTAAGACGGTAGCTTTTCATGAGGTAGATCCATCTTTCTCCAACTCTATATAATAGTGCATACAAACTCTGCTACTTTTAACTCTTGTACTCCCTTCCCAGTGTCTTCCCAACACCGTCACTTTCTGCTGACCTCCTTCTTGTTGTATGTCTTCCTCTGTCCCCAAGTTACACATGTCTGCCTTCTAGCAGTAACTTATCCCTTCCTTCCCACTCCCAGTAAGCATCAAGCACTTCTTTTGTGCAGTGGTTCTCAACTTTCCTAATGCTGCAACCCTTTACTACAGTTCCTCATGTGGTGGTGACCTCCCAGCCGTAAAATTATTTTCGTTGCCACTTCATAACTAATTTTGCTACTGTCATGAATCAGGCAACCCCTGTGAGTCGTTCAACCTCCAGTGGTCTCCACTGGTTGAGAACCGCTGTTTTAGCGTGAAGATGTTTTCTTGATGCTTTACAGTAGTGTTTTCATAAAATAATCGCCCTTTCTGATTAATTTCATTGAGCATCATGTCCTCCAGATTGATCCATGATAAGAGGTATTTCACAGGTTCACTGGCATTCATAAATGTTGGTTAATATTCCTTATGTGTATGTACCCTAGTTTGTTTATCCATTTTTCTATCTACATGCATTTGGATTCTTTCCACACACTTGCTATTAGTGGTGCAATGAACATGAATGTGCATATATTTACTGGTGTCACCGTTATTTCTCAAAGATATATACCAAGTAGAAGTCATGTAATATTTCTATTTTCAATTTTTTAAAAGAAGCATCATACCCATTTCCACAATGGTTGTACCATTTTACACTCACCAGCAGTGTAGTAGGCCTCCAATTTGTCCACACCTTCACTAGCATTTGCTTTCTTCTGTGTTTATCATCTTAACTATCAATGATGCAATGAAATGACACCTCATTATTGTTTTGATTTTCATCTCTCAAATAGCTAATACTGATAGGGTTGCGATGAAATGGAATGGACTAGATGGCGATGAGTTTGGGGGAGGGGGAGCTTCGAATGACTAATAGGGGTAATGGCTAAAGATTTGTTTCTTCTTATGTTTGTTGATTATCTGAATGTCTTCTTTGATGAAGTGTCTGTATGTATACAATGCCCATTTTGCAAATTTGTTAATTTCCCTCTAACTTCCAAAGGTGTTAATAAGTTTTCATGCACTTTATAAACTACCTTTGTCTGATATATCATTGTCCAAAATTCTTCTGTGTATTTTTTACTCTGTAAGTGGTAATTTTAATGCATATTAGTCTCACTCTAACGAGGTCCCAGTGACCTAGCTTTTCTGATACTTGTGTGCTTTTAGTGAGATTTTAGAGTATTTTTATATCATGTATTATCTTCATTCTTTTAATGGTGATCTTAAGTTTGATCCATCTTGAGTTGATATTGGTATATGGTGTGAGGTATGGATCCTGCTTAGTTTTCTGCCAAAACCCCCCTCAGTTTTGACAGAAACTCTATCTTCCCAATTTTATGCATTGGGCTCCATGTCAAGGACGATTAGTCTATAGATACCTGGATTTATTTCTGGGGTCTCAATTCTGTTTCACCAGTCTATGTGTCTGTCCATGTGGAAGTACTAGGCTGTGGTGAATGTTGAGCTATGTAGTAGGCTCTCTTAGAGAAAAGGAAGAGGCCTTCTACAGTGTTCTTCTTTAGTACTGCTTTGTTCATCTGGGTCTCTGACCTTTCCACATAATGTTAGTGATTAGTCTTTCCATCACTCTAAGGAATGATATTAGAATCTGGATGGGGAATGCATAATATCTGTAATCCACTTGAAATAATAACACTTTTACAATGCTCAGTCATGTTATCCATAAATATGGTATATTCTTCATTTATGTAAATGTCTTTTGATTTCTTGCAGTAGCTTTGTCGTTTTCTCTATATGTTATTTGTTTTTCTACAGTTAGCATTTATTCCTAAATATTTAATCTTTTGAGTGGTTATTATAACAAGCTGGTATGATCAATACAAGTAACTTGAAATCATCAATGAATGTGCTAGATACAAAAATTAAAACATCATCCTATTTTTAAACAAAATAAGACTGAATTATAGGACAGGCACACCAGCCCTTAGGAAATAAATTGTATAGGGTAATATATTTGAAAAGAGAAATAGTACTTAGTAAATTCTGAATATTATTTTCAGAAAATTAAAAGAATGGACATAAGACTCCAAAGAAGGGATCCCAACTTTGAGACTAAGAACTGAGTTAGATGCTTGAATAAGTAAATAAAAGCTTTTCCTCTTTAGTTTTTTTTTCCAGTGTAGCATACTGTGCAATTGTTTATCACAACTTCAAACGTGACATTTTTCTCTTTTCGTGTCACACTTAGAACTACCTATTTTATATGCCACACATGAAGTATCCTACAGCAGCATAACTCCATATGCCCATATTCCATTGTTTGTGTCACTTTTGTCATATCTCTACTTCTAAAAGTTATAGACCTTACATTACCAGCCAAATATTTAGGTAAATTCTAAAATATAATATAGTATTTTTATTTTTACCTTCCTACTTATATCAATTCATTAATTTATTCCATATGCCAATAAAGTAACCAAATGGTATCTTTTCCTTTGGTATACAGAACCATCATAAGTATCTAGAACTATTAGCAATAAATTTTCTCAATTTTCATTAATTTTAAAGTACCATTAATTCACCATCAATTACAAAAAATATTTTTTGCTTGATATAGAACTCTCAACTTGAAATTTTTTTCTTCAAATGAAACGTCAATGACTATTCTTATCATTTTTTCTACGTATAGTATTATCTTTGTTTATTTAAAGGGCAGGCTGCATTTAGACTTTAGGCCCTCATTCTGTAAAACACTCCTCTACACTGTCAAGCCTTAAAGATTCCAGCTGCCATCAAGCCAAAATCAAACAAAAACAACAAATCCACTACCATCCACAGCCAACTATAGAGAAATTATTACACACAGTAGAACTGATGTGAACTGATCTGGCTGTCCACCGCTTAACTCATTGCACTATGGGGCTCTTGCAGTTACTTCAGCCCACCCAAACTCTGATCTGTTCCTCCTGAAAACCTGTACAGCTGGTATACGCTGCTGTAAGTTCAGTTCTCTGTACCACTTTTGGGCAACTGTGAGACACAGCTGATGAAATTATTTCTTTCTAAAATAACAGTTTTCTCCTGCCTATCTTCCAATGCCTAAAGCAGTTGTCTAAATACTGAGTCTGGTTTGATAGTTGTGTATAACGGTAAGACTCATTTAGTACCAATGACTCCCTCCATCATGACCAGAAGCTAAAGTTATATTAATTCCTTTTAAAGAAGCTAGGTTCTTAGGATGTACTTTTCAGAAGTGAAAGTACTAGTCAAGTGATGAGACATTTTCATTGCTTTAAAAATGTATTATACTAAGTTAATCTCAAAGAAAAATTTCTGTTAATTAAACTGATACACATATTTCAACCTCTGCAATACAGCCAGGCAATTGAAATATAGAACAAAAACAAACCCAACAGAAAAATGCTAAGGAATAAAATGTATCTATAGACTTTTACGTGAGTGATAAGGAAGCTGAAGATTAGCAGAAATTGAGTGAACAGTTAAATGAAATGGAACCACACTACAGAAATTAGTTAAAAAAAGAAATTATTTCATATCTGTTCACCAGAAACCCTGAGAACTAGACTGGTAAGAAAAAAATACTGAGAAAATAATTTCATTTTCTGGGGGAATTACCCCCTCCTCCTAAAAAACAGTATTTTTTCAAAGCTATTTAATTTTTTTTTTTCTTTTACAAAATCACCTTATCATCTTCAAAGTACTCTCCATTACTCTCAATACATCTGTCAAATCTGCAATTCCATTCTTGGAAACATTATTTTTCAAACTCATCTGATTGGATGGCTGACAGCATCCCCCTTGTTTGTTTTGTTTGTTTTTCACCACTCCCACAGCATCAAATCATTGCCCTTTCATGTCCTTCTTCATTTCCAGAAACAAAAAGAAGTCACACGGAACAAGGTCAGGTGAATAAGGTGCGTGGAACAAGAGAGGCAAAATCTTGTGCACTGAGATGACTGCATGAGCAGGTTCATTGTCGTGGAGGCAAAATCAGTCCCCCGTCTGCTGTAAATTAGTCCTTTTTTGTTGCACACTTTTATGTAATCTTTACAGAACCTCTAAATAGGAGGCTCGATTAACAGTCTGACCTAGTGGGAACAAACTACAAATGCACCAGCAGTGGACATTTTTGTCCATTTGGGGTGTTGACAAATGTCTCGAACAAGGTTTTTCATCAATCATACTCACCATTTTTGAAACGAGAAAACTACTTGTACACTTGACTTTCCCCCATAACACTGTCCTTGTAAGCACGTTCAATATCACAACAGTGCTACAGTATTTTTCACGAGCAGGAAACAGAGTTACACACTGTTCTCTTTAATCAGCCATTGCAAAAAATGAGGTTTTAGTGAAACTGCTTTTACCAAAAAATTTACTGTGACCAGAGAGAACCTTCCTAGGCAACACCACTGGGTGCTCTATCTCAGAGCAAGTTTCTTGATGCTCCCCTAGCAGAAAAAATACATAGCATGTAAGCTACACTGCCCAGATAATTCAAGTTTGGCTTTTTTTTTTTTGGTACCCCCTAGTACATGTGATTTCCTTTACCCCTCTAAAAGTATGTCATATACAATAATAAATAGATACTAGCTAAAGAAGAAGTACAGGATATCTTTAAACAATCTTAAGATAACTGAAACAGCAGCAGAAAACGGTAGGGGGCTCCATAGGCAAGCCCTATTTTGAATAACCAAACCAAATCCAATCCCATCTACTTAATTCCAACTCAGACACCCTACATAGGTCACTGCTCCTCAGGGTTGCCAAAACTGTACATTTTTACAAAAGCACACATCCTCATCTTTTTATGACAAAGTGACTGGTGTGTTTGAACTGTTCAGTAAGCAGGGCTCCTTTATTTTGAATAAGAATGTCTAAATTCCTTTGTGGACAGTAATAATATATTGACAAGAAAACAAATAGAAGACAGACAGTATAAGCAGATGGTTTCTGAACAGATTAAATAAAAAAGGAAATGAATGTGGATTAAATAATTTAAGATTTGCCTTTATTTACCGTTCCATCTTCCATCAGCTTCAGACAAGAACCAAAATCGGCTAAACGAATATGTCCATTCATATCCATCAGAATATTATCAGGTTTAATGTCCCTGTGAAAAATAAACATATTCCATTGCTAGTGAAGAGAAACAAGCATAGTAAGTTACTTGATAATAATTTTGTATAAAAATCTTGATTTATTTTAAAACTACTCCACTATTACTTTGACTTGGGTTCACATTAACACTTTCTTAAACACACACAACCTACCTGTGGTAATTTTCATTTACGTGAAAGCAATCTTATACAATAATGCCTTTAGAAATACAGTTCCAGTGTAACTATGATAGCTGTAATCATCTCATAGACAAAGACAAAAATCCTCTAGTCCTTTAAATATGGTGGTAATGAATCAGAATCTACTTCATATTAGCAAATGAGTCCCTAAAATTTGAGAAAAAAAATTTAATACCTATACCGAATACCACTGCAGATATGCAAATTCTCAGATACTGCAGTTCTTAAGAACATAAAGGAATTGCTTCAAAAAGCAAATTTTAGAAAATTTCCTAAAATGTCTCAATATTCTCTATTTACCGTATACATTTGTATATAAACCTAGTTTTTCCAGCACATTTTAAATGCCATTTTTTCTGGTAAAATTAGGTGCCTCAGCTGATATTTGATAGCTTGAGACTCAAATATATATGGCACCTTTATTCAATAAGGAAGATGAAGAAGCATCAATGTATTTCAATTGTGGTGCTGGTGAAGAATATTGAATGTTTTATGGAATGACCAAAGGATACCCCTATCTGTTTTGGAAGAAGTGCGGTCAGAGTGCCCGTAGAGATGGTGAGACTTTTTCTTACATGCTTTGGACTGGAGAAGGAAAGGCCAGGTGGGTTAATGGGAGCAGTGAAAAAGAGGAAGGCCCGTAACAAGACGGACTGAGCCAGTGGCTGCAACCCTGGGCTCAGTTCTAGGACAATTTTGAGGCTGGTGCAGGACAGGGCAGTGTTTGGTTCGGCAGTGCACAGAGGCGCTATGGGTCAATACCAACTGGATGGCACCTAACAACAGTTGTATTTCTTTGGGTTCTAAAATGCATTATAATGGCTACAAAGAAACAGACACAAAATTCATGAGATAACTAAAAACAACTCAAGAGCAATTGGTTTTTATTTTCTTGTAAAGTTTGGCAAAAATCATACAATGATAGGTCAAGATGATTTTCGTGAGTCCAACTGTACAGATATTCTGATCACATTTTAAAGACTGTAATTCTGAATAACCTAGGGACTAAACTATCTCAATTTATTCTGCTTCAAAAGGAATTAAAAATAACTTTCTTGGAATAGTATACATATTTAAAATCCCATTTTCATGTAGGTTTTTACAATGCTGAGGAAATACTTTAATACCTGTCCCTGGTGCTCAAATATAAGCATTATTCCATGTTATGGATTTACAAGTAGAATTGTTGCAATGAAATTTATGCATCTTTAACTTTGTTAGATGTGGTCAAACTGTTATCCATTTTAGACTCCAAATAACAGTCATGAGTTTCTATGCTTATTATCTTTACCTTTTAGTAGGGAATATTTAAAAATTTTGTTTAGCATATACATTAGTATGTGTGTATAAATATATGTGTGCATGTTTATATGCATGCATGTATGTGTATAAGAGATAGAGGAGGTAGCTTCAAAAAATTCATGGAAAATTCTTTAATCTTATGAACTTCATTTTGCACTGGAGTTTTAAAGACTCTTAAATGTTGGTTTGATGCTTGATACATAGAATGCTTATTATTATAGTTTAAAATCTTAAATAACTTCTTCTAGTGTGTGGGTTTGTATTTTTATTTTGGTTAAGATATATTCTTTATTTGGTTAAAAAAAAGTATTTAACATTAAGGAGGCCTTGAAACTTACAATTAATGCTTACTGATCTTTAGAATCACCTTTATCTTCTTTTCCTAGAGAGTTATAAAGATATTATCCTATATTTACTTTTATTTTTTTAGTTGATGTCTACTTGGAATTTACATTTTTTGTACAGTATAATGACCACTTATGTTGCTTTCTGTATGAAAACACAAAGCAATCATCATTTATTAACTAATTCAGTCTCTTGGTTAAAGCACTATATGAAATAGATGCACTTCATTTAATATATATTATGTACTCATTAACATTTAACTCATGGCCTACAACTCATACAAGAACAAAGTGTACCTAGCACACGTATGTCTCAGTTTCCTATTGCAATAGGAGTGAAAATACAAAAACAAAAACACAGCCATAAAAATATTTTTCCTTACAGCTGGAAGGCTGAGAGTATAAACTATGTCTAAATCTAGGAGTTTTAGCTATGTTGTTTCCTTTTTTTGTAACTCTGGGGATTCCAGGTTTCTTGGCTCGTAAACAATCCTAGCATGGCCCCAGTCTTCCTCATGACCTAACTTCTCTTATTTTGTCTACCCTGTACATGACTCAGAAGTTGTCAGACTTAAGAGTCACCAGTATAACATCAACTGAGTGATTATATCAAACTATGATTACATTGTATTACACCCACAAGTATATTGCTGATAACTGTCTTCCAGTCAGTTTTTAGCCATGGTGAAGGAAACAATGTCTAACCCTGAACTGTCATCACAACCTTAATTATGAGCCAATTGTTGCAGCCACTGTGTCACTCATCTCATGGAGTTTGCCTTGTTTTGTTGTTTTCCTCCTCCTTTCTCTCTATTTCAGAGAAGTCCTGGTGGCATAGTGGGTTATATGCTGGGCTATTAAACACAGTTCAAAACTACCAGCCTTGATGCAAGAGAAAGATGAGCAGTGCCTCTATTTTACCAAATATGAAGCTCTTCTCTGGTAACTTTTTACTGATGGCATGGTCAAAGTAGGCAAGATGAAGATTCATCATGTTTATTTCTAGGGTGCATTATGACTGTACAGCCTTCAAAATGAACTTCATTCAACTTCAATCATCTGGCATTTCATAATAGTATATTTAATATTCTTCAAGAATACAATTCTCCTTGAATCTTTCGTTTTCATTGTCCAGTTTTCATATCCCATTGAAATAACTGAAAAGAACATGGTGTGGGTCTAATGCATTCTGTAAATCAAAGTGGTATATTTTTTCCTTTTTAACATGTTAAAGAGGTTATTTACAACAGATTTTCACATGATGTTTGATCTCTTGACTGTTGCTTCCCTGGGTGTTGACTGTTATTCTACATAGAATGGAGTCCTTAACAATTACACATTTTTTGAGTTTGTCGTTCTGTGATGGATTGTGTTATAGTGAGCTAACCTCTTCTTTCTTGTCTTCTTAATGACTTTTTGATTTCTTCATGCATGTTGTTCTTAATGTTATTGTACAACTTGTCAGGTCTTCAGTCCTTGAAGTTCTGTCAATGCATCAAATCTATGCATGAAATTTTCTTGAAATTCAAGTGGGATTGTATTTTCATTGTAATGGACTTATTTTCATTTTCTCCACCACCCATATGAACTCACAAATGAAAAACTGATGATCTGTTCCAAAGTTAGCATCTGGTCTTGTTTGATATAATGACATTGCATTTCTCCATTGCCAGTTCTCAAAGATGAAATCAATTTAATCCCTAATCAGTTAAGTCCATGTGTATAGTCACCATGTATATGGTTGAAAAAAAGGTAGCAATCAATGTTATTATATGAATTCATATAAAGGTTTTCACACTAAAAGAACAGAAAGGAGTGGAGGGAAAGGGATTGAAGACAAGGGCAAGAGGTTATTTGGGTGAAGGAGAACACAAACTCAAAAAAATAAGGAGATGGAGGCACAGAGGGAAGATGGTGGACAGATGGCAAGACAATGGAAAGATCAATAAACTGTTGACTATGAAACTAATGATCTGCTCTGGGGACGGACAGGGAACCAAAGAAATCAGCAGTTTACAAATGATTAACTCATTTTAATAAGGGATAACAATGTTCAGGATGAAGTCTTCAGCAAGACCATTCATATTAATGCATGAGAAAACTATTAACCTTTTGTATCTAAATTCAAGAGGGCAAACAAAAGCAGACACAACCGCTAACACTATAGACATCGCAAATGATTCCATTTACAAAATTCTAACTGAAACTAGAGGTAAGTGCTTTCTGCTCAACCGAATGTCAAAACATTTACAACTAGGTCTAGACACAAGCATTTAACCTTTAAATGAATCCACTTTTAACAAGTATATTCAAGAACCAGAACCACTTTTCTAAAGAATTGTAACATAACATGAAACAGAGCTTTACCAGTATGACCCTGAAGAAACAGCACATCCCAAGCAATGGCTACTAAGAGGTGAAAGTGATTGAGTCAAAAATAAAAGCATAAGTCAAGAACAAAAGTCATGACAATTATTTCTGGGCATGTTCAAGACATTTTGCTTGTTGACTTTCAGGAGGGACAAAGAATGACAGTATCTGCTCATTATAACAACATTTCAAGAATGTCAGCCAAGTTTTTGGAGTTTTGTTCTATATTTTCTTTTCGCTCTATGCAGGATCTTTCAGAGCAATTGTTTTCTCTCTCAAAGTTGGAAAGACTGATGTTTACATTGTTCATTAGTCCATTAGAATAATTGTTTTGGGCTGAGGCCCAAGTGCGTAGTGGTTGAGTGCAAGACTCGGCCCACAGGCTTGGCAGTTCAAATCCAGTATCTGCTCTCCAGGAGCAAGACTGGGTAGCTCCCACAACCACCAGGGGGCAGTGATGCCCCCCCCCCCCAAAAAAGAAAAGAATAATTGTTTCATGTTTTCAATTTTCTTCAATCTTCAGACAGGGAGAGCCCAATACTTCCAATACAACACATGGAGCCCTAAGTGCAACGGAACAGTTGCATACCATATAAACAGTTCCATACCATTCTCACAGTTAATTGTGCTAGAGCCTACTGCTGCAGTCACTGTGCCATTCCATCTTGTCCTCTTTTCACTGATCCTCCACTTTACCAAGCCTGATGTGTTTCTCCAAGGACTGGTCTCTCCTCACAATATGTCAGAAGATGAAGTCTTGCCATCCGTGCTTCCAAGGAGCATTCGCTTATACTTCTTCTAGTCTGTTCTTCTGTTAAGTCCAAACTTCCAAAATTCTCTGCCAGTACTATAATTCCAATGCATTGATTCTTCATTGATTTTCTTTATTCAACATCCAACTTTCACATGCATATGATACAATTAAGAATATCTTGGCTTGGGTCAGGGACCTATAGTGCTCAAAGTAAAATAGTGAACTTCAACACTTTAAAGATCTGTTGAGGAGCAGATCCACCCAATGCAAACACTGATGCTATCATGATGTTATCATGATGCTATCTATTGGTCCTGTTGCAAGCATTTTTGTTTTCTTTACATTGTGTTGCAATTTAAACTGAAGGATACAAATATGTAATTAGAAAATACTTCAAGTTCTTCTCACTTTCAAGAAGTCAGGCGCTCTTTATTATCAATATTTCAAGTCCTCCTCTTTCAGGAAGCAAGATGTATCACCTGCTAATAAATTTCATTAGCAAATACTTCAAGTCCTCCTCACTTTGGGGAGGCAAGGTTGTGTCATCTGCTAATAACCCTTCTAATCATACCTCTGTCGAGACTTTATTCTAATCACATATTTTTTTCATATAGTTTAGCTTCTGATTATAGTATATGCTCAGCATGTAGACTGAATAGATATAGTGATAGGATACAACTGTGACACCCACTTCTTTTTTTTTTTAATTATGTAGTATTCCCAACTTTTATTCCAACAACTGTCTCTTGGTCTATATGTAGGTTCCCCATGAGTACAATGAAGTGTTCAAGAATTACCATTTTTTTCAAGGCTGTGCATAGTCTGTTACAATCCACATAATCAAATGCCTTTGCATAGTCAACAAAAAGGCTGGTATTCTCTGCTTTAAAATGTTATCTATCTGATGGTCTAAGTCCTTTTGAATCTCTGACAGCTCCCTGTTGTTATAATGCTGCTATACTATTGGATGATATTCTGCAAAATTTTACTGCATGGGACATAAATTACATTGTTTGATAATTTTCACATCCTGTTGAATCGTCTTATTTTGGAATGGGTGCAAATATGGATTTCTTCAGGTCGGTTAGACAAATAGCTCTCTACCAAATTTCTTGGTATAGGTGAGTGAATTCTTTCAGTGTTCCAATTTGTTGCTAAACTACTTCAATTGGTATTCTATCAATTTCTGGAGCCTTGTTTTTGGCTAAGACCTTCAGAGCAGCTTAGAATTCAACTTTTAGTACCATACGTTCTTGATCATATCCTGCTTCTTGATATTGTTCAGTTCTTCATGACCAGTTCTGTGCATTCTTTTCACTACCTTTAATACTTCCTGCATCATTTAATAGTTTGCACATACAATCTTTCAATACTACAAAGTCTGATTTTTTTAAGTTCTTTCAGCTTTGCACATTATAAAACTTGTACTTTTTAAAAATTTTCATCAACTTCAATCTGAACTTACAGTTGAGAAATTGATAGCTTGTTCCACAGTGGCCCATGGTCCCATTTAGTTGTTTGTAGTTTGTGAAATATAATACACAAACAAAAAGACTCTATGTAGTTGCAGAATCCAATTTATCAAATCGAAAGCAGTATCTTATTAAATTGTAGTGTATGTGGATTGTTAACCCATACCACACTTCACATCTCCCCACCCCCTAACGCTGGCCTTGTAACTGATAAAGTTTTATCCTTTAGTGTGAACTCATTTTTCTTTTTTTTCTAATAATGGTATCAGTAAATATTTATGTTTATATGATTGGAGACGTTTGTGGGAATTGCGCCCAATCTGATCCCACCACACGGAGGCAAAACATTAAGGGCATGCAACAGAATGGCAAGGGGAGCAGAGCAAAGAAGTCCCAAGGGAATACCAAAAGTAGCCTTTGGGTGAGAGTATGGTACCCCAGCAGACTCGACTGGAACACACTGCTAAAGGTCAACAAACAGACCTTGAACTATTTACAGGCTTTTCTTTTTCTCATTGGTTTCTTTATTGTTGGTTTCATCTCTTTTGTTATGCTCTCTCTTGCTTTTGTGCATATTATTATCTCTGCAGCTCTATCTAGATAAGATAGGCAGAATAAACAATAAAGAGGAAAAAACAACAGTACCTATGGTTCTGGAGAGACATGGGAGAGAAGGAAAGGAAGTGGTATGAACAAACCCTGGGGCAAGGGTACAACAAGTGATCCAAAATTGATTATGAGAATGATGTAAATGGTTGGCTAGGGTTTTATCAAGGACAATGTAATAGAGAGGAATTATTGAAACCCAAATGAAGGATGAGCACGATAAGGGGACAAGAAGAAAGTAAAAGGAAATAGAGAACACAACAAGGAGGCAAAGGGCATTTATAAAGATCTAAATACAGGTGTGCACATATATAAATATATTTACATGATGATGGATAACTAGATCTATGTGCATATATTTATAGGTTTAATATTATGGTAGTGTATGGACATTGGGTCTGCACTCAAGTACTCCCTCAATGCAAGAGCACTTTGTTCTATTACACTGGCATTCCATGATGCTCACCTTTCAAAACGATTGCTGAAGACAAAGTGGGTGCATAAGCAAATGTGATGAAGAAAGCTGATGGTGCCCGGCTATCAAAAGATATAGCATCTGGGATTTAAAGGCTTGAAGATAAACAAGCGGCCATCCAGATGAGAAGCAACAAAGCACAGATGGAAAAAGGACACCAGCCTGTGTGATCACAAGGTATAGATGGGATCAGGTATCAGGTATCAAAGAACAAAAAAATCGTATCACTGTGAATAAGGGAGAGTGTGGAATGGAGACCTAAAGCCCATTTATAGGTAACTGGACATTCCCTTATAGAAGGGTCACAGGAAGGAGACGAACTGGTCAGGATGTAGTGGAGCAACAATGAAACATAAAAATGCTTCCTTCCTCCCACTATCATGATCTCATTTCTACCTTACAAATCCAGCTGGCCTAGAGAGTATACACTAGTACAGATAACTGGAAACACAGGGAATTCAGTACAGATTAACACCTTAGGACCAGGAGTAAGAGTGGTGGGACCAGGTGGGTGAAGGGAAAGTGGGATAGAAAGGGAGCATCGATTACAAGGATTTACATATAGGGCTGAGCCCCAGCGGCGTAAGTGATTGAGTGCAGGCAGGACTGCGGCCTGCTGGCTTGGCGGTTCAAATCTAGTGGCAGTTCTCAGTAGCAGTGCTGGGTAGCTCCCACGGCCACTAGAGGGCAGTGATGCTCCCCCACCCCCAAAAAAAGGATTTACATTTAACCTGCTCTCTGGGAGACAGACAACAGAAAAGTGAGTGAAGGAAGACATTGGACAGTTTAAGACATGACAAAATAGTAATAATTTATAAATCATCAAGGATTCATGAGGAGGGGGAGTGGGAAGGGAGGGGGAAAATGAGCTAATACCAAGGGCTCAAGTAGAAAGCAAATGTTTTGAGATTGATGATGGCTGCAAATGTACAAATGTGCTTGATACGATGGATGGATGGATGGATGGATGGATGGATGGATATAAGGGTTGTACTAGCTCCCAATGAAATGATTCAATAAATAACTAATAGTTATCTCTTACACACACACACAAGACTGATGACTTTTGATAAAGATGATGTTCTCTAACTCTGTCCATGTCCTAAGGTGTTTAACACTGTTTTTAAAGGATGCATAATATTCATTGTATGAATGCACTAGAGTTTGGTCACCCACTTCTGTGCATAGTCAGAGTTTTTTATTGTTTTCATCTCTTTGCTATTATAGAAATTGTTTCAATTAACACACACACACACACACACACACATATATATATGTTCATGCTTTTTTTTTTTTTTTTTTTGGGTGGGCATCACTGCTTTCCGGTGTTGGGAGTAGGAGGCCCAGCCCCACTGCTGGAACCGAACCTCCGTCCCAGTGGGCCGCAGTCCTGCGCACAACCACTACGCCACCAGGGCTCAGCCCCTTTTTTTTTTCTTTTGTATTTCTTAAGCTTATTTACCGAGTAGAGAGATATTGTATGATTATAAAGTATTTGTATCAAAACAAGTTATTTTGACTGATGAGAAATGTATGTAAGGCAATAGTAAATTTGGAACAAATGGATGTCTACTTCTAGATCTTATCTGTCACTCACACACAAATACAAAGAAGGATTATCATTTACTTACCTGTGTACGTAATGCAGTTGATGAACTGAATCTATTGCTATCACCATTTCAGCCAAGTAAAATCGAGCCATTTCTTCAGGTAACCTATCTTCAAATTTGCTGAGAAGCGTTAGCAAATCTCCACCAACATAATAATCCATAACCAGGTACTGGGAGTGAAAAAAAATGTATTCAATAAACACTAAGAATAAAAAGTTTGTATATTTCACACATGACATTAGCACTAAGACAACATTCATGTGCTTAATCGATTAATAAGAAGCTGTAGATGATCTCCAGCCATCATTTGCAGACTATTAAATCACACAAATTAGAAAAATAAATTTGAACATTGGGATAGGTGATCACATAGGACCTTTTTCTTTTTTTTTTTTCTTGATAGCTAAAATATCTAGACTTTATCAGTTAGAACTCTGTCATCAATCAACATTTTATCTGTTTTGAAATGAGAAAACCACTCATACACATGACTTTTTCCCATAGTGCTATACTTGTAAGCTACGTTCAACATCCCAAGTTTCTCCAGCATTTTTTCTAAGCAGGAAACACAACAGGACCAATGGTTCCAGGGAGACATGGGAACAGCAAGCGATCCAAAATCAAAGGTGAGGAGGATGTCAGAGGCCTGGTAGGGCTTGACCAAGGGCAATGTAACCAAGAGGAATTACTGAAACCCAAATGAAGGATGAGCATGATACTGGAACAAGAGGAAAGTAAAGGGAAATAGAGGAAAGAACTAGGAAGCAAAGGACATTTATAGAGGTCTACATATATTTACATATGAGGATGGGGAGATAGATATATGTGCATATATTTATAGGTTTAATATTAAGGTAGTAGATGGATATTGGGGCTCTACTCAATTACTCTCTCAATGCAAGAACACTTTGTTCTATTAAACTGGTTGTTCCATGATGCTCAACTTCCCAACATGATCGCTGATGACAAAGTGAGTGCATAAGTGAATGTAGTGAAGAAAGCTGATGGTGCCCGACTATCAAAAGATACAGTATCTGGGATCTTAAAGGCTGGAGGTAAGCAAGCAACCATCTAGCTAAGAAGCAGAAAAAAACATGGAAGAAGCACACCAGCCTGTGTGATCACAAGGTGTCGATGGGATCAGGCATCAAAGAACAAAAAAATCTTATCATTGTGAATGAGAGGGAGTGCACAGTGGAGACCCAAAGCCCATTTATAGGCAAATGGACATCCCCTCTTACAGAAGGGTCACAGGAAGGAGACAAGCCGGTCATAGTGCAGTGAAGCAACAATGAAACATGAAACTTTCCTCTAGTTCTTAAATGCTTCCTTCCTCCCACTATCATGATCTCATTTCTACCTTAAAAATCCAGCTAGGCCAGGGGGTACCCCGGTGGTGTAGTGAATGAGTGCGGGACTGCGGCCCACAGGCTTGACAGTTCAAATCTAGCAGAGGCTCTCCAGGAGCAAAGCTTGGTAGCTCCCACGATCACCAGAGGGCAGTGATGCCGCCCACCCCCCCCGCCCCCCAAAAAAATCCACTTGGAAACACAGGAAATCCAGTAGAGATAAACTCCTCGGGATCAATAATGAGAGTAGTAATAACAGGAAGGGGAAGGTGGGGAAGAAGGGGGAACTCATCACATGATCTATATATAACTCCTTCCCTGGGGTAGGGAAAACAGAAAAGTAGGCGAAGGGAGACTTCGGATAGTTTAAGACATAGTAAAATAATAATAATTTACAAATTACCAAGGGTTCATGAGGGAGAGGGAATGGAGATAAGAGGTGGGGAATGAGGAGTAAATACCAAGGGCTCAAGAAGAAAGCAAATGGTTTGAGAATGATGATGACAACAAATGTGCTTGACACATGAATGGATGGATGGATTGGGATAAGAGTTGTACAAGCTCCAAATACAATGATTTTTAAAAAGAAAGAAAGAAAGAAATCTCTTTAAAATGTTAAAGACCAAAGATGGCATTGTGATATCTAAGGTATGTGTACTAAAGAAAAACTGCTTAGGTGTGGCTCTTAACAAATGATTGTATGGAGTCATGCAAATAGAGTGTGCAAAATAATAATAAGGGACTGTTCTCTTTTGCCACTTCTCAAGGTATAAGATAGTCATCTCAGAAGTGGTTTCTCAAAAAGTTACACATAGAATTACCATATGATCTGGAAATTCTATTGCTATGGATATACACTAAGGGGACTCAAAAATATGTTAGACAATAAAGAAGAAAATGTTTTAAAACTAGTTTTTTGTAGCAATTATACAATATTGCTTGATGTGATAAAATTACAGAATGGTCTGATCTTTGGATTAACTCTGAATAAAATGGTTTGGAAAAAAATTGTATCAGATTTAAACTTAAGTATAGATTTGAAATAAAATGTTTAAAAACCTTCCCCCAAATATATTTAAACAAATTGTTCACTCACTATAGCAAACTTCATAAAGAACAGTGGTGGACTGTTGTAATGGAAATGACCACACAACCTTTCTTCAAGAGATGAACTGAGAAAAATGTTATTTCAATATAATGGAATATTACCCATATTGATTGATGGAAATACTGATATATATTAAGTCATGAATGAACCTTCTAAACATCATGTTAAGTGAAAAAAGTCAGTTATAAAAGTATATCTACTGTATGATCCCACTTAACTGAAATACTAAGTATAGGAAAAGTCATAGATGCCAAAGTATATTTTTTTATCTGTTTAAAAATGTGGAAACTATTCTTAACTTATAAAGTGTATAAAACACCCTAGAGGGATGCATTTACCTTGGGCTAAGCCCTGCTCTGTAAGGCAAAGTCTTCAAGATACATGTGCTATTGCAAACAACTCTCTTACATCATCAAATCATTGAATGGATCACATGACAATTCAATACTATATACTAAACTAATCATTTCCTCCCCTACTCTGAATTGTTTTCTTCCCTTGATTTTCCCAATTCAGGTCAAGTACTGACCAACAAGTCTCAGAAGTTAGACATCTGAAAACTGAGACTCATTCTGACTTTTCTCTCCTCCAATGACATCTATACAAACATAACCAAGTTTTATGTATTTTACTTCCAAAGAGGTATTTGAAATCACTTATTTTCACATGACATTACTCAAGTTTTCATCATTTGTCACATATAAATTATAAGTTTTCTTAAAAAAAAATTTTCTAACTGGTCTCCTTGCCTATAATTTTTTGGGGGGCATCACTGCCCTCTGGTGGGAGTGGGAGACCCAGCCTTGCTCCTGGAGAACTGCTGCTGGATTTGAACCGCCAAGTCAGTGGGTCACAGCCCGGCACTCAACCACTAGGCCACCAGGGCACACTGCAGCCAAGATGATATATGTAAAACATAAAACTATTAACCTCATTCTTCTTAAATGCTTCTCTGAAATTACAATAAAAACTAGCCTCCCCAAGATTGTGATTGTAGATGCCTCACTTTATATCTCCTCCTCTTTGCAATTACCCCCCTAATCATACTAGCATTCTTCATATCCCTCAAACATCAATCCTTGTTGATCCCAAATCCACCCTCACACCCAAAGCAGTTTTCAAATTTTATTCTCTGAAGACCTTCTCAGTGATTTTAAAGAGGTCAAAAGAAAAAAGATGGAGAATTAATCAGGTCAGTCCCATTTCTTTGTTCTCTATGTTTTATTATCTAGGTTTTCAGATATATACTGCCATTTTAAAAACAAAAGAATCTCATAATCAAAAAATAACCTTGAAAAGGACACACATTGTCATCTACCCTTCCAGCAAGGCATACATATCATGTGATAGTCAACCTACTTTTCCTCCTTTATCCCCAAACCTGGTTTTCTATCTTCCATCAATAAATATATAAAGAACTATTTCAAACTTCTAAAGTTTTATTCACCAAGTTCTACCTAACTCTTCTTCCTTCATTAATGAGCTAATTTGCATTCACTTTTAAAAATCTGTAAAATAATATAATTTTTTTAGGTTACCTGTGACTCACTTATTTAAAAAAACATGTAGACTTCAAATGGAAAGATACTGAACTACAATATCAAATGGACAACTTTTGCTCTGTGAAAAAGCCATTTTCAGGCTGAGCCCTGGTGGCGTAGTGTTTGTGTGCGGGTCTGCGGCCCACAGGGTTGGTGGTTCAAACCCAGCAGCAGCTCTCCAGGAGCAAGGCTGGGTCTCCTACTCCCACCAGGGGGAAATGATGCCCACCAAAAAAAATAAATTAATAAATAAATAAAAATTTTAAAAATGAAAGTCATTTTTGATATAGCATCTATGTTTATACAACTTAAAATAATGTTAAAATGTCAAGGAAAAATTAATAAGTACATAAAAAATATAAATGTTTCTTACTAAGTTATTGTCATCCTGAAAGGCATAGTGCAGAGTTGTAATCCATTTATTGTCTCCATTCACTAAAACATCCCTTTCTTCTCGAAAACATGCTGTCTGAAAAAGAAAAAGCAATTTAATAGAGGGATAACATATTTTATAAAGCTATGATATATTGCATCAAACTGTTTGATGCATCTATTATACTATTTCTTCCTGGAAAGGATTAATTATATACCATTCCAAGAATTTTTAGCAGTTCTAGCAAGTTTAAAAGCATCCTCAAAAACTGAAAAGTTAGAACATATTTTTAAATGTTTTATTGTATTTTTGGTGAGTATTTACAAAGCAAATTAACAATTTCTAAAATTACTATTCAACATTAGTTATATTTCCATACTGTATCAATATCCCACTTATTTTCATTCTTTTAGGGTATTATATTTAAAATATTGATGTCAAAAATCTCTTGAATTCAAACAATGTCAACAAAATACCCAAAGTAACCTAATCCACATATTAACCCATAACCAGATAACTTATGTTAAGTTTATCATATTTACTTTGAATTCTTTATATTTTATAGTAATAAGTTATGAATTTCAGCCTTCATTCTTCTTTCTCATTCTTTTGTCTTACTCCTCAGCCATAATTAATAATCATATGCTTTAATCAGACACATTATGAATATATGCACATGTATCCAGAAACACTATGTTGCTTTATGCTTTGAAAGCTGACACAAATGGTTTGATTTTATTTGTACTTTTCTAACCTAATCACACTTTAAATTATGATTTCAAAATTTATCTACACATAATGACTTTTCTTTTCAACTTTTTAGGTATTCCATTGTTGGAATTTAACAGTATTTTTTAATTAAATGAACATATAATGGAACTGTAGATCATTTTCAATTTCATATTATTACAATGTAAAATTGTGCAAATGTAAACAATTTCTCAAGGTTATATAAATAGAAAGATAAAACCATTTTGAACTTTTTCAGAGCTAAAAACCATAGTCAACCATCACTACTTTGAACTCAGCTTATAAACAAGCTCTTTTCCCAACACCCTCATAAGCCTACAACCATGAAGTCAATTCCGAGTAAAGCAGCTCTGCAATTGTAAATTTTTACAGAGACAGAAAATCACATCTTTCTTCTGCGATGGTTTTTTCTTCTGTTAAGTTTATAAATATTAGAACTATTAGTCAATACCTAATTGAATATCCAGCAGACAGTGAAAGTAAAATTATACCCTTGTTTTTTAAGAGATTAAAACTTGTTATTAAGAAATTAATAACTTTTCATATATATGTTGGGCATCTGAATTTTCTCTTTGAATTATTCACCTTCTTTCTTCTAATGGATTACCTTTTGCGATTGGTTTGTAAACTAAAATATTCTCTGAGAGAATATCATTATTACTAGAAGACTATATCCTGGACAAATCGAGACATGTGTGGTCAAAAATAGTAATTTTATATGGTATATTTAATACTTTCTACTAAATTATACTTAATATTGAAATTTCCATTCTCCTTATTTGTGGACCATAATTGCTATAATTCACATGAATGTCTTTGCATAGACAACAAAACAAAAGTAAACATCTTTCTGGTATTCTGTGCTTCGGGGAGCTTTCTTTCTGTCGACTGATACAGTCCTTCTGCTCCATGCCCCCCGAAACTTTTTTCGCATGTGATATTACTGATCTTGTTCGATAATTCTAAGTCACCTTTCTTTGAAACGGGCACAAATACTGATTTCTTCCAGTCACTTGTCCCAAGTACCTGTTCTGCAAATTCTGCACACAGATGAGCGCTTTCCAGTGCTGGTGCTTGCTTAAACATTTTGATTGGTATTCTGCTAGTTTTTGGGGCCTTATTTTTTACCATTGTCTTCAGTGTAGTTTGACTTCCTCTAATAACATTGGTTCTTAATCATATGCTACTTCTTGAAATGGTTGAATGTTGCCTAAGTCATTTTGGTATGTAAACTATATTTATTTTAGTTTGTTTTTTTTTTTTTTAGTTTTTTTGGTGGGAGTAGGAGGCCCAGCCTTTGCTCCTGTGTAGCTGGAATTGAACCTCCATCCCAGTGGGCCGCAGTCCTGCACACAACCACTACGCCACCGGGGCTCAGCCTGTAATCTATATTTTTAATGTTTCCTGTATTGCTCAGTATTTTACTCATGGAATTACTTGGTACTGCAAATTAAGACTTGCCATTTCGTTTCCAACTTGTTTTGTTTGTTTCTTTTATGATTTGCCTTTTTTCTTCATTTTTTCCACTTGAGAATTATTGAGAATGTTCTTCCTTCTTTGATTTTCTAATTATTATTTGAAAAAGGTATTTGAAATGAATAAATGGATAGTTTTGCAAATTCTATCATGATATTTTAGTACTATCTCTATTACTATTCTATCATATGTCTGTATAAAAAAGAAGCCAGAAGATTAAAAACCATGTTACCAAGGAAAAGAATTATTATAAAGAATCAAAGATAAGACAAGAACTATATTAGATTACTTCTCTTCAGAAACCAATCAAGCACAAAGAAGTAGAATGAAATATTTACTGTGAAATAAAAATAACCACCAACCTAAGACTCTGTATTTTGTCAAATTACCCTTTGAAAATAAAGGATAAATAAAACCTTTCTCAAAAGAAATAAAGTAAGGGTGGATTCTGACTTCCTCTGATATCATAAAAAGTAAATCAAACAAATAAATTCATGGCTGATTTCTATTGGGCAGAAGTCAGACATGCCTCCAGCTTCTACTCTACCTACTAATACTGACACCAATAGTCACTCTCACAGAGCTTTCTACTTCTCAGCTTTGCACAAGCATCATAGTGAGCTTCCTCAACACCATAAATGAAAACAAAGTAACTCTTAAAGAAGCTGAGAGAAGGCTGACCAGAATAGATCCCAAAAGAAAAACATTGTGACAATTCGTAGACATACTTTCCTATCCCAAGAGAAAGGAAACCAACAACAGAAAGAACAAGAACAAGAAATCAATTGCATGTAAACTAAAAAACTGGGTAATAGATCAATGAAGAGATGAGATTTTTAACTTCCTTGAAATAAATGTGAATGAAAACAAAATAAAATAAATACAGCAAAAATTACCAGAGGGCAATTCAGAACAATCAATGCACACGTGAAAGAAAACTAAAATAAAATATCTTGTTACAGCACTTTCAACAGAGCAATAAAAATAAACTGCTAACCAACAGTAGAAAATGAATCATAAAGATTAGACCGGGCTGAGGCCTGGTGGCCTAGTGGTTGTGTGCAGGACTGCAGCCCACTGGCTTGGTGGTTCAAATCCAGCAGCAGCTCTCCAGGAGCAAGGCCGGGACTACTACTCCCACCTGAGGGCAATGATGCCCAAAATTCCCAACAACAACAACAAAAAAGATTAGACCAGAAACACATGAAATGGAAACCAGGAAAAAAAATGGGGTGGGGGCTGGGGGGAAAGGAACCAGAATCAACAAGACCAAACTCTTCTAGCGAGAGTTTCACATTGTATTTTACAAATTGCACGAGGGGAGTACCCAACAAAAACCGGATTTCTTTTCAAAGCCAAGTATTTAAATCAAACAAACAAACTTATCATCTTCGAAGTACTCTTCATTACACTTAATAAATTTCTCAAATCTGCAATTTCATTCTTAGAAACATTTTTCAAACTCTTCTGTTTGCATAGCTGACGGTTCTCGTTTTTTAATTCGCCTGTTCTATAAGGTCAAATCACTGTCCTTTCATGTTCCCCTGCATATGCAGATTCCAAAAGAAGTGACACAGTGTGAGGTCAGGTGAGTCAGGTGTGAGGGGCAAGAGAGACCTGCTGATTTTTGCCCAAAACTGATGCACTGAAATGGCTGCATGAACAGGTGCCTAGTTTTAGTGGCAAAACCAGCTCCCTATCTGTCCCAAATCAGGACTTATTCTGTTGCACACTGTTACACAAAATTTTCAGAATCGTTGAATAGAAAGTTTGATTAACACTCTGACCTGGTGAAACTCCAAATACACTAGGAGTCAAAATTTTCGTTCATAGTGGAGGCTTTAGCTAACAACATAAGGCAAAGAAAAGACATCAAAAGTATTCACCTGGGGGAGCAAGAGGTGAAACTATCGTTACTTGCAGATGATATGTATTTATATATGGAAAATCCCAAAAGCTCCACAAGGGGAAGGAGTATTGGAAACAATAGAGGAGTATGGCAGAGAGGCAGGCTACAAGATCAACAATCAGAAGTCGATCAGACTGCTATCCACATGGGATAAGACCACAGAGGAGAAGATTAAAAAAGTGGTACCTTTCACTATAGCCAAGCACAAATTGAAATATCTAGAAATATCCCTGACTAAAGGGCAAAAGATCTATATGAGGGAAATTACAGAACACTACTACAAAAAACAAAGAGTAATTTCAACAAATGGAAGACTATCCCATGCTTGTTGTGGATCGGAAGACTCAAAATAGTAGAGATGCCAGTTTTACCCAAGGTACTATATAAGTTTAATGCAATTCCAAAACATTTAGCCTCATATTTCTTTTAAAAAAATGGGGGAAATGATTACCAACTTCATATGGAGAGGAGAAAAGCCCAGAATTAGTAGAAAACTTCTCAAGAAGAATGACACTGTGGGAGGGCTTGCATTACCTGACTTTAGCAAATATTATACAGCCAAAACAGCTGGTCAAAACAGCATGGTATTGGCACAATGACACTCAGACCAATGGAAAAGAACTGAAAACCCCAAAATAAAATCATCAGCATACAGACAATTTATCTTTTATAAGGGCCTCCAAAATATCAAATGAGAAGCTTTTAAACAAGTGGTGCTGAAAAAAAATGGATAGCTACCTATAGAAAAGTGAAGCAGGACCCATACCTCATTCCATGCACCAGAATCAACTCAAGGATCATAGACCTCAAAGTAAAACCCCAAACTATTAGGACCATCAATGAGGGAATTGGGACCAACCTGAGACCTTTGGCATACGGATTACACAGACTATCAAAAATAGTGAAGGACATGAACACAAAGAAGGCAAACAATGACGGGTGGGATACGCTGAAGATAAAACACCTATGTACATCGAAAGAATTCACCAAGTAATAAGAAAGCTCACCTACTGGGAAAACATCTTTAGCAATGACAAATTAGATAAAGGCTTTATTACTAAAATCTACAATACCCTGATAGCTTCCAAAAAGGGCAAAACTGCCCACCAAGCAGGTGGGCAAAGAACCTGAACAGATGTTTCACAGGGACAGAAATCTGAATGGCCAATTAACATATGAGAGAGAATGTTCTTGATCATTGGCTATAAGAAAAATGCCAATCAAAACAATAAAGAGATAGCACCTAACACCCTAAAGGATAGCCCAATTCAAAAAATCAGAAAGCAACAAGTTTTGGAGGGGTTTTGGTGAGAAAAGAACTCTTTCCACTGCTGGTGTACCTGTAGGTATGTATAACCACTATGGAAATCAATATGGTGATATCTAAAACAAATGGAAATTGAGTTACCATGTGACCCAGCAATCCCCCTACTAGACATATACCCAGAAGAGCTAAGAAACATATCATGATCAGACATCTGTGCTCCAATGTTAATCGCAGCACAGTTCACAAATGCAAGGAGTTGGAAACAACCCAAATTTCCATTGACTGACGAATTAAAAAGCTGTGGTACATAAATACAATGGAGTACTATGCATTGCTGAAAGGAAAGATATGAAGCATATCACTGCATGGGAAGAACTGGAGGAATGCTAAGTGAACTAAGCCAAGCACACAAAAGAACATATACATCATGAGTCCGCTGAGGTTTAAGCTTAAAAAACTGCAAAAGGGACATAAGGAAAAAGCTACTGTATATAGAAAAAATCCTGGGAAAGGCCCGCTAGTAGTATGGCAGGGGCCAGAACAAATCCAGGGCTGCATATGATAGCCGACTGTAGTGGGGGCAAGGGAAGATAGTGATGTGTAGAGAGGGAATGAGGTACTAACCCACCCAAGGGGAGCATATTATTTCTATCTCCACAGGGAAAGAGGTACCAAACTTAAACCAGGTGTTCCAGGAAGAGAATACAGTGTGAGGGAATGAGTGGGGGCCAACGGAGGGGTCTGAGGCCCCCAAGCCCAATCCCAGCTACATGGACAGCCGCCTATCCCCCCCAGGGGATTTTGCAGCACTGAAGCTGCAGCTTGGGCCATAGGGTATAGTATTTTTCATAAGCTATATCAGAAGGATTCAATTTGGAAAACCGACTAATAGGACTGTACCTTAAATACACCTGTTGCAGATTAATAAAACTGAACTACTCCTTTGGACTTAAAGCTGAAATGAACTGTGTGAGAGCAGATGACTACTATCCCAAGTAGTCATTGGACTTTGGTTCAAATCTCTTTCGAGGTTATCCAATAATTAGTCATTTAAGACTACCACCAATGCAAACAGCTATCCAATCCCTACATGGCCCAACCAACTCTAACAACTACAGCTATTGGGAAAGGGCCACCACTCACTTCAGTACCACCTGATCATCAAATAAACATAAATATAACAATACTATGTTGTCCAAAACACAATAGACAGTTTTAGTTCATATGAGGAAACAAAATAAGTAAGTAAGGTAGGTAGTAAATGACCAGTATATAAAATCAAAAGATTTCCCAAGGAATAAGACACATTGGAATGACCATATACAGCACTCAAAAATAAAGTATACTTAGGTACATTTATGGAGCCCTGGTGGTGCAGAAGTTACATACTGGACTAGAACCCACAAGGTCAACAGTTCAAAACACTGAGAGTTCTGGTCAAGATGGCACCAAGGTAAGCAGCCCTTACAGGGCGCTCTGTTGAGTCTGGTGTTCAGGAGGTCAGGTGAAAGTGTTCCGGGGAATAGAAAGGTCCCTACGAGGGGTTCGCCCTATCCAAAAGGAGGCACTGCCCTGCATCTGCTTTATTTCAAATCCTGGAGATCTGGGTCCATATATGAGGGATTTCCCCCTGTCAGCTGGGCCACCCTTTGTGCCTTAGCACCAATCAGTGTCTCCCCCCATGTACACCCTGGCATGGTTGCACCTCCAGGAACAGGATGGCTATTGTGTAGAGCTCCCCAAGGCCAGGACCGTACACAACAGAGCCGTGGTCCACTTGTGATTCCCACCTGATGGAGCTGCACCCATCTTCGATGGTTCCCTTCCAGACAAGGGGATAGTAGTGATTCCACCTGCAAGCTCTGGACCGTCCTGGCAGTCACCCAGGGTCCCATAGCTGAACCACAGCAAGTTTGATTGCCGGTGGCTGGGTGTACCCAGCTCCAGAACCAGGTCAACCTCCAACTCCCATGCAGTCGCACCTGCCCAGTCAGCAGAGCCCAGTGCCCACACATCAAGAATGCCTCAGCTTTACATAGTCATAGCATCTCACCATCAGAGTGACACCACATTTCCCGCCCACCACTTCCCAAGCACCACAGCTTCTGGCAGCCCTGTCCAGCCCAGTCAACTCTGCCACACCCTGACTCCACCCTAGCCACTGGAAATCCCAGTAGCCTGCCTCATGAACTCAACCAGAACCATGGGAGACCGGGATTAGGGCTTTTCAAGCTCACCCCCTGTGGCCAGACCCTTGCAAGTACACCGTGTGCCACCTCTACCATAGCAGCAGGAGTCAGTAGTGGACTTGGCCTTACAGGCACCACAGCAGAGATGCAGACCAGGGTTTTTCAAGCCCACTGCCTACAGCCACTCTGCCCACAGCTGCAGGGAATGGGAGACATGTACCAGGCTTTGTAGGCACGCTATCCGCCACCTCTGCCTCAGCAGCAGGAGTCCGAGTTGTGGGCAGGGGCCTCATAGGCCCGCCTTGAGTTCCCTCGCCCACAGTCATGAACTGGAACTTTGCAGACACACTGCACACTGCCTCGCCGAGACCTGCAGACAGTCGCAGACCATGTCCTTGCAGGCCAGCCTAGCAGGCACCCAGACCCCGGACCCTACTCAGGGACCTGTGCTGGCCTGTCTTCTCCCAGCCCATGCAGCAAGTGATCAGTGAAGGATACAACCCAAGCCCAGAGGGCATTCTTGCTTCAAATCTAGCCTAGTTCCAGAATACAGGGAACCAGCAACCCAGTTCTGGGAGCTCCCAGCACAACCAGGTCACACCACCCAAATGGCACCGCCACCCACCCATAGGCGTCTACAGCCCTACCACCATACCAGAGCTATCCAGCAGTCAAATTGTGTTCCCGAGAGCAGTCCCCAATGGTGCTTGCCACCTTCCGCCACTATTGACCACTGAGTCATTGCTGCATCTACCTACACAGCAGCCTGACCAACCTCCATAGTAGGCCACAGGTAGCTCTTGCAAACACCATTGCCAGTCACATGGTTAAAATACACAGGGTCTCTTGGTCTCCCAGATCAAAATGATCATGTAAACAACAGCATATCAAATCACTACCAATATGTAAACAATAAATACAAACCACAACAGCAGAGCTAACAACACTCATAGAATCTCATGTGGATCTGCCACAAGAAGAAATTTTCAGAAGGCTGCTTGGTGTAATACAGGAGATGAGGAATGCTACACAGACTAAGTATGCAATGATAGAGAGGATGAAATCTATTATAGAGTGAATGAAGTCCATGCACCAAAGTGAAATAGAGGAGCTAATTGATGAACTAGCAAAAGCAGGAAACAAGATCACCGATCGCAAGAAGAAACAAGAGGAGGCTAAGAACCGTATCAGTGATCTCAAAGACAATCATGCACACCTCAGGATATGAGAAAGACAATCAAACAAGATAATAAAAGAGACAGAAGAAAATATGAGATCAATGACTGGTGCTATGAAAAGGAACAATATCCGAATTGTTGGCCTATTAGAACAAGACACAGCAAATAAGTCTTCAGCTAAATTATTGGAAATTCTGGAAGAAAATTTCCCCATCCCAATGAATGAGAATCAGTCACTGACACAGGAAGCAGAGAGGACACCAAGTAGACTAAACCCCAGGAAGAGAAAACCAAAGCATTATAATAGTTAACCTATCCAACTTCAAGTTAAAAGAGAAAATCCTAAAAGCAGCATGAGAAAGGAAGACAGTCACATACCAGGACTCTCAGGTAAGAATATGGTAAGACCTATCAACAGAAACCATGAAGAAGGGAGAGTAAAATAATATCCTCTAACAGGGGAAAGAAAACACCTTAGAATCCTTTACCCTGCCAACTTATCTATTGAGATAGAAGGAAAGATAAGGGTTTCACTGCAACACACCCAACTCTGAGGACGATCTTTGCCAACTCACTAGGGCCAGAAGACGCTCACCAAGCACAAACAGGAGAAGAGTATATAGCCCAACTCCACCAGAAGTCAACAAGCAAAAAAAAATGGCAATAAAAAAGCCCCTCACAAAGACACAGCACAGTGATAAGAAGGATGACAGGAAAACATCCAAATCAGAAGGCACAAGATGTCAGCAATGAATCCACAGAATGTGTTAACTCTAAATGCCAATGACCTTACTTTCACGTGGTGTTGAAAGGATCAAGTATCAAGCATCAAGGTACAAAAATCAGATCATTGTGAATGAGGAGAAAGGAGGAGTGGGGACCCAATGCCCATTTGTGAGCAACTGGACATCTCCTTACAGAAGGTCACAGGGAAATGAGCTAGTCATGGTCCAGTGTAGCAACGATGAGACATACAACTTTCCTCTAGTTCTTAAATGCTTCCTCCCCACCACTATCATGATCATAATTCTACATTACAAATCCGGCTAGACCAGAGGATGTACACAGGTACAGATAGCAACTAGAAACACAGGAAATGTAGGGCAGATGAACCCCTCGAGGACCAGTTGTGAGAGTGCAGTGAAATTGGGGTAGAAAGGGGGAAGTGAGTATAAGGAGCTACATATAACCTTCTTTCTGGCAGGTGGACAACAGAAATGTGGGTGAAGGAAGACGTCGGACAGTGTAATATATGACAAAATAATAATAATTTACAAATTATCAAGGGCTCATGAGGGATGGGGACAGGAGAGAGAGGGAGAAGGAAAATGAGGAGCTGATAGCAAGGGCTCAATGAGAAAGAAAATGTCTTGGGAATGATGATGGCAACAAATGTGCTTGACACAATGGATGGATATATAGATTATGATGTATTGTATTAGCTCCCAATAAAATTATTTAAAAAAAACACCAATTGCTCCTTGGGAGAAATATGGGGTTTTCCACTCCCCTAAAGAGTGATGGTCTTGGAAACGCTCAGACGCAGTTCTACCCTATCCTACAGGATTGCTAAGAGTCCGCATCGACGTGATGGTAGTGCGCATGTGAGGCATTGTCAACAGGTTGAGAAAAAGATGAGACAGCAACAAGTGAAATCAAGGAAAAAGAAGAGAAAAACTTTAGAAAAATTAAGGTAAGTACTATAAAAACATTCTAATGTAATAAATGAAATATAAAAATCACCCAGAAACAATATATGAAAATCCAAAATATTAATAGTAAGATTTATATAGTAGATAATACACTGAAAGAACAGGGCAAGAAAAGTGCTGCAGAAGGCTGAATTACAGAGCTCAAAGACAAAACTTTCAATGCCAATCTACTAGAGAAATGTTCTAAAAAAAAGTCAAAAAATCTGAAGAAAGTCTAAGAATTATGTGAGACACTCTCCGAAGGAATAACAAGTGTCAGGCACCTAAGACCCATGATAAAACCATACCCAATGTGAATTAGCAGAGTGGAATAGAGTGGAAACCCAATGCCCATCTGTAGACAAATGGACATCCCCTCACAGAGGGGTCACAGAGAAGAAATAAGCCATCCCAGGTGCAGTACAGCATCAATGAAATATACAACTTTCCTCTAGCTCTTTGGTGCTTCCTTAACCCTATTATCATGACCTCAATTCTACCTTAAAAACTGGATCAGACCAAAAAACAAAAAAACAATTGGATTAGACCAGAGAATGCACAGTGCTACAGATAAGAGCCGGCAACACAGGGAATCCAGAATCGATAAGCCCTACAGGGCCATCAAGAGGCTTAGTGGGGAATTGATCACAAAGATGAACTTAGAACCCTCTCCCAGGGGGATGAATAAAGGAAAAGTGGGTTAGGGGCGATGGAGGATGATATAAGATATGGAAAAAATAATCTATAACTTACCAAGGGTTGATGAAAGAGGGAGGGAGGGTGAAGGACGGGGAGCTGATATCAGGGGCTCATATGAGAAGAGAATGCTTAGAAAATGATGGAGACATGTTTGCAAATGTGTTTCATACATTGGAGGAATATATGGATTGTGGTAAGAGATATGAGTCCCTAATGAAAGTATTGAAATAAAGAGGAATGACATAAGTATGGTAGTAGGAATTCAAGAACAAGGACCTAAATGCATAAAGAAACATTCTCAAGAGTTTTTGAAAGAAAATTTTCCTAATATTATAAAAGATAAGGAAACATGCATTCAAGAAGCTGAAAGGAAATAAAAAAAGAAGCTGAAAGCACTGAAAACAGGGTAGATTCCAAATAGAATCGCTGTAATATAATCATTCTTTCCACAAAGACAAGGTCAAAATCCCGAGAGCAGCTCAGGATAAATGGAAAGTTACTGGCAAAGGGGAACCAAAAAGACAAAACTGATTTCTCAGTAGAAACAAGGCAGGTAAAAGGCAATTGAATAGCATGTATAAAACTCTGAAATTAACACACACACACACACACACACACACACACACACACACACTATGAGTTCTTTTCCAGGTAACACCTGGGGCATTCCCCAGAAAAAATCATATACTAGGCACCTAGGAAAGCCATAGTACTATTTAAAACATCAAGGTATTATAAACCATCGTCTCAGATCATAATTCTATAAATAGAAATGAATACTAGTAAAAACAAGGGGAAAAATCAAATACAAGGATATTGAATACTGCTTAAAAACACCTGGGTTGCTGAAGAAAAATTCCTGAAACAAATGAAATTGAAAATGCTATATACCAAAACCTTTAGTCACAACAAAAGTAATTATCCATAGTGCAATCCATAACAATAAGCACACACATCAGAATAGAACAAAAATCACCACCTTCACTGAACTTCTCCAATAATGAGAAAGATAACTGAAAATTTTGTCTAGAGAAACTACAAAACAAGAATAATGATCAATGCAGAAAACAAATGAATCAGAAAACAGAATGGAAAAAAAAGACAAGTTGAACCTGAAAAGATTAGCAAAACTATTATATCACTAGCAAATTTAACAAAAGAAGAGAAGAAAAGGTCATGAAATTGTGAAACACCAAACAGATCCAACTGAACTAAAAAAGGTAGTAACACTATACTACGAAGGAATACATTCCAACACATTTGAAAGCCTATAAGGTCATCGTGCTTGGTAAAGTAGATGGGCAGCAAAAAAGATGGTCCTTCATAAGATGGACAGACACCAAGGCTGCAATAACGAGCTCAACTATAGTAATTGTGTGGCTGATGCGGGACTAGGTGGTATTCTGTTCTGTTGTATACAAAGTCACCCTGAGTTGGAACTAAATCAACAGCATCAAACAACAATAGAAAAAATGGACAAATTTCTAGAAACATACTCCTTATTTAAAATGACAAATTAAACATCCAGAACAAAGGAAAGAAGTTGATCAAGCTACTTAAAGAGCTTCAACTAAAATGAGTTCAGGACCAGATGACTTTACTGGTGAGTTCTGACAAATATTCTGAGACACGCTGACACCAATACCATTCAAGATATTTAAGAAAAATCTATCTTATGAAGCAAGAATAACCCTGATTCTAAAACCAGGCAAAGATATGACCATAATAGAAAACTACAGATCATTATACTTCATGTACACAGATACAAAATTACTCAATAAAATGACATCCCACAATATATTTTTAAAATAATACATTGTGGGCTGAGCCCCAGTGGCATAGTGGTTGTGCACGGGACTGCAGCCCACTGGGATGGAGGTTCAATTCCAGCTCCACAGGGGCAAAGGATGGGCCTCCTACTCCCACCACCAGGGCAGTGATGCCCTAAAACCAAAAAAAAGAAAAATACATTGTGACTAAGTAGGATTCATACCTGGTATTTAAGGGTGGTACAATATTAAGAGAAACAATCCATTTAATCCATCATATAAATAAAACAATTGATTACATCAATTGGAGCAAATATCATTTGACAAAATCTAACCCCCATTACTAATAAAAGCATTCGACAAAATAGAAACAGAAAGGAAAGTCTTCAAAGTGATAAAGGACATATTGGTAAAGCCAACATCTTATTCAATAAAAAGGAGTTTAGAGTATTCCCCTTCTGAACAAGAAATAGGAAAACGATGCCCTTTATCCCAACTTCTACGCTGTACTACACTGAAAGATTTAGCCAGAGACATCAGGCAACAAAGGGAAATTAAAGGGCATCTAAATTGGCTACAAAGAAGTAAAACTATTGGTAGATGATTTGATTATATACATTAAAAAAAACCCCAAAGACTGAAAAAGAAAATCATTGGAAAAAATTGAAGTATTCAGCATTGTGGCAGGGTACAAAATAAACATTTAAAAAGCAGCTGAATTTCCATATACTAACAAAAATAGTTTTTAAAAGAAAATCAATAAAATACCATTTAGAATAGCTAACCAAAAGATGAAACACTTGGGAAAAAGTATAAGTAGAGAAACAACGGCTCTATGGTAAGAAAACTATAAAACAGTACTATAAGAAACTAAAAGAGACCCACATAAATGGAAGACTATACTATGTTTGTGGATAGGAAGATTAACATGGTGAAAATGTCAACTGCACCCAAAGCAATCTATAAATATAATGTAATCCTGATCCAGATTGAAGCCCTATTCTTAAAAGAGTCAGAAAAATAGATCACCAATTTTATCTGGAAAGGGAAAAGACCTAGGATAAGCAACACACTACTAATTATGAGCAACAAAGTAGGAAAGCTTTCACTTCCCAACATTAAAACCAACTACACAGCCACAGATGTCAAATTAGCTTGGTACTGGTACAATGAAAGCTACAGTGACCAGTGGAACAGAACTAAGAAACAAACAAAAACCTATCCACCTACAAACAATTGATTTTTTGACAAGGGATCAAGGCACATTAAATGTGGAGGAAAATCTTTTCAATAAATGGTGCTGGTGAAACTGAATTTCCATTTGCAGAAAAAGGAAACAGCACCCATAATGCATTGCACATGTGAAAACAAATTGAACATAGACTAAAGATGTAAATGTAACATCGAAAACTATAAAAATCATTAATGAGAAAATAGGGGAAAACTTAGAAGGCCCCATATCAGGGTATAAATGCATTATTAAAAATAATGAAAAATACATATACAGCAAAAGATAAAATAGATGTCTTGGAGCTCTTAAAATAGATAAATGGAATTTCTTAAATATAAGATAATTATGTGCATCTAGAGATTTCACCAAAAGAGTAAAAAAAGAACAAAAAGACTGGGAATAATTGGGGGTAACTATATATCACCCAAGGAACTAATATCTAAATCTATACAAAAATTTAACACTTCAAGAAGAAAATGAATAATTCAATTGAAAAATGGGCAATGGTCATGAACAGACAATTCACCAAAAGATTCAGGTGACCAACAAAAATATGATTAAATGCTTGATATTATTAACTATTGGAGAAATGCAAATCAAAACAAGGATGAGACATCACCTCACCCCAGCAATAGCAAAGTTATAACAAACATTTTTTTTTAAAAAAGGAAAACAACAATTCCTGGAGAGGGACAGTGAAAATGTTCAACCACTGTGGAAGGTAATATGATTGATACTTCTTCAGAAAGTTGAGAGTAAAAATATCATATGACTCAGCAATCTCTTTATTGGGTACATATACTAAAAAAAAATAAGAGTCTTACAACAAATAGTTATATGCATACCCAAGCTTATCACAGCTATACTTGCAATCGTGAAAAGCTGGAAACCTAGATGTCCATAGCTAGAAAAGTATATTAATAAATTTTAATACACACCTAAATAATGTGCATCATTAAAGGATGATTAATCTGTACAAGTTATAATAACAATGAACCTGAAAGATAGGCTGAATGAAACGAGTCAAGCACAAAAGGGCAAGCAATGAATGAAACCACGATTATAAAGAGTCAAGAAATGGTTTTCACACTGAAATAACAGACTTTCATGGTTACTAAAAATAGGAGGGAAGGAAAAGTCAAGCTAGAAGGCAGACAGAAGTAAATTTGGGTGATGGAGAAGGTAATAGTAAGAAAGAGAGAAAAAAGAAGACAATAAGAGGTATGATGCATTTCTGAATGCAAAACTGATAAACTGCTCTGTAACTCTTCAACTAAATTCACAATTTAAAAAAAGTTTTAAAGACAATCACATATTGCATTGGACAAATCCTCTGCAAAAGACCTCTTTAAAATAGTAATGATGGAACTTTCTTTGATTCTTCCATGGCACCTAATTCTTCCATGGCATTTTCACTGTTGCCATATGCATGTGTAAATAAGATAATGAATATCGAAGGCCTAATTCTTCCTAATTCTTCCATGGCATTTTCACTGTTGCCATATGCATGTGTAAATAAGATAATGAATATAGAAGGCTATAAACTACAGTGCTAGCAAAGAATACTGTCTGTAATATGAACTTTCAGAAGAATAAACAAACCTGTCTTGGAAGTACGGCCAGAATGCTCTTTAGAACTGAGTATGCTAATATTTCATCTCCCATACTGTACACATATTATCAGGAGACTCATTCCTAGAAAAGGACATCATGCTTGGTAAAGAGGAGGGGCATTGATAAAGAGGAAGACTGTCAGAAAGATGGACTGACACACTGCCTAAAATCATGAGCACAAACATAATAATAAACAAACATAATGATAATGAGGCAGGACCTAGCAGTGCTTTGTTCTACTGTACTATGAGTTGGAATTGAAATGATAGCACCTAAAAACAACAGTGATTGCTGAATTCAGCGTTGAAAGTGTACTCTATCTTATTACTGCTTGGTAGAAAGAAACACTCATCTGCTGGGAGAACTTGTATATCAACCAAGTTAATATCTTTGTGAAACGGACATGTTTCTTCTCTGTATCACTCACATATAAACCAGGATCATAGAAATAGAAGTTTTTGAAATCTCCCCATACAGAACTACTTTGGTAATATAGCTCTATTGAGAATAAAAGAAGGGCTGAACCCTGGGGGCGCAGTGGTTGTGTGCGGGACTGCAGCCCACTGGGTTGGCGGTTCAAATCCAGCAACAGCTCTCCGGGAGCAAGGCTGGGTCTCCCACTCCCACCAGAGGCCAGTGATGCCTCCCCCCCCCAAAAAAAAAGAATAAAAGAGAAGTTGGTACTGATGAATTTAAATTAAAATATGTCTAGTAACACTACCTTTAAAATGTACAATGACCTCAATACATTTCAACTGAAACCCTCTTCAGTCGACAAGCACTGGAACTGACTGGACAGAGAGAGAAAGTTGTAAAAGCACACTCTCTGTCAAAACCTGAGCTTTACCTTACAACAGCAATCTGAAGCGTTGAAGACACTAGACTTTTCCATCAATAATATATTATTGTTGCTTGGTGCTGTCGAGTCAGTTAAGACTCATAATGGTTCTGTCTACACTAGAATAAAGCACAGGACTAGGCCATACTACTGAGCACAGGGGTAAGCAGTGTTATTGAGCCGATAGTTGCAGCCAAAATCAATTGATCTTGTTTGTAGCACCTCTACGTTATAAAGTATGCTGCCCTGTTCCAGGGAACTGTTCTCTCCTGTTAACATGTTCAAAGTACATGTGATTAAGACTCATGATTTTTTCTCCAAAAGAGCCCAGCAGTCTAGTTGTATACTATGACAAATTTTAGTTATTCTTCTAGAAGTCCATGTTATAAGTGTTCATCACCAGCACCATAATTCATAGCTATCAATTATTCTTAAGTCTTTCATATTCACTGTCCAGTTTTTGTATGCATGAGACAAACGAAAATGCCATGGCTGGAGTCAGACACACCTTAGTCCTTGAAGTAACATCTTGCTATTGTATTTTTTTAAGATTTTATTGGGGGCTCTTTTTAAAGTTTTCTTAACAATCTATACATCAGTTGTATCAAGCTTATTTGAACATATGTTGCCATCATAATTGTCTAAACATTTTCTTTCATTTTTAGCCCTCAGTATCAGTTCCTCCCCCCACCCTTGTGAACCCGAGAAATCATAAATTATTATTTTCATTTTACACTGACCACGGTCTCCTTTTATCTACATTTGCTCTTCATCCCCCTTGGGGGGGGGGGGGTTATGCATCACTTATTACAGTTGGTTCCCCTTTCCTCCCCTTCTCCACTCACCTGCTCCCTACTCTTCTGGTATTGCTTCTCTCACTTGTGGTTCTGAGGGGCTATCTGATCTGGATTCTGTATGTTGTGAGCTCTTATCTGCACACTGTCCATGTTCCAGTCTAGTCAGACTGAAGGATAGGGCTAGGGTCATGATAGTAGGGGGTGAGGAAGTCTCAAAGAACAATATTGTGTTTCACTGGGACTATACTGCACCTTGGTTGATTCACCCCTTCCCATCCTTGGGTTCCATCTGTGAAGGAATGTCCTATTGTCTACAGTTGGATTTTGGTTCTCTGTTCCAACCTCCCTAGTTCTTAATAGAAGATTTTTGCAACAGATTGGCCCAATGCAAAAGGTCCTGTATTTCTTCACTGCTGTCTCCATGTATATTGACTGAAGATTTAAGTAAAATGCCATTGTTGGCAACTTCATTTTTTTTTCTATTTTGGATCGTGTTCCTTGTTGGTCTAGTCGAAAGGGTTGTTTTCTTATAAAATAAAGTGTAGTCCACAATGAAAGCTGCATTCTTTGATCTTCACTGGTGAGTGTTTACAAGACTCTTTGCTTTCTTCAAGCCAGGTTGAGTCATCTGCCTATCTCAGGCTGTTAATGAGTCTTCCTCTAACTCAGAAGTCATGTTCCCCTTCTTGGTTTAGTTGCTTAGCCTACAAACTGAATGTGTGGTGAAATGATAAAACCCTGATGTACACATTTCCTAATTTCAAGGTATGCAGTGTCCTCTTGTATGCAAGTGACTGCTGCAAGATTTATGTAGTTTTTGCATGTGTTCAGGAAAGCTCATTCTTCGCCTTGTTATTTCTAGTTTGTTTTGTTTTAATCCACACAATTGAGTCCCTCTATACAGTCCATAAAACATAGGTAAACACCTTTCTGATATTCTCTGCATCCAGCCACAATCCATCTGATATCAGCAATGATATTTCTGGTTCTAATCCTCTTTTGAATCCAGCTTGGACTTCTGGCTGTTCTCTTTGTACTGCTACAATCAATTTTTAATTATCTTCAGTATCATTTCACTTGTGTGTGATATCAATAATATTGCTAGACAATTTCCACACTCTGTTTGATCACAATGATCAGCACAAATATGGGGAAAATCCACTTCCTGTTGGTTGGTCATATCTTCCAAATTTCTTGGCATGGATAACTAAGCATCTATTTACAGAGACATCTCAATTAGTATTGTCAATTCCTGGAGCTTTTCGTATGTTTTTTCCCCACAGTTTTATTGGCAAATAATTTTCACATATCATATAATTCAATAGTTCACACATATCAAGAAAAGTTGTACAATTATTATCACAATCAATTTTAGAACATTTTCTTATTTTTTGTACTAATTTCTATTGGCTTCCCATTTTACCCCCAAGCTCCCCTGCCATACCCCAGGTAATCATTAATGCAGTTAGAGGCTCTATAGATTCACCTATCGTGGATTTCATATAAAGAAAAACATACAAGAAAAAAAAGCAATAACAAAGCAAAACAGAAAAACCTCCATTTTTTAAAAAAAAGTAGAAAATATGAAAAACGAGCAAATGCGTCAAAAGGAAGATCAAAAAATAAGGTGTCGATTTTAACCTAACTACCTCTACAAAAAATCCACCTTCCATTGCATTCTGCAAGACATTAAGGCCAGAGGCTTAATCCATGTGTATTTCTTTTTTTTTTTTTGGGGGGGTGGGGGGCATCACTACTCTCCGGTGGTGGGAGTAGGAGGCCCAGCCCCACTACTGGAATTGAACCTCCGTCCCAGTGGGCCGCAGTCCCGCGCACAACCACTACGCCACCGGGGCTCAGCCCCCTATCCATGTGTATTTCCTCCAGCTTTTTTTTTCTTTTAAATTGGAATGAAATTTAAATAAGTCAAAAGGTAGAGCAGATAATATATTGAACTTTAACCTAACTATTCCATCAAACTTTAATGTGCTTTCTGTCTAATAACAAATCTATTAACATTCCTTGACTATGGCAAGAAGAAATTCACCAGAGGCTTAATATGTGGACCTCACAAATGGATTTGGGGCTTCCATTGTCATCATTCATTACCTTCTGCAAACCACTGTTCAACAAGTTGAGCTCTGATACCAGTCCCTCCTTCAGATTAGGATTGGGACCTGTTTTCTGACAATGTATTCAGTGCTTCTTGAACTTCAAATCATATGAGCCTTAGAAAATTTCACTTTCAAGACAGCATTCCTATAAACTATATTGTTTCTTCCAAAAAAGTAAGAAAGGGTGTCTTTTTTGTGTGTGATCATCACTGCCTCTGGTGGTCGTGGGCGCTACCCAGTGCTGCTCCTCAGAGCCGCCTCTGGATTTGAACTGCCAAGCCTGCAGGTCGCAGTCCCGCACTCAACCACTTACGCCATCGGGGCTCAGCCCAAGGATATCTTTCATATGAGTAAAATTATTTTAGAGTAGAAAGTACCTTAAGAGAAATGTAAAATTTACAAATAGATTAGGAGCAGTTAACTTAAGGATTAATATGCCACCAAAATTTATAAATGATAAATTTGTGTAGACAACCATCTTTCAACCATAGAGATTTATTGCCCCAGAAACCCTATATAGGGTCACTATGGGTAAGAATAAAAGGCAGTAGCTTTGCTAGTGTAAGGTGTGATGGCTTCCTGACAAATTTTATCCCTCCCATTTCCACAGGTGTGAATCTCAAAAAACTCTGAATTAAATACCTTGTACACTAAAGTCATTATTGCCTAGAGAAAACCCATTGAGTGTATTCTGTGACTCATAGTGACCTTATAGGGAAAAATAGAATTGCTCACAGGGTTTCTGAGGAAATAGGCTTCTTCTCTCTCAGTGACCGGTGGGTTTAATAGCTCAAAACTTAACCATGCCACCAAGGGTTTCATTTGGAATGAAGCCTTTTTCAAAGAAATCTGAATTCTACTTTCTACTATTTCTGTTTTTCACAACTATTGATCAAACACTAAATGAATGTACAAGTCACTAAAAGCATTATAATTTCATTGGCAAAGTGATATTTTATATTTATACATTAAACTTTGGAATTGCCGAAGTGATATGTGAATAACATTACATTAATAAAAATGCACACATGAATAAATACATGAAAAGACTGGAAAAATACTTCAATAACTTTATCCTATACAAAATACATAACTAAGTAAAATTTTTCCAATTCTAAAGCATTACATTTAGGAAGGTACTATCATCACTGCTCTAAATTACTGGGAAGAGTTGATTTGCAATTCCTTGATCTTTCTGCTCTAGTGGTGACGGGAAAACAATGTGAATGAAGTTGGACTGTGACATTGCTGCCAGGGAAGGCAAACTCAGCTGTTTCAAAACTAGGAGGCACACCATGGGAGCAGAGGACTTGACCCCCCAGCGAGATTCCTGGCACATCTCTTCTGGAAAAGAAAAGCCCGACTGCAAAACACAGTCACTCCTCCTCCTCCACCGGCTGGCATCCTAGAACCAGCCGAGTACTTTCAATTATTTCCTCAAGAATTTATGCATCTATATTCCTGAAGTCTTTGATTTTTTTGGATGGTCCTTATCTGATTTGGGAATCAGGTAACTTGGACCTGATTAAACAAGTGCCATTCTTCAGAACTCAAGGTCCCTAATTGGTTCTACTTTATACCTTGCAGAGTCTTCATATGCTTGTTCTATATATTATGTCCAGATTTTAGTTGTATTTAGTACGAGGAATAAGGAGATGCACATCAATCTTGCCCCAGAAGCAAAATATACTTTTTATTTCAACAAACACCGTTTGATTTTTAGTTATTTCTTGTTGCATCTTAAATGCTGCCATTTTTCCTGTCAGTAATGACAAATATAGCCAAATAGCCAATGTAGCCAAATTTACAGAAAATAAGTACAGCTTTTAACTTGGTTTTTTAAAACAGTTCTAACTCTGACACCATACTAACTGTAACATACTTTGAAATATTAAAAATAGTTATTCAGTATTGCCCTTAAAAATAGGACTTGTGGGCTGAGCCCTGGTGGCATAGTGGTTGTACACGGGACTGCGGCCCACTGGGATGGAGGTTCAATTCCAGCTCACAGGAGCAAAGGCTAAGCCTCCTATTCCCACCACCAGAGGGCAGTGATGCATAAAATATTTTTAAAAATAGGACTCGCTTCTCCAGGTAATGAAAACCCTACCAGCCCTTTCAGGGTTTGCCTCGTCTGTAGAAAGCCTCTTTATGCAAAGATATACCCTTCCAGAGGCAGAGGAAGCGACACCCAATGATTGACTAGGGCAGATGTATAGAAATTCATCAACTATGGCAGAATTTGGGACAATTCTGGACAATTCTTCTCCCTGTGAGATCAATTTAGGCATGAATCTTCCCTAGAAAATCCTGTTTTCTTTCGCTCCTTACAGAGATGTAGATCGCAAAAGATCTCTATTGAATATCATGAACATTAAAATCAACCTAAGAATTGGTCAAATGGAATAAATAGCTAATGACAATAAGGCCATCAGCTTAGGTAAATTAAATATAAAAATTCACATTATTTACCAATTATAATGGGCACCAGCATATCCATCAATGGAAGACATAAAAACTTCCAGATACTTTTTTGGTGGTCAATGCTTAAAATGAATTGAGAAGATTAGGGCAAGAAACATTCACAGCCGGGGATGAAATGACTAATTTAATATGTAGTATGTTGGGTTGAAGTGTAATTTGATTCAGTCAATGACTTGATTATGTAAAAAAGTTATTTGCAATGAGACATATCTTGGCTGAGCTCAGGTGCAATGGTAAAGTACTTTGACTTTTATTTATGTTACTATCTTTTTTAAGGAGCAGAGGGTTTTGTGTTGGGCTGCTGACTATAAAGTTCAACCCAAAGAGCACTGCTCTGATAAAAGATGAGACTGACTGGCTCCCTAAAAATTTTCAGTCTAGGGCTGAGCCCCGGTGGCGTAGTGGTTGTGCGCGGGACTGCAGCCCACTGGGACGGAGGTTCAATTCCAGCAGTGGGGCTGGGCCTCCTACTCTCACCGCCGGAGAGCAGTGATGCCCCCCCCCCCCCAAAAAAAAAAAATTTACAGTCTAGCAGCTGAGCCCCGGTGGCGTAGTGGTTGTGCGCGGGACTGCGGCCCACTGGGTTGGAGATTCAATTCCAGCTCCCAGGAGCAAAGGCTGGGCCTCCTACTCCCACCACCTGAGGGCAGTGATGCCTAAAAAAAAAAAAGAAAAAAAATTACAGTCTAGGGTTGAGCCCCGGTGGCGTAGCGGTTGTGTGTGAAACTGCGGCCCACTGGGTTGGCAGTTCAAATCCAGCAGCAGCTCTCCAGGAGCATGGCTGGGCTTCCTACTCCCACCAGAGGGCAGTGATGCCCCTCCCCCCAAAATTTTACAATCTTGAAAATGATAGCAGTTCTTCTGTGTCCTACTCTGAGTTGGAATCAACTCAATAGCAATGGTTTATCACTTGTTTTACCAAAAAATATTTGAATTCCACTTATTTATGGTGTTTTTGTTTTATTTTAGTAGATGCATAGGAGAAAAAGAAGGAATGCAAAAGCCAATGGAAAATGTTACTAATTCTGAAAGATATAATGCAAATTTCTTGTGTTTTGGTAGATTTCTCAAATTTCTGATAAGAAATAATGAAGTATTTATTTTCACTACCACGCAGTCTATCATCATGGGGAAAATTTGTTCTTTCCTGTATCTCTTCAGGTGGCTACAAGTACTGACAGATAAAGAAATATTTCTGTCGGATATCCTCCTTTGGATCTTACTCAGAACTCTTATTGAAGCTATTCATTAATAAAGCCTTTCTACTTGCTAAAATATTGAAATATTTCCGCCTCAGTAAGCGCTGCTTCATAAATGTTCCAGAGCTTTCTGTCATGTCCAACCCTCATTATGTGTAACAATTGTAATCATATTAATATTAGCAATTAGACATTTTCATATCACTCTAGAAAGTTTATTGCCCAATCTAGCACCAACATAAAAATACTAACATTTTTACATCATCAAATGTTAATACAGTTCCTAAATAAAACAAAACATAAAATAATTGAAAATCAGTACCAACTTCAGAATTCTGAAATGGCATATTTAAAACTCCTGCTGAATTTGTTTAAAGCAGAAGATAGATAAATATGAATGATATAAACAATCTATATGTCCAATAGAAAGCTTCCATTACAAAATTTATCTCTATAAAAAATCTATCAGAAATACTTTTAAGTTAGTATATGAGGGGTATGCACTCAAAAAATTATTTTTCCCCCAAAGCTATGTGTTTAAATTTTTTTACAAAACAACTTTATCACCTTCAAAGTACTCTCCATTACCCTTAATACATATGCCAAATCTGCAATTTCATTCGTGGTAACATTTTTCAAATTCCTCTGTTGGGATGACTGACAGCACCTCCCTCAATTTTCCTTCATCTCTTCAATGTCCTCAAATCGCTGTCCTTTTATGTCCCTCTTCATTCACAGCAATAAAAAGAAGTCACAGGAAGAGAGATCAGGTGAGTAAGGTGAGTGGGGCAGAGGGACATGCTGTTGTGTGCCAAAATCAGGTGCACTGCGAATCTTGCCTGAGCAGGGGCATTGTCATGGATGCACAGTCGGCCCCACTCTGCCACAACCAGGCCTTTTTTGTCTCTTGGTGTTATGCAACCTTTTTGGAACCTCTAGATAGAATGTTTGATTAACAGCCTAACCTGGTGGAATGAACTCCAAATGTGCTATCTTCCTCATAGCAAAAAACAAATGAGCATTGTCTTGATCTTTGATTTCATTTGATGAGCTTTTATGGGGTGGGGTGACAGTAGTGTCCAATAATAGTACCATGTCTCCTCACCAGTAAGGACCCTGGGTTGCTTAGGAGCTGTTCTTTCAAAGCAAGGCATGTTTACACCCAACGTTCTTTTTCCTGGGCAGAACCAAAGTACAATTCACAGAACAGAGCACTGAGCTCCATGACAGTGGAGATAGTCCCCATCTCTTCAATGGTCCATTGTCAGTCTTTGAGCACCAGTACATGAACTTTATTGACATTTTCATCTGTTGTGGAAATTGAGGGACATCCAGAACGAGGTTTGTCACCAATCAACATTTCACCATCTTGAAATAAGAAAAATACTCATATAGTTGAGTTTTTCCCATAGCACTGTCCTTGTAAGCTGTGTTCAACATCACAACAGTTTCTGCTGCATTTTTTCCAAGCTGGAAACAAATTTCAGAGCGACATGCTGTCCTCTTAAATGGTCATCACAAAAAATGAGGTTCTAGCAGAACCGCTTTTACAAAAAAAAATCATGTGTCCAAAGAACCTTCCCAGGTGACATCTCTGAGTGTACTTTCTCAGAGTGAGTTTATGGATGCTTGTCTCAGGGAAAATGCATTCTAAAAAAGCCACAAATGACAAGCATACCTATTAACATTCCTTCCAAATTAAATTAGTATCACAAATTTTGAATTACTGAATTTGATTCTTATGTATTAAAGACATGCCATTACAGATAAACATTTAAACACATAAAGGTCTGCTAATACCATATAATTTCTTAGTTCTCTAAAAATATCTGTACATTACTTAAATATTCAAATACAAAATAGTCTTACCTCAGCTCTTTTCAGCATTTCCCATTTATTCAATATTTTCATGGCAAATACTTTATCTGCATTCTTTAGTTTTACTACTGCAACCTAGAAAAGATAAAAGTGCAACTTTCAAAATATGACAAAATACTTTTGTCATCCATTTTCTTTTTCCTCTCTGTAAAAAAAGTAGTAATTACCAAATATTTCAATGCATTTCAAAATTTAAGATCCTAAATTAATGTTGTTAGATGAAAAAGTCACATTAGTGAACATGTGTCAAACAATGGTGTCTTTGAATACTATTATCAGTAAATGATCATCTGATGACAAGTCTTCCTCTACATCTTTTCTGTACTGATGATATTTAAACTCAACATATACTATCATTAAGAAAGTGACTTAAAAAGTTCAACATGAAACAACTAGCACTTGGCTAAGCAATGCATGTCAAATTCCAAAATGATGCTAAAGAAATGCCAGTCGCCAAAATGTGCTCCATGGGAATGAAAGTGCATGAAAAGTCAAACTCACTGCCATCAAGTCAACGCCAATGCATATAGTTTCTCTAAGACTAACAAAACTGCCCAGCGGGTTTCTGAGGCTACAGGGCTTCATGGGAACAGGAAGGCTCAGCTTTCTCCATGGGATGACCTGTGTGTCCAAACTGCCGACCTTGCAGTTAGCGGTCCACTGTACTACCAGGTTCCTTAAATGATGCCTAAGAAACTGAAAATAAAATCTTCATACCACATACTGTTATATACTATGTGCAACACACACAGAATCTCTCTTAAAGAGAAATTATGACTAATAATTTTCATCATTAACTTTATAATTCACTCCAGGAAAAACAGGAATATATGGTTCTATTTTGTACTTTAGTTACAGATATTTTCAAACTGTCAAATACATACAAATGAGTCCCTTTTCGTACTCAACAAATGGATTTTTGTTGTTGAAAAATGTTTCTACTATTTTGCTTCAGTTTTATTGCAATCTCTAAGGGCCACTCATGTTGTTAGAGATGTTACAAGGGTAAGACCAAACAAGTGAAGAAGAAAAAGATTTGGTTAGTATGATTCCAATTACTGGGAGACAGAAAGAGGGCAAGGAAAAGTACGTTCATATGCAGGTAGAGAGATGAAAGTATGAAAAACAAATTTTTTAAATAGCTAAAAGATATGTTTCTAGGGACAATGACCAGGTTTAAACTCAAGTACCAATATTTTAAAAACACACCCAAAAGCACATAAAGAACGAAATCTTAATGTAAATGTACACAAGGGCACTTAATAAATTTGTATGGATCAAAATGAAATTAAAATGCTGCTGCCTAAGTATTTATTCATACCAGGTCATAACTGGAAAAATGACATAACAATTAAATTGTTCCCCAAATGAGATTAAACTTAAAAGATGGCCAAGTGAGAAAAAAAAAAACCAACCTTAAAACACTGCTTCACTAAGATATCTGTGAGGCTGGAGACTCAGTAGACTCTGAAGTCAACAACGTACAACTACCGTGCAAGTGGACAGAAGGTCAGGACACCACGTTAGGATGGTTCAGAGACACTTAAGCCTTTCCTTGTTCTGATACAGGGAAGAGTGGCTAAAATAGTCCACTACTCCTGTGTCTTCTCAACAGATCATCAGGTGAGAAAAGTACTTCTAGCAACACTGTATTACGCACCAATTTTTAAAAAACCCTTTGGGTCATAAAGGACTGGCTCACAAAGCAAATGACAAAAAAATGAGTAATTAAGTATCGCGTGATTACAGTAGTAGCAGTGAGTATAGTCTGCCTGCCAGCTTGATACGCTAAATGCTGTACAACTCCACAACCCTTATCTGCCACTCGAAAAGCAAATTTTTCATATAGCAGCACCTGGCTTTTAACCATCTTTTTTAAAAGGGTCAAAGTAAATACAAACATGCATCAGTGAAGAAATGCTAACACATTTGTTGGTGGAAAGCTGTTCCAAATGCCAGAGGGATGTGATGCAAAACCAAACTGTGTGAACTAAACTGCCTTCTAACATGCAAAACTCACGTCAGAACCTAAAGATTATGGAACTCAGCAGTGGGAAAACATAATAATATCTAATACTTATTAAATATCCAAACAGAATTTATTGTAGAAATTTACACGAGTGATGAGAAGCACGGACTGCCTGGGTTTGAATCCTGACTGTCATTAGCTGGTAACTCTGGGCAAATAAACTTTCAATAATTCTGTTCTCGGGCCAACATACTGACTTTATGTAATTTTAATAAAGATTAAAATAATTAATGCGGGCTGAGTCCAGGTGGCTTAGTGGTTGTGCGTGGGACTGCGGCCCACTGGGTTGGAGGTTCAAATCCAGCAGCAGCTCTCCAGGAGCAAGACTGGGCCTCCTGCTCCCACTACCAGGGAGCAGTGATGCCCCCCCAAAGAACAAACAAACAAAAGTTTATGGTGAATTTTGGGTGCATGCACGGTAAAGTCACTGATGCTTTATGACAAGTTTGTGGAGACAGCAGTTCACAAATGAATGATTAATTTTTAAAATGGATGAGATAAGGTTGAAGATAAAGTCAACAGCAGAAGACTATCTACATCAACTTTTGAGGAAACAAACTTGTCTCTTCAAATAAGCCATAAATAAAAAGCACCAACAATTAGCAGGAGAAACAATACCCAACATCACTGACATCTCAGTTGGTCAGCTTACAAAGTTTTCACTGAAATATTTAAGTTGAGCAAACTTTCTGCTCAATGGGTCCACAACTGTTAGGCCCAGTCAAGCTACAGACAAGACCAAAGCTTTTCAAGGAAAATTTAAACAAGTAGGACCGAGATCCTGAAGCATTGCTTCAAATAACTGTAGCAGGAGATGACGTGGCTCTCCTAGCATTGTCCTGAAAACAAAGCACAACAAAAGCAGCGACCAGCCAGAGGTGGAAGTAGTCAGGTCAAGGCAAAAACAGGCTAGTAAAGCACAAAAGTCATGGCAAGTTTGGGGGTGATGCTCAAAGCAGAATGCTTTATTTTCTGCAGGACCAAAGAACAAAAATGCCTGCTTATAATGAGAATGTCTTCAGAATATTAGGTAGAGCTTTCACAGATGGGTGCTCAGGAGAGCTTCAGCAGGTAGTCCTCCACCATGATAACATTTCTCATTTCCTCTCATCAAACAAGGGAACTTTGCAGGACTTTTTATTGAAAATAACAATTAGGCAGTAGTAGTCCTAATTTGGCTCCTTCTGACTTCTATTTGCTTCCTAATTTAAAAATATCTATCAAGGGTCTTTAAAAAATCCCGTTTTTATTCAGTTAACAATGTAAAATGACTGCATCATGGACATGGTTAAATTCCCAGGATCCCAACTCTTTTAAAACCTGGTAGTATAACAGACTCAATGGCACTGAGTTTTGGCGTAAATTCTTTAGAGAGGCACATTTTCAACTTGTTTTTCTACCTTTTCTACACAGAACATACAAAATTTGAAGCATGAACAAATGAGGTATTATACCTTATATGGTCACAAAATGAACATTAGATATTGAGGTTTTATAGTGTGATTACTAAGAGTACAAATTAAATCCATTTTACACACTGGCATAGTCAGGAAGGGTATGTTTTGCCAGCAAAGAAATTTCTTAAGTTTATATTACATCAGTTTCATGATCTGCCTAAAGAAATTTTCAAAATGCTGAGGAGTATGGTAAATTAAGAGTAGTCAGGTCAGATTATATTGTTGAATATATGAAACTGACAGTGTGATTAGAAAAGAATATGAAGCTAATAAAATAATAAAATTGATTTTACTTTTCTTCTATACCATTAGAAGTAATCTCCATGTTCATTTCTATGGATTTTGAAATAAAAATGATTCATCCCACTAGAACTCTAACTTCAGGTTCTACATTTTAAAAAAGCAAAGCTAACAGTCATATGAGGTTAGCAAATTGGAACCCCCTTCTTGTTTAATTTAAGGAAGGTGAAAAGTAGATTTAAAATATAAAGAAAAAACAAAAATTTAAGATTATACAAAGATCTAGGAGGGTAAGCTGAAGAGTATTGCAACAAATTCATAATTATTTTTGTTAAAGAAAAAAAATGAAGCTATTGCTTCCTGATATATTGTTTGCTTTTGGAAGATTTCCCAAGCAAATTCAGAGGACGGACCTTGCTACCCTCAATGAGTAGGTCCCCTGTAGTCACGCAGAGGCTGGTGGGATGTTACTCAGAACAACTTTCCTGCTCTTGATCTCAATTGCTTAAAACTTCTTCCCAATAAATTCCTGTGATCACCATGTGTCCTTAAGAAAATTTAACAAGACAATTACCCTTTTGGAATCCCTCCAAAATAGTCAGCATAATCTTTTGAACTGACTTTTCTGCCTTTAATTTAATTAACCCAGCAGATTCTCTTCAAAGTCACTGTTTTGATTGGTTCATTTTTGAAGGCATCTTATTGAGACTAAGACACATGTTTTACTGAGAGAACTTGTCTGCAGCTATCCACTGATCTCGGGTATGTATTTAAACATGTTTTGCTTGGAAAAAGCACAATTTTTTTTTCTACTTACTCTTACATTTCAAAAACACTAAATATAGAGATGTATTTAAAAGCTTCGTATTAAAAGCACTGTGATGTTTTAAAAACTCTAAACATTACAGAACCAATCAGTATGTAATACATGTATAAAGAAGTTCTTGAATACACTTTAAGTATCATTTACAGCTATAACCTAAAACTCAAGAAAGACTATAGTGCATTAATAGAATTTCAAAATCCAAGAAACAGTTGTCATGTAGCTCTAGGAATCTACTTCTATAAGTCTACTTTGGATATATCCAGAACTCATCCTGTCTCTTCAGTTCTTGACTAGATTGTGCAACTTAAACTCTCTGCTTCTAGTCCTCCCATCTATCCCTGCTCCCACCAAACTATTATTAACCCTGCAGCCACAGGGTTAAAATGTAGCTTAGATCATTACACCCTTTGCTCGAAAACTTCCAATGGTTTTCCATCTATCCCCAACTCTTTGACATTGTCTTGTTGGTATGTTATTTAAGTTTTGATTCATGGTATCCCCTACGTGTTACAGAGTAAAACCTCTCCATAGGGTTTTCTTGGATAACATTTTTATAAAAACAAATCACAACAGGCCTGTTCTTCCCTAGAATCCTCGAATGAGTTTGAACCGCCTGCCTTTTGGTTGTCAGCCGAGTGCAAACTTTGTGCACCGCCCACGGCCTGGCCAGCATGTTTGGTCCTCCGACTTCTCTCAACGCATACTACTACTTTTCCCTAGTGCCCCTGCCCCATCCATAACATACACTTTCGTCAAATTCAACCTGAATATTTGCATTTGTTGTTCTCTAAACCTGAAATAGTCTTCCCACATCGGGCCACATGGCTTCCTCTCATTTATACTCTACTGATGTATTGTATTCATTATTTGCCTCACTCATGGAAATATAAGCATATAAAAGTAGGGATATTTTTCCCTGATTTGCTTACTAATGCACAGCCAGTGATTTGGAATCAGTAGTTATTCAAAACAATTTATTGAATAAATGATCAATGATTTAATCTGTATAGGTATTTATACACCACAAGTTTAAAGCCAATCTCAACAGCAAGTATAACTTCAACAGTGAAATTAAAATAAAAAGACATTATGGGAAAAAGGATAAAAGTTTGTATTTTATATTCTTAAGGGTCTATTATTGCAGATCATGAAGCGCTCATAAAAATGTACAGCTTTTAAATTTTTTACTTCATTATCAAGAGTCCTACTGACATGACAGTTAATACACTAGCACTAGAAAGACTGGTAGAGCAAAATCCACCAGCACCTCCACAAAGTCTTGGCAAGCTACTCCTATACTTATTAACCCATTCTCCAAGTCATCTTCAACTCATAGTGACTTTGTAGAACAGAGTAGTACTGTCCCGTAAAATTCAGAATCTGTTCATATTTAAGGCAGCTGGTTGGACATATTTCTCCTGCAGAGCATCTTTCGGTTTTAGATCACTTTTAGGTTAATAAGTAAGCACTTAACTACTGCACCACCAAGGTTTGTAGCCCATAGTGATCACAGCTTGGAAAATCCTGAGGGACAGTTTTACTCTGTGGGCTACTGATTGAGTTCAAACTGTTGCAACAGCATGACAATGATATCATTGCCATTAGTAAATGGTAAACTAATGCCTGGAGAAATTAAGGAACATAAAGTCACACAATTAGTACGTAATAGAAAGAGCATATGCACCCAGGCTATAAAATTATTGAGCCTAATGTTCTTTACTACTTTAAAGACTGACTAGTTCTCTCGTTCTTTGGCATTCATCATGTCTATCATTTTGCTATCCATTGATATGTTAATAGTAATGATGATGATATGTATTTGAAACCACTGTTATTAGTTTTCTGTTAGTATTCAATTTGTTTTCAAAATATTAAAAGTGAAAAAAAAATTTCTGTACTAAGTCTCTACCAATCTACTCCATAGAGATACACAATTCATTTATTCAGTAGCAAATATGAAAGAAAAGGTCCAATATGGGATTGACAAATGAGAACTGGCAATGGCTATACAATTGCAGTATGCCCACACCAGTATGCACTAATGAAGTGAAAATTAGCCCTGTAGATACAGTATAATTTAAAACTTAATTTATTCTCCATGAATCCCAGAAAATTCAGAATGCAAAAGTTTAAAGAATTAAAGACTAAAGATGGTCCTCCTTTCAGACCCTAGGATTAGATTAAGCAGACACATAAGGGCCTAGTTAGAGTAATTAGAGGAAGCAGGCTAATTAAAAGCTTTTGACACCTGAAGCAGGGGTAGCAGGCCAAAGCAGCAAGCTTTCACAACAAGCTCTGAAGCCCAGAAGCCTGGAAGCTGCCGGAGCAAGGCTGGAGCAGGCAGAAGCGGTGAGCCACCAGGAAACTGTGGACAGGCAACACCCAGGGCGTAAGTTAAAGGTTTTCCTGAAAGCAAAAAGGAAAACCCAGCGTTAAGTTAAGCAGTAACGGACAACAAATGAGTTGTAGAGAGGTTTTTAACTGGCAGCGTCGCCAATTTTCAGTATTAGTTTGTCCTATATTGTTTCCTATAATGTATGCATTTGTTATAACCAAAAACCAAACTCACTGCCATCAGTCAGTCTTGACTCATGGCGACCATATAGGACAGAGCAAAACTACCTTTGTGGGTTTCTAAAAATAGCTTTACAAGAGTAGGAAGCCTCATCTCTCTTACAAGGAGCTGATTGTTTCATACTACTGATCCTCCAGTTAGTAGGGCATTTTATGCCACCAAGGCATCTTTATGAGCTATATATAGGACATGCTCTTACTTTAATTGCTTTTTAAGAAAAAGAAAATTGATTTTTTTAAAAATCATGAGCCCAAGGTGAGCCTGCCTTCTGAACCTGCATCACCATGCCTATTTAAAAATTTCTGCTAGCACACTAAATACATTCTAGAAAATAACCTCTGTACAGTTGTTTTTGCATTATCAAGTCTATTGATAAGTGGCATGAAGTACATAAGTAAGCCCAACAGAGAAATTTTAATCAGGAATGAATAAGAGTTTATAATACAGCTAATATGATTTATTTATCCATAAATGCAACTGTTTCCAAATAAGAATAAATTAACAGTTTTTGATTGTTGCTTTCATTTTACATACTTCTGTTTGTATAAGCATTAATTATCAAAAAATAAGAGAATAAACCAAAACAATAAACATTTTCTTACAGTAAATCTCAAATATCTTCAAGCCTTAAGTATTGATTTGAAACTGAGGTCAAAATTGCACTAAATTGCACTCGAGTTGTAGAGAAAACATCCTAGTCCTTAACTCCCTCCCTAATTTTAATGAGTAAATACAAATACTTCTTCAGTCCCTATAAGAAAGTCTTTAGGCATTTTTACTATTATTTGTTTTTCTCCCACAGCTTAATCTCAGTTGAATCCTCAAATCTATACTGTTAGTTCTCTGTCACGCTCAAGCTCTGAGTTTTGCCAATCATATAAATGTCCCAAACCATACTGTCACCACTTTTGTCCCACTCTTGTTTCACCATGCCACATCTCACAATTAATGGCTTTTCAATTTTCCTCATTCATTTAAAAATGTTTCTACTTCTAAGGTTCCAAAATGGCATAATTTATGTTCAACTGTTCACCCAAAAGCTGGTGGTTCCAACTTATCCAGTGGTACCAAGAAACAAAGGCCTGGGAATCTGTGTTCATTCAACACAGAGCCAAAAAAAAACCCTAGAAGCAGCTCTACTCTGTAACACTTGGGGTTGCCATGAATCAAAATTAACTGGACTGCAGCTAATAATAACTTTTAATTAAATATCACTCCTTTATTTGCACCTAAACAAAGAGTACCCCAAACACTTTACAAAAGAACCCTGGAGGTACAGTAAGTAGTCAGGCACCTAGCTGATAACCAGAGGTAAGTGATTTGCACCGAACCTCCTCTTTGTAAAAGATGTGGCATTATGCTTCTATTAGACTTAAAAACCTGGAAACTGAAGTGGGTAGCTCTAACCTGTCCTCAGATAGTTTAGAATTAGGAATGAACTCCTCAAAATGAGTTTGGATCTTTTGGGCTAACAGAAAGGTCAGTGATATGAAACCACCAGCCACTCAGTTGGGAGAATAAGGGCTTTCTACTCCAAAAAAGAGTTACGGTATCCGAAATGCACATGGGCAGTTCTACCTACCGTCTCCTATAGGGTCAGTGTCAGCTGTCATCAATTTGATGTCAGTGAGCATGGTGGTGGTGGTGGTGGTGTGTTTGTTTGTTTGCTTGCTTTTGTGTTTGGAAGCCACTCAAGAGAGAAGAGACCTGGCAGGCTACTCTAAGAGAGATGACAGTCTTGGAAATCCAACAGCACAGAAAATCTCAAATACCTACCCTTTCATATAGGGGTGCTATGAGTTAAAATTTACTCAACTGCAAACAACAATGCATTTTCAAAGCTACTACCATTAGTGAACTTATCTCAGTTCCTCCTCTTCCTTCCCTTCTTGTTCTAGTTCCAGTGTATATTTCATTTCTGCCCTCAAGCCTCCATTCTCCTGGTTATCAAAGATCATTTAACAAACTTTTCAAAGATACTCCTCCATCCAAAAACAAAACAAAAACTACTTCTAACCTACTTGGCATGGAAGGCACTGACATCACATTCCTTCCCCACAAAGCATGATTTCTCTATAACATACATTTTTAAATAAGAGTATCTAATTACGCTTCCATTCAGTCACTATTCATTTACTTCTCAAATCTTTTCAAGCACCTATTCCAAATTATTTCATTCTCTTATACTGAAACTATCCTGTCAAAGAGTAATAATGACTTTCTATTTCCAAATAAAACATACTGTCTTCAACTGTCAGCTACTTTACCTTACTGCATTAGACTGCTGACACTCTTACATTTTTTCTTTTTCTTATTCAAGGATGCTAATTAAATGTTTTTTGATGTCACTTGTCCTAACCCAAGTCTCAAATAATATTTGATGATGCTTCAATCCTCATTCTCTAGTATCTAGATTTATATTTCTAGTTATCTAATCACCTTTCAAGAATATACTGTAAATATCTCAAAATTGGGCTGAGTTCCGGTGGTGTAGTGGTTGTGTGTGGGACTGCGGCCCACTGGGATGGAGGTTCAATTCCAGCTCCACGGAGCAAAGGCTGGGCCTCCTACTCCCACCACCAGAGGGCAGTGATGCCAAAAAATATATATCTCAAATTGGTGTATAGGAAAACTCTATATACCAAATTTATTTATCCAGGATGCGACCCTCATCTATGTCTTCATTATCTCATTTAAATAACAATACATTCTTCTGACTACCTAAGGAGTCCTGGGCTGCTAATCACAAAGTCGCAGTTCAAATCTACCACTGGAGAAAGAGGAAGCTTTCTGCTCTCATAGTTTTACAGCCTCGGAAACATAAAGAGCAGTTCCACACTGTCCTAGAGAGTCACGAGAAGTCAGAAATGACTCAATGCTAATAAGAGACTATACACCAGACATTCTGCTCACTGTGGGGAATATAAGGATGAAACAAAGGTGTTTTGCCCTCAAAATTTTCATATAGGAAACCTCTAAACAGTTAACTGGAGTTCAACATAAAAAGTGTAAGTCGGGTCTTATAAAAGGCTGAGGAGGGGCTGAGCCCTGGTAGCATAGTAGTAGTTGAGTACAGGACTGCGGCCGACTGGCTTAGCAGTTCAAATCCAGCAGCAGCTCTCCAGGAGCAAGTTTGGGCCTCCCACTCCCACCAGAGGGCAATGATGCCTTAAAAAAAAAAAAAAGCAGAGAAGGAGCATTCCTGACACAGAAGGGTTGGAAATGGGTGCCAGTAAGACAATTCTTATTCGTGGTGATTCTAAATTATGTCAACCTGAGTAGGATTGTGATCCACAGTTTTCAGAAAAGTGTATTGCTTTGGTTTGGGGTTCAGGGTTTTTTTTTTTGGGGGGGAGGCCGGGGGGCAGATAGATCACTAGTCCTTTCTTCTAGCCTCCTGTGGGTATACTTTAATTTGCAACCTTTAGGCTAGAAAATGAGAACTTTAACCTTTGTAATACACAGGATGACGGAGGCAGAAGCCTAATATATAAAGATGGAAGTAAAGCCACTAGTGAGAGGGGACTGATTCCTGATTTGTTTACAGTCAGCTCCAAGAAAAGGCATAATGGGATATTCCGTGAAGTGAGGTCAGAATAAGTGAGGTAAAGAAGCAAAAAACATTATAGGAGAACGTCGATCTGCTTCAAAGGGTTTCCAAGGCTGGAATCTTTATGAAGAAGCCTTAGTTGCTCTTTGGTTATGGATTTGGCTACTAATCTATAGGTCGGTGGGTCAAACTTTCCTCAGAAGAAAGGCATGGGTGTCTGCTTCCATAAAGATTTACAGCCTTGGAAACCACACAGGCTGTTCTACTCTGTCTTACTGGGTCTCTGTAGGTTGAAATTGACTCAACAGCGATGAATGTGCTTGGGGTTTTTTGGTGCTATTAACACTTGACAGGATTCCCACTTCTAAAAACAACAGTGTTTTAGGAAGCCATACCAAGTAATTCACTGTTTTGTGAACATTTTTTAGATCAAATTTTCACTATAATCAATAGAAACTCTGTCAAATTTTTCTGTGATAAGAGATATATGTTCTTTGAAAAAAATGCAGTCAAGGGAAAAAATAATGTCTGATACTAATAGAATAAAGTATTAGAAAACTCATAACAGTCTAAAAAGCCAAGAAAGTCAAAACTTTAAAGATTTGAGGAGAAAGATGAATTTGTAGTAATAACCTTGTCTGTATCCTCTGGCCCAGCAAATTCTCTTTACTAGACTATCATTTGAAATGCATTTATACCATTACCTGCTAAAACACTTTGGAGAGAATGATTTATGATGTAGAAAAATGGAAATTTCCTAAATATTTCATTCTTTCTACAAAAAAATGTATCAAAACCCTGTTATGTACAGACACATTGTTCTAAGTCAGTGACCCTCAACCTTCCTCATGCCGCAAACCCCTTAATATAACTCCTCATGTTGTGGTGACACCCCCCCCCCCGCAGCCATAAAATTATTTCCATTGCTATTTCATAACTCTAATTTTGCTATTGTTATGAATGGGGCAATCCCTGTGAAAGGGTTGTTTGACCTCCAAAGGGGTTGCGACCCACAGGTTGAGAGCCGCTGTTCTAAGTGATAGGGCATTATAGCAACCCAATGGAGAAACATCCTTATCTTTATGAAGCATACATTCTAGCATAGCAGTAAGGAAGTAAGCATTAAATTATGGAACATAATGGGCTTTTATGGAGCCACTAGAAATCAGGCTTAAGAAGAAATATTTCAGTAAATAGGAAAAATATTTAAAGTATTTGATAAGAAAAACTCTTAAGCGATCCCGACTTTATTGCCTATGCACCAAAGCAGCAGATCTGCCCATCTTGCTGTCTAGGCTGTCACAATGATATGAAACTTGATTGGAACATTTATTAGATTTTTATTGATTAAGTATGTTCTTTAATCAAAATAAAGCATGATAAAATAAAGATGATGTTTTCTATCAGTGTTTAATCCCTAAAAGAATATATATATATATATAAGCACTGTGCTAAATAATAAGTATAATAAATAAGAGAAATTGAGTCTTTGTCTTCAGAGAATTTACAATCTTGTAGTAAAGACAAATAGCACATATATAAGAAATTTAATAGTTACAAGTTTAAGTGCAAGGAAAGAGTGGTACAAAGATTCTCATCTTCCCTGTTAGAAAGATACATAGTTCTATGTTTTCACTCCTGAGTGAATGAGTTTGTATAAACTCATTCATTACATGGATTTCATTTCCCCATTCAGTTATTTTCTTCATCTCATTTTCCATCAATTCTCTCACTGCTTTTCAAATATGAAATGCTTTTAAAGTAAAGGGTAATGAAAAATACATTTGGTTAGGCAGGAACTACTTCTGCTGTGCCTGAAAACTCAAGACATTAATAGACTTATTAATGGGAACTTTAAATAATGTTAGTCATTTCAAAATGTCTGGAAAACTTTCATCAAAAGAGATGAGTTCCTGGGCAAATTCACTTTGCTTTACTTCTATCAAATTTTCTGGCCATTTTTTTCTTGAGCTCAACTTAATGATTAGGAATATTTTGCCTCAAAATCAGGATAGATTTTTCTTTCTCTCTCTCTCTCTCTATCTCTCTCTCTCTCTCTGTCTCTCTGATTTAAGAGATATGTTTTGAGAAGCAGGGTAATTTCCCTTTATTTCTGTAAATATGCTAACTCGACTGGGTTTGGACTCAACTCGGGCACTAGCAAAAGGCTTGGAAATCCATATTTCACTAGCACTCTCTTTACCATGAGCAAAAGGTGTTTGTAAGACCGGTTGAAGACTCCCATGCAGTTAGTTGTATAATGAAAAAAAAAAAACCTCATCGCCATTAAGTTGATTCTGACTCACGGCAACTCTACACAACAGAACTGCTGCCACTCAGAAATCCCAGACAAAAGTCGGGACTAAAGTATTTACTAAGAAAGCTAGCAAGGTGCAATGCCAGTGAGAGATGCTAACACTTCAGTTGTTCATCAGTACATGCCACGAGATTCTTTGAGGTCTGACAATAAATGCCCTTGTACTATAGTGGGTGCGCATTTGGCTGCGATCCACATGGCCCACAGTTTGAAACCACTCTCAGCTCGGCAGGAAAAAGACTGGGCTTTCTACTCCTCTAAACAGGTTTAGTCGAGAAAGCCACAAGGGTCATTATGAGTCCGCAATGACTCAACAATGAGGTTATTTTTTAAATAAATGTCCAAAGGGGTAGACCACTCTGCTGTAAGCCTTAACCTAAAAGCTCCAGCTCCCTGTATCAAGTTCCCAGAGGCACTCCACTCTCCACAAGCAGGCTTTCTGCACAAAAGGACTCCGTTTCACTTGCTCTATGGGGTTGGGAAGTCCATCATTCTGGTCCGTGTGCTGGCTCCTGGCTTTGCTGCTGCTCCTCTGATGTTACAGTTGTCTCCTAGATCAAGGAGGTTCACTGCTCAGCATCTCGGGTCTAGAGCAGTGGATCTCAACCTTTCTAATGCCGCGGCCCTTTAATACAGTTCCTCATGTTGTACTGATCCACAACCATACAATTATTTTGCTGTAATGTTGCTACTGTTGTGAATCATAATGTAAATATCTGATCTGCAGGATATATTTTCATTGTAATAAACTGAACATAATTAAACATAATTAAAGCAAAGTGATTAGTCACAACGCAATATGTAATTATATATTGTAAAATGTTTGTGCTTTCTGATAGTCTCAGGAGATCCCCTATGAAAGGGGCATTTGACACTCAAAGGGATCGAAATCCACAAGTTGACAACTGCTGGTCTGGAGTAAACACTCCACTCCGGCTCTTGCTGGTCATGAGATACTTCCTCCGGCTTCTCAAAGGGCTCATGGCACATCCAGGTCTCCTCTTTGCATTTACTCACAGGTGAACCTTTCAGTATCTTCCGCCAACTTCTTATCAGATCCTCACAGGGAACAATCTTCTGGTGGGGTTAGAGACTTGGCTAGAAGAACCAGATTATATAACTCACTGCCTCAGCAGTTTCAAACTGCCGACCTTGGAGTTAGCAACCCAACTCACCCACTACTCTACCAAGTACATAAACTTCACATCTATTTTGAGATTAGCTGTTCAAAACCAAGGTTTACATTTGGGGGGCGTGGTAGCTGGCAGTATGCAGCAGAAATCCCAAGTCCAATGTTTAATCCCTTTTAACAAGGATGCCTGATTATCTCCCAATCTGATCTGCACCAAGAAATTAATCAACACACAGAGGCAATGAGAAAAGACAAGGATGTGCCACTTCACTTTACATCCATCTTATGTCCTGTGAAATAAGGCATTATGTGATTTGGAGGTTGTGACACATCCTCCTACATATAGTATATATTGTGTTTACAGCCAATGTATTAAAGTAATGTCTGTGCAAGCTTCTCAAGTATTCCCTTAGCACCTACAGCAGGGGTCCTCAAACTTTTAAACCCTCAGACGTCGGAGGACCAGACTATAGCTATTAAAAATAAAAACCAAAAACAATGAACAAATTCGCTGTGGGCACGGGATGAGTCAGTTGCTAGCAAGACAGGCAGCGGCAGCAAAAAAAAAAACAAAACAAAACCTGGCGACACCGATAAATGTCCTTGGCAGGCATGTGGCCCACGGGCGGTAGTTTGAGGACCCCTGACCTATAGCTTCAGAGTTTATAAATTTCTACCTTCAAATGGATGCCTAGGCATTCTAGGAGAAAATCCTGATTGGAATTAGAATTGCCAGGAGACAAAGCAGAGCTCTGAAACTCAGCACCTTCCTATAGGCACCTGGGTTGTCTATGCACGGTGCATGATACTGGAAGCCATACACTAGATTCACAGACTCACTGCTATAAAGCCCCTTCTCCCTACCCCGTGGTCATATATGAGACCAAACACTACGCCATTACATACCTGTAATTGGAACCTCATTTTACCACACAATCTAGAAATAAAAAATATCTAAGACACCTATGATTGAGAGTCCAAGGAACTGGAGATACTATTAATAATAAAGATGAATACACCCTACTTATAAAGACCCTCAACTGGCAAGGTCAGTCAAGAAGTTTTTCATTACTGACTAATAAGAACCAGAAACACTAACTTGCTAGTGTTTTGTTTCTAAGTTAATACTCAGGGATTGTTTTGTGATAGTAAACTAGAAATGCTATTACTTCCAAAGTATCCTCAAGATCATGAAATCAAAATTGTTTAAAAGTATAAAATGACAAAGTTACAGGAAAATGAGAAGAATACAATCAGACATATTTTAAGAATTGATGGAATATAGGGATAGGAAGTGTAATATGAGAGAAGAATAGAGAAATCACTGCCTAAACCACATTGCAGAAAGTTAAAGAGAAAGAAGCAAGCATATAGAGAGCTAAAGCTCAAACAAATAAATTCAGAGGGATGGGAGCTTATGAGGATAATGTCAGTGTGCACTCCAAATTATGCCATTTTATAGAAAATAATTGTATAAAATAGTGAAAAATGAAACCTATCATAAACAAAAAGATTACTTGGTAAGGTAGTAAGTACTTGGTAAGTAACAGAAAGTCCAGTAATTAACAATATCAATGACTAGTATATAAAAATAAATGGCTTCACATTTTTCAAAAAACAAGAAAGAAAATATAATGGCAGAAAACATACCACAAATAGCTATAGAGAAGAAAAAGTACATAATAATGAACACTGAAAGACTAAGTATTTATGAGAACTGTCAATCTCCACTGAAATTATAAATTACATTGTAATCCCCAAAAGACTATCAATTGTTCTTTAATCTGTAAATTTAACATTGTCACAATTAAAAGAGACAAATTGAATCTAATGTTCATAAAGAAAAGTGTTGCCCTGCATTTGATAGCATAGAAAATTAACTACTTTGACTTCTCTAAAATAAATAAAATGTGAGAAACTATTGAAGCAAAATTTCAAACACTGAGTACATATAGAAATAAGCCACAGCTCATAAAGGGACCTCAAAAAGTTTGTAGAAAAATAGAATTTAGAGATAAAATAATTTTTCCATGAATTCTTTGAAATCTCATATCTCTCTCCAAAGGTCAGACCAAACTCTAGACTAATTCTGTCTTTTAGGTGTGTACGCAGGCAGAGACAGGAAATAAAGGGTAGGAAATAGCTCAAAACTTATCCCAATATTGTTAAGCCCAGTCAGCCTCCTACTGAACCTATCAAAACCATACTCTAAAATTAGGTGAATTCTGACTCATAGTGGTCCTATTGATCAGGCTAAGATTATTCCAAAGGGTTGCCAAGGCTTTAAATCTTTACAGAAGCAGACTGCTCCAAGGGAGAAAACTGGGACTTTCTACTCTCATAAAGAGTTAAAATCTCAGAAACTCACAGACAGTTCTACCCTGTCTTACTTATATGGTTGTTATGGGTAGACAATGAGTTTGGGTTTTGTGTTTTAATCCTAGTGGGTGAGACATCAATATGGACTATATCTCAGCATAAAGAAAACAAAAACCATCACAATAAAAAATATCATGATAAAAGGAGAGGAAAATTAAAGTTATCAAGAATTATACTTGGATTCACAACAAACAATCATGAAAGCAGCAGTCAGAAAAATGAGACAGTGTATTACATTGGTCAAATATTCTGTAAAAGATCTCTTTAAAGTGCCAAAGAATGCAGGTGTCACTTTGAAAGCTAAGGTGCACCTAACCTACCCCATGGTATTTTCAACAGTCTCACCCAAAACCCAACAAACTCAGTGCCACCAAGTCAATTCTGACTCATATGCATGTAAAACCCAGGCAGTGGGTAAGGACTACTGAAAAGGAATTGATACCTTGGATTAGATGTTGGCCAATAATATTAAAAATACCAGACTCCCAGAAGAACCAACAAATTAGTATTGGAAGAAATGAAGCCAGAATGATCTTTTTAGAAGGGAATAGGACCAAGATTTCGTCTCATAAACTTAAGATATCTCATTAGGTGGAACCAATCCCTGAGAACTTCATGCTTCCTAAAGTAAAGTATTAGAACAAAAGAGAAATCCCCTGAAGGACATAGACAGATACTATGGCTACAACAATGGGCTCAAACATCGTGATGATTGTGAGGATGCTGCAAGACCTGTAATACTTTCATTTTATTGTACATAGAATTGCTTTGAACCAGGTTTGACTCAGCAGCTGCTAACCAAAAGAGGCTATGAGCGGCATTTCCTTACGGTTCTCAGAGTCTAGTGAATCTTCATATACTGCCTTAGTTGTGTCAAAGAAATTTTGGCAAACATTTCCATTTTCATTCATATGAATAATAATTTTCTTTTTGTTCTATATTTTTGTTTTTAAGACATAAGTCATTTTCAGCTGATGAGCATTAAGGGCATTATGGCTTAAAACATGGCAAATTTCAAGAACTACTTGGGTATTGTTAGAAAAGGATGTATTTTCTCCTGAAAATAAAGTCACATATTTATCTAACAGAAACGGCATTAAAATATTATTAAACTACTCTTTATCTCTTCCACGAGCAACAGTGGTGATACTAGACATGAACATGGCAACAGAAGACTTCTTCTCAGCTTCAATAAATTCAAGATACCAACTTCTAATGTCTGGTGGTGTATGGGAGGTCGCCCCCCCCCCTAAAAAAAAACAGTAAAAAGCTCCGCTATTTGGAGCTTTCATAGTATGCATTTTTTTCTGCTAGGCAAGCAATTTACTCTGAATTAATGCACCTACCCAATGGCATCACGCTCTTGGAAAAACAAGTGTGTGTGGTTTTCTCGTTTCAAAAAAGGTGAAATGTTAACTGATGATAAACCTCATTCTGGAATTCCATCAACTTTCTGAACAGACAAAAATGTCAACTTTTAGTGCACTTAGTGTTCGTTCCACCAAGTCAGACTGTTAATTAAGCTTTGTACAAGTATTTGAGGATTCTGAAATGATAGTGTAACATTATGTGACCAAAAAAACTGCCTGCTTTGTGGCAGATGGGACTGGTTTTGCCACCGTAACAATGCACCTGCTCACAGTCTTCTCAGTGCACCAGTCTTTGGCAAAAAACATGACTGTCTTGCCCCAAGCACTCATCTGACCTCGCTCCATGCAAATTCTGTTTGTTTCTGCAATTGAAGAGGGATATGAAAGAATAATGATTTGACAACATAGAAGAGGTGAAGGGAAAAATGAGGGAAGTGCTGTCAGCCATTCAAACAGATGAGTATGGAAAATGTTTCCAAGAATGGAATTGCAGATTTTATAAATGTATTTGTGTAATAGAGTACTTCGAAGGTGATAAGGTTGTTTTGTGAAAATATAGACACAGTTTTTGTGGGGGGTAGGATTCTGGATTGGGGGAGTACCCTACATACTAACAGAGTAAACTCTGACTGAAATCAATCATGTATGGCTATAAATTTTATAGGAACAAACAGGCTCATCTTTCTGCTGTTGTGCAACTGGTGGTGAGCATTCCAGCACGTACCCAAAATTGCCAATAGGCCACCCTAAACCAAGCACATCCTACTTCACACCCCTGTATGTGAATTGTTCAGCCTCCAGAATGTGGACCTAAGTGTTGTGAACGAGCTGTTTGAGACTAATAGACCCAGACTGGAAATGCTCCTTACAAAGACAAAAAACTTATAGCTACAGTTTCTATAGTGTTCCTTCCAGTAAGGAACTCATGGCTAATATTTATAAGAAGGACTCAGCACAGCAACTTTTCTCTGTGGATACTGACTTCCTGAACGACAAAAGTTGCAGTGTCCAGTAGGTCACCAAAGAAGTGATGAGAGGCCACACAATTTGTATCCTTGTTTGGAGCATGTCACCTTCTACTGGCCGCCTGCCAACTCAGAAAACTTACATGTGTACCAAGTTCTTAAAATTCTCAAGGAATAGGGCTACTGTGGAGTTGAATCAGGGATGGTGATTGGAAGGTCATGTACCAATCATACTAGAAAAAGATTTCCAGTCTAGCTTGTTCTGAATACTTTTCCTCCTCTTTTAATATTGAAGGCTGTGGTTTGGGGCATGAATGCTTTTTATCTTGTATAGTTCTGTTAAGATACAAGAGATACTGTTTAGACAGTAGCTAGTGTCCAGGGCTGAAAAACTAAACTAGGCCAAAATACATGTGAACTATTTGCACAGATATTTTCTGTGAGCAGAGAACAACTCAAAGTCTGGCCATCTTTGAAGCCTCCTCCATGAACTAGTCCACACTGCTGACAAGGTGAAGTAAGCCCTTTATATTTCCTAATAAGGACTTTCTACCAGAGGACTGCCTGCTGCTCCAACGCTTGTTATGACAAACTTCGAACCTCTTCCCAACCAGGAAATCCCCAGAGAGCAAGTTTTAGAGTGAGAACCTGAAAGATTGTCTTCAGCTTTCCAAAAGAACACAAAGTAGACTATTCCTAAGAAGAAGGATTTAAATTGCTACTCTTCTCAGATTTGGAAATAATTGAGAGGAAAAGTGGAGGATAGCTTTATAAATAAAAGAGTCACTTTCTAGGTCTCCTAAGTATGTTTAAATCTTCCAATGCTGCATTCCCTTTCTGGTCTTCTCTGCAGCATGGTTAGATTAATACAAACTTTATTTGTAATACACTTTGGTTGAACACATGAAGATTCTTGTACTTCATATAACTACTGTGCTAGTAGCATACAATATACCTTAATATTCTGCCTTAAAAAAAAATTATCCAGGTGGACCATACATAAAGTGACCAGATTTTAAGCGGAATACCATTGACCGAGGGGGGAGGGGGGTTTCTTGATTAAAAATTTGGTCTATATAGACCAACAAAACACAAAAATAGCATTGTAATACATTTATTTTAATTTTAAAATGCTGTGGGACGCGAGACAAATTGTTAAAAAGGTGACATCTGGTCACCTTACATACAATGAATGAGTGACTGAGCTCTAATCCCTTCGTGAAACTAGTTTGGGTAAAAAAAAAAACCTTTTCTGTTTCAGAAAAAAAACCCTACTTTACCCTGTCAATATCCATTTAACAATGAATGGATAACAACCATTAAAAGGATTTGTTATCTCAAAGTGAAAACTTTAATATCTATTTTTAAAATCTGCTTGATTTGCCAACTTCTGCATGTTAAAGGCTGCAACTTAAATGTCTGAAAGTTTTCTTATTCACCCACCCAAAGTTGTTAAAGTTGTTTTACTTTAAAGTTGTTACCCTTTAAAGCTACTTTGTTAGATGAATATGTATTCCATGATTTTCAATAAAAACCTCAAACTCACTACCACTGAGTTGACTCCACCTCATAGGAATGGTCTAGGACAGCCAGAACTGCCCCTCTGGGTTCTGAGACTGTAACTCTTTAGGAAGCAGGCGGACTCATGCTTCTCCCCTGGTCAACACATAGCCTCATGCTTCTCCAGTGGTCTAAAAGTATAAGCTACCAGGACTCCATGATTAGTATAACTTCTTTTAAATATTATTTTAGGGCATTTTTATATTATAACATCCATGAAATGGTATTACACATAAGATAAATAAATTTAAATACAATCAAAAAGTAAACAGATCTAGAAATACATTGCAGAAACCCTCTATACACTCACAGTTATACCACTAGAGCAGTGGTTCTTAACCTTCTTAATGCCATGACCCTTTAATATAGTTCCTCATGTTGTACTCACCCACAACCATAAAATTATGTTCATTGCTACTTCATAACTGTAATTGTCCTACTGTTATAAATCATCATGTAAATATTTGATATACACGATATATTTTTATTGTTACAAATTGACCATAATTAAAGTACAGTGATTAATCACAAAAACAATATGTAATCATATGTTGTGAAATATTTCTAATTAAAAATAAATGAAATTTTTGTCTGGAAGCATGGTGTAGGTAATAGTCTTCACACTGGGTAATCGTATGTGGGTGTATCTGCATGTGGGCATATCTTCATGTGGGTGGACCCAATGCAGACAGATAGAGGAACAGTGACTCCATTCCTGAGACCATTGGAAATATGGATTTTCCGATGGTTTTAAGTGAGTCCTGTGAAAGAGTTGTTTGATCCCCAAAGGGGTCATGACCCACAGGTTGAGAATCGCTGCACTAGAGGAGTGCAGATCACATTGGATGACATTGTGAATGAGATTAAACAGAATGTATATGAATTCCTGAATGTGAAATTATGATCAACTCTGTACACCTTTACCTAACTCACAATAAAAAGTTATAGATAAGTAAAATAATTAAGGTTAAGAGTCATACTGAACTTCCAAATTTGGGAGGAAAATCATGTTATATTCAAATAGGGTTCATACAAGTAGGTATGCAAGGGTTATTCAGTATTAGAAAAAAACGAAAAAGCAACCCACTCTATATCACACAATCATTTTTTTTAATATAGATTTTAATGGGGGCTCTTACAGCTCTTATAGCATTCAATACATCATTCATATTAAGCACACTTGTACACATATTGCCACATTCATTTACAAACATTTTCTACTTGAGCCCCCCCAGCATAAGGCCCTCTTTCCCCCTTTCCTCTAGTTCTCATTTTTAAATTCCAACTCCCCATATTTCTCCTCCCCCCTTCTCACAATCATTTTTATTAATGAACAAGAGACATTTCACAGGGACATATATACACAACCGACTACCAGCATTAGCTTCAATGGAAAGAACGCCTACCATTCCCCTTCTAAAAAAGAGTCAGACAGGGATGGCCTTTATTGTCAAATCAACTCAATATTGTGCTGAAATTCTTAGAGCTATCAGACAACAAAGGGAAATTAACTCCATCAAAATTGACAACAAAGTAGTAAAATGTTTACTATCAGTTGATGCTTCAATCCTTTAATTAGAAAATGCCAAAGCTTAGCAAGAAAATTATTAGAATTCAAATATTCAGTTAAGTGGCAGCATAAAAAATTCAAGTGGATTCTTTTACACTAACAACGATATCTGCAAAAGAAAACAGGATTATTTAAAATAGCCACTCAAGAACTGAAATTCTTATGAATAAATATAACTAGAAAAGCAAAAGACATAAAAAACAAAAAGAAAGCTGGAAGCAATACTACAAGAAACCAAAACTCTTTTATAAATGAAAGAATATACCATACTCATGGATAGGAAGAAATAATATGGTTAAAATATCAATACTACATATGTGATCTATAATTCGAGATGGAAAATATATGGCATATAGCCAAAAGCTCTGTAATATCCTCTGCAAGCTAAAACTTCATTTTAATAAACTCCATTCTAACCCACAAAAACCTGGCAAGACAAAGCAGAACCACTACTGTGTGTTACTGAGATTGTGAATCTATACAGGAGTTGAAAGCCTCATCTTCTTCTCACCATTAACAGCAATGTTAAAAAAAAAAGTGTGTGTGTGTGTGTGTGTGTGTGTGTGTAAATGTGTAATTGAAAGGTGGAAAGGGTGTCAGGCTGTAACCATAATCCACTGCTGGTAAAGCTGTAAAATGGTGCAACTAGGGTGGGAAACAGTATGGAATTTCCTTAAAGGTTCTAAGTAGAAATGACAAATTATTCCGTAATCCCTCTGCTTGGTATATGTGCTGGCAAAATAAGAGCACAACACAATAGGTATATACACATCCATGTTCAGTACAGCACTATTCACAAAACCAAAAAATAAAAAACATCCTAGATACCCAGGAGTGAAAGAACTGACCAAATTTGGTACATACACACAATAAAATATTACGCAGAGTTAAAGAATAATGATGAAGAAAAAAAAGAATAATGATGAGTCTACAAAACATTTCATAACATAGATGAACCAGTAGTACATTATATTTTACAGAATAAGAACTATGATATAATTAAATACAAGGGGACTTCAAAAGGAACATGGAAAAAGTCCATTATCTTTTCATTCTCTTTTTCCATGAACTTTTGAAAGGCCCCTCATAATATGCACACCCATGTTCACTGTCACATTGGTCACAATGGTGAAAATATGGAAACATCCTGAGTGTTCATCAGTGAATAACAATGATTACTCTTTGAAATATCTCAAACATGACACTTTTTTAAGATTACCATGAGTAGGAAGGGAAAAGAGAATCACTAACTAGAAGGTAGACAGGTATTAATTTAGATAAAGGGAAAGAAGATATACAATAAGGAGAAGGTTAGCACAAAACTATCAAGGCACAGGAAAACACAGAGTGCAAGACAACAAAGATAAGGCTATTACATATACACACAATCCTGCACTAACAAAAAAAAATAGATCAGAGAATATATAGATAGGCATGCAAGGTGAACAAAGATAAAAAAAGAAATGAGACTACACTCCCAAATATATATCATTTTACAAAAGATATTTCTATAAGTATTTAAATGCAGATATATCCATTAATTAGTAGAACATATTCATGAATATATTAGAATAATATAGAACACATGCAGGGAAGAAAATTACCAAAAAATTATTAGTCCTAGTATTGTGAGGGCCTGAGTCTCAAGGGACACTAGGATCAATTGACCTAACACTGTCCATAGACACAATATTCTATTAGCTTACTTTGGTGAACAGCCAGTGACTCGAGTTGAAAACTTGTGATCTGTATCTATGTTTCAGTTCCTGATCTTTTCCCATCAGGTAAGAAGAATGGAGAAAATAAAAACACAACCCAAGGGGCTAATGGATCATGTCAACACCAGACTCCACAACTCAAGAGATCAGAAAAACTAGACACTGCCCAGCTACTGCTACTGACTACCCTGAAAGGGATTACAGTAGAAGGTCCTAGATAAGAGGTGGAGTTGGAAAAACAGAAGTCATAAAAAAGACCATCAGGCTAACTAGAGACTAATAAAACGAAGAATATGACCTGTTCAGTCCTGGAACTGAGCTCACCCCTCATGGTTCAACTTGGTTCATCTAAGCAAGAGACGGGCCAAAAAAGTACACAATTAAAATAGAGCAGTATTTCCTCTTTGAAACAAGATCATAGGAGCAGCTTTCCCTCAGATATATAGCTTAAAAGGCAGGAATGAATAAGAGAGAAGGAAAATGAGAAGGAGGAAAGGGGAGGAAAGGGAAATAGTGCGGTTACTTTATGAGAATTGCAACCGATGTCATAAAACAATGTGTATGAATTATAGAAAGAAAAAATCTGTGCACTTTCACCCAATTCACAAAAGAAAAAATTATGTATCTACATAATGACAGCATACTGAAATAGGCCTATCCTTTAAAATAGTACTTAGCAGAATCAAAAACATAAAAATACTTAGGAATAAATTTAACAAAATATGAGCAAGATTTGCACACTAAAGTTACAGAACATTTTTTAAAAAAGAAAGACCTTGTGCATAGATTAGCTTATTCAATATAGTTAGGATGAATAACCTCCCAAAAATGATCTATAAATTCAACAGAAATTCATTTAATAGACTTTCGTGAGACTTAATAAGCTAATTCTAAAATTTACACAATGTAAATGCTCTATAAGATTACAACAATCTGGAAAAAGCTATATAGTTTGGAGTTAAAAAGTTAAAGGAATCGATGATAACATCATAAGAACAGAAATAAATGAAAGAAAATAAGCAACAATAGAGCTACACTTTAACAATCAACTAAATTCTTGTGTGCAAAGATGCTAGAATAATTTAAAAGAGGAAAAATAACCTTTCAAAATGTTACAAAAAATAAAATGAACCTTAACCCATGACTAATAAACCACATACAAATCAACACCAGGTAATCATAAACTTCAATATTAAAAAATTTAAAGGTGAAAAATGATTATATGTTAAAATATCTTAATGACTTTGAGTTAGGTTTACAAAGAGTATCAGTTTTATATTTAACAATTCATAAGCATTTTGATTGATCTCACTGGCTGCAGTCTCTATCAGAAAGCATCTGTTATACAACTTCCTCCCTATGTTTCCTATTTCCATTCCCCCTTCCTTTTGGGAGATATTTTTGATTCAGCATTTTATAGAAAGTATTTCTTAAGAAGAACTCAAAAATCACCTAAAAAGCATAATTAATTGAACTTCCTTACAACAATGACCACTTGGTCAATAAAAGGTCTCTTAAGAGAGAGAAAAAAGATAAGCTACCAAAGATAATTTTAATCACACATCTGAGGGGGCTTAGAGAAATTCACAGAAAAATTAAATTAAGAGAAAATGGAGATTTTTTCGGAAACATTTTGAACCCATTTGTATATAACTCTGCTAAAGGATATATATGCAGACTATATAAAGAATCATACATCCATCATTCAGATAAACTAGCTATCATTACCTACTACTCCACTCCCATAATATGCACTTCACAAAAAATAAACAACTATGTACTATAAAAAAAGGGCTCACCTTTAAGCGTCTTCAAGGAATGCACAATGAAATCACAATGCAATACCACTGCACACTTACCAAACAAAAAGCTCGAGGGAAAAAGACAACCCAAGTTTTCATGGACTTATGGTTTACACTGTCTATGAGACTATAAATTGGGACCCACTGGGATACTGTTTGGTACTATCCATAACATTAAATAAACCTATTTCGTGGTCTAGAAATTCCACTCTTATGTCAAATGTTAGTGAACACTTATATTCCCCAAAACACATGTACAAGATTGTTCATAAATGCAGTATTCTAATGGCCAAGACTTCAAAACAAATAAAGTACCAACCAATACTAGTAAGGTGGTACAAAGTTTAAAGTATGAAATATTACTACAAAACCATACAAACTAAAAAAGAACCAAAACCATACAAACGTTTATTGTATAAAAGTATTATCAAAAATGAAGCGACTGTTTCTCAACATATTTTCTACCCAGCTTTATATATACACTTCTAGAGCTATGTTGCTATCTCGCTAATCCTTCCCTGAAAAATGTGTTCTTGTTTTCACACCACATGAAAACAGTCGTTGTTGCATCGTGGAGAGGTCAAATCAAGGTCCTCTGAAATGTTGAGTTTGGAGAACTATAGAAGTCTGAAAGGGCAAGATCATTAACATAGGGAATATGGGGTTAGATTTTCTTTTTTTTTAATAATCATTTTATTGGGGGCTCTTATAGCTCGTTACAATACATCAGTTATATACAACATATTCATACATATATATATTCCATTGTTCTTTTCCATTGTTTACTTTCCATTGAGCCCTTGGGATCAACTCCTCTTCCCACTCCACCCCACCCCCCAACCCTCGTGGCACCTTGATAGATTGTAGATTGTTAATTATTTTCTTACCAATGCAGTTTCTGATTTTCTTAAAAACCATGGTAAGCTCCATGATGCTCTTCATGTCTTTGGAAAATACCCATAATGAGTACATAATATAATCCACAAAGTCTATACCTATTTTGACAGAGTCGAGGGTCTTAAAAGCTGTGACTGATCATCTAAGATGCAACTATTGGTCTCTCCTTGTCCATATCGAAAGAAGAGTGATGAAAATCAAAGATACATGGAACCAATCAGTCTAATGAACTAATAAACTAAATGAACATCAATCTCCACAACCCTGGGACCAGGAGAACTAGATAGTGTCAGGCTAGCACAATCAACTGCTATGAAAAGGATCACAGTGGAAGGTCCTAAATAGAGATGTGGGATAAAACTCAAAATCAAGGAGACAAGACTTCCTGTTTAGAAAGACTGGAAGAACCCTCAAGACTACGGCCTTGTTCCCCTTTCAGGTCTGCAATTGAACTCACCGTGGTTGCTCAATATTTAGCCAAGCAATAGATAGGTCTATAAAGGGAACAATAACACTATTGATGTCTACATTTTACAGTGATTGGCAATTTGGGATTTACCCAAGGACAATGGTTAGACAGGTTAAGAAAGAAGGAAGAGTGGAGACAGGAAACATAAGAAATGAGTGGGATGTGTGATGCTACATTAAGGAAAGTGAGATGAATATGATGAAACAAAATTTATATGACTCATTTAATGTGAAACTGTTTATCTACTACATAAGTCTTTATCTAATAATGCATCTTTTTAATTTCCAAATCCCTGCCATCAAGTCTATTGTGACGCCTAGCAATGTGCTTTGGATCTCGTGTCAGGAGAGAGCAGTCCTCAGAGACGGGCATCATGCTTGGTAAAGAGGGAGGGCAGCGAGCGGAAAGGAAGACTTCCGACAAGGTGGACGGACACAGTGGCTATTATCAATGGGCTGCAACACCAGAACAATGATGGGGGTGGCACAGGTCGGGGCAATGTTTCACTCTGTCAGACACGGAGCTGGCCCCAAGGCACCTAATGATAACAGTAACATTTCATAATAAAATGCTTACTCTATTTTGCATTCTATTTTTTTAAGATTACTCCTTTCTCACCAAAATCTTGCTCCCATTTGACTTACAGTCAACCGTAGGGCGGAGTAGAATTGCCCCTGTGAGTTTCCAAGATTATAACTCTTCAGGAATAGAAAGCCCATCTTTCTCTTTTGGGCTCCCCACAGCAGTTGCTGTAATTACCTAAGTTGACCTCTCTGATGTGAATTTAACTAAGCCAGGAGAGCCACACAGAAGCCACTGTTTTGCCTGGACAATTGTTTGTTACACACACACATTCATTCATTCATTCATTTACTCAGTCAGTTATTTATTGGCAGCCTAATAAGAGTTTTTCTACAGTTATCCACTGATCACAGAGATACAGTTAAACAAGTTTTTGTAAGGAATAAGCCCATGCATGTATGAATTGAAACCCTGGTGTCCATATGTTTTTTACTTACCCACATATATGCATATAAAAGAATATTGTTAACCAATAAAAAACAGGGATGAATTACACAAAAGAATGTTAATCAAAAAAGGGCACAGAGAGGATGTGGCATGAGGAAAGGAAATTATTGCTGAAAAGAAGTTGGAAGAGTGTTGCCCAAAGTGTATTCTGCAGAACTAACACCTACTGTGGTCTCAACACTGTGTCACCTATAGATGATCATGGGAACTGCAAGAGTAGTCATGTGAAAAGCTGTAATGTTTGCCAAAATGTTCAAGTTTATCAAAAGGGAGCTACTGCACAATAATAACTAGAAATCATGATGCAGCTATCCTCTTGAATTTGCTTTTAATAATGGGCAAACTACACCTTTTATCTCCTGATCTGCATTACTTTAGTAATAATTTAATTTTTTTAATCTTGGTGTACAAGTTGTAACATTCATCTCTAAAAGTGTAACATGCTGGTATCCTCAAACAGAGGTACCCTTTTGAGTGGCAAATTTACAAAATGGTGTCTTCATTTTCTATATCAAAATTCATTCCATTTTTTAAGAGAGGATAATTTGTACTTTTTTTAAAAAGGGGGGGCAGGTACAGAATATATACTATTGGTTTCAATGTTTCTCTGATGCTCTTGAGTAGGGTAAGATGAACGTAAGTCTCTAGTGTAGTTTAAAAATACATACAGGGTATCCATTTGTCTTCAGAGATATCGGGAGAAACAAAGTAGAAGAAATGATGGTGCCCAGCACCAAATGATTGAATGTCTAGAGTCTCAAAGACTTTAAGATAACCGAGTCGCCATTCAGCACGGAGATAGCAAAGTCCACACGGAAGAAGCACACCAGCAAGTGTGATCAAAAAGGGCCAAGGGAGCAGGTATCGCGCATCAAAGAACAGGAACCACTTCCTTATGAGTGAGGGGAAGAGCATAGTGAGGACCTAAGGCCCACTGGTGGGTAATTGGTCAACCCTTTACACGGGAGTCACGGGGAGGAGACAGACTAGTCAAGGTGCAGCCGGGCAGTGATGATACATACACGTTTCCTCTAGTTCCTGAGGTCTTCCTTCCCCCAACCATCATGGTCCCAAATCTACCTTGCAAATCCAGATGAACTGGAGAAGGTACACTAGTGGAGAGGGGAGCTGGAGATATGGGGAAACCAGGATGGGTGTGCCCCTTCGGGCAGTGGTTAGATTGGAACTACTGGATGGGTGGAGAGAAGGTGGGGTAGAGACGGAAGCAACTGCAAGGATCTACATATGACCTCCTGTCTGGAGGATGGGCATCGGGGAGTGGGCGGAGGGAGGTGTTGGGCAGGGTAAGATATGACAGAACAATAATAATTTATAAAGTATTGAGGGTTGATGGTGGAAGGAGAGCAGGGGAAGAGAGGAGGGGTTGGAAAAGCCGATACCAAGGGCTCAAGGGAAAAGGCGGATGTTTGGAGAATGATGATGGCAGTGGATGTGCGAATGTGCTTGGCACAGTATATTTATTTATGTATTGGAAAAACAATGTATGAGCCCCTAATAAAATGATTTTTAATAAAAGCATACATACAGGGGTGGATTAAAAAGTAAAAAGTCCCATTATCTTTTAATTCTATTTTTATGACAGTTTTTTTGTGTAATTGGTAAGTAATGAGTCAAGTTTTTGCTTTCTAAAAAAAAATCATTTTAGTGGGGGCTTGTACAACTCATCACAATCCATACATCCATCATGTCAAGGACATTTGTACATTTGTTGCCATCATCATTTTCAAAATATTTTCTTAATACTTGAGTCCTTGGTATCAGCTCCTGATTTGTTCTCCTTCCTCCCCCTTTTAATTCTATTTTTCACAAACTTTTTGAAGCCTGTGTATATGTATAATCACCCATAATATGAACTCAAAAGTACAAATGCATCATCCTTTATTTGCCCAGTTTTTACATTTAGGTAAGTATAGGACAGCTAACCACAGTGGGATAGGCTCAAACTCACCAGCTACTCCATGTAGTGTTATGAGCTGGAATTTCTTGATGACAGTGAGTAAAACCTGTGTGAGGATCTCTAACATTAACTATAGGTTATCAGAAACCTACAAGTCCTTATAACATTATTTAGAAAATCTCTGAACTTAATACAAAGAAATATAGAAGCAGATAAAAATTGGGGAAATAACCTTTAAGATGAATTTGACTCTGAAATAATGTGATGCAAGAAAACATAGTTTTCCTAGCCTGTAAACAAATCTAAGTTTATCTACTGCAAGAAAACATACCATAGTTAATCAAGCCTGTAAACAAATCTAAATTTATCTAACCTAATCTTTAAAAAAGGAACAAGCATTTAACTAATCTCTCTTTACAATAAAGCAAAGACATGACATACTAGTCTATGATATCATGCTGATCTTTATCATGTGAGCCCGAGGTGAGAAATTCACATGTAAAACCAGAATTTTTATGCATTTGCTGATAGAAAGCAGTTCCTCTTGAGTCTGATTTGCTGAAGACTGACGTTGGTCTGAAATTCTGCTCACTGCCATGAATCTTAAAGTATACCTTACAAGGAACCTCTACTAAGTTCAAAGTGTGGTCAAGCCTCACTCCTATGGGCACTTGTAAAAGGTTAAAGTCTGAAATGCAAATAATTTTGTTCAACCACCGTTCTAACACTTTGATTTTAAATGTTAAATCTGATTCCCCAGTTACATATAGCTATATATAATATTCATTTACAATTGAGGTCTTACTTGCATGCTTTGCCATGACGACCATACAATAAAAACTAGTTTAATGCATGTAATAAACTTGAGTATTTTAAAACCTGGATTTAAGAGAAAAATCCTACATGTGAAATTTGGAAACAAACTAATCTCTGGTGAGAGCAGTCTTAATAGCTAGTCAACAGGAAGGTAGTTATGGAACGGTCCTAAATTTTGACCTACATTGTATTGCTCAAAGAGAGTGATGCTACCCCCCTGAAGTGTACTGGAATGAAGCAAAAAAACAAACCAAATTCACTGTCACTGAATCAATGCCAGCTCATAGCAAATGATCCAGGTGGGCTACAAAAACAGACACCTACACTTTCTCCTGGATTGTGACCTAAAATACAAAAGTTTTTAATTATCAAGGAGTCATTGAGTAAATTCTTTTCTGAAAAGGTAGCAATATACCAAATAAATTTGAGTACCTATGATCTACATTATGGTTATATAAGAATCTATCATATAAACTGTTATACAAGAATCTATCATATATACCTTAATTTTTATAAAAGTTTAACACAAAGCAGATCTGCACTATAAAAGTTAAATGAATTTTTATTAAAAAGGAAAGTAAACTCAAAGAAAACTATGAGAATGTGAAGAATAGAAAATATAAATACATATCCAAATCTGTAAGTAGGGGCATTACAATCATAATAGCAATAGTATACATAAATACATCTAAACTGAAAAACTACAATACTAAAAAAGATAGAAGGTAATTGGAAATTTGTAAAATTCAAATTTATCAATAATACAATGCGGCACTCCTTAAGAGAATAAATAAAATAAAAATAAGAAATTAATAAAGGGGGAAAGAGTAATTAAAATGCTCCATTAATCCAAGAGGAAAGAGGGAAAAGCATATAGAATAGGTAAGACAAATAGGAAAAAAAATACTAACAAGTATTGGTGATATGTTGCTAGTTGCCACTGAATTGGTTCCCACTTAGGGTAACCTTATATATAACAGAGTAAAATGTTGGTTTGTCCTGTATCATGTTCATAACCAATAAGTACTGTCATTGCATTATATGCCAATTGACTAAATATATTCTCATTAAAAGACAAAAATTTTGACTGGATTTTGGAAAAACCTAACTATATTTTGCCTAACAATAAGCATACCAAAACGATAACTTATTGCCATCGAGCCATTTACAACTCACAGTGACGCTATATGGCAGGGTAGAATGTCCCTCTTTGAGTTTCTGTGACTGCAACTCTACCAGACTAGAGAGATCCTCATCTTTCTTCCAATGAGTGGCTGCTGGATTTGAACTGCTGACCTGGTACTTAGAAGCCCCATGGACAACACTATGATACCAAAAGGGTAGATATAGAGAAAGTCGAAACTAAATGTATGGAATAATATATTTAATGAAAATACAATAAAAGGGGTATCTCTACTATTAACAGATTAAATAAAATTAAAGTATTGTATTACTTAGAGATAAAGAGATCGTAGTGATATCAAGTAAAATAATTAATCAACAAGAAGATATAACAGTTTTATTCTCCATTAGTAAAAATGAAATAAGAAAGAAGCAGGGAGGGGAAGCGGTATAGAGGAATGAGAAAGAAAATGAGAGAGAGAGGACAGAGGAAGGAAGGAAGGAAATTTCTCTCAGAAAATAACACAAGCAGAGGGGAGAAAAAGTAAGGCTATAGAAGATAAGCATAACTGATTTTGCCTAACTAACATAGACATTGATAGAATATTACACAACACATTTCCAAGGATTGAAACTGTTGTGTATGTCTGTGAGCACTCTGGAGCTAGATTATAACTCAGTTACAACAATAAACTCACAGCCAGTGAGTCACTTCCAGCTCAGCGCGACTTTACAGTATAACTGTCCCAGTGGATTCCTCACACTAACCCTTTACAGGAGTAGAAAGCCTCATCTCTCTCCTCCAGAGTGGCTGGTGGTGTCAGGTTGCTAGTGTGCAACCCAATAAGCCACCAAGGTTATTAATCACTTAGAAAAACTTGAGTCACACGCTTCCAGGGAAACTGGTTCTACTTTAGCATGAAGTAATTCAATACATTAACAGTGAAAAATGGAAAATCAAGTGTAAAAGATATAAAAAAAATTATTAAAATTCAACATCATTCACAATTTATAAATATAAATTTAGCAAAGCTGCTGGATATGATGTCAATAACTCAATTCCATTTCTAACTACTAGCAGCAAGCAACTAGAAAATGGAATTTCAAAGTAATTCTAATTAAATAATAACAATATCAAAACAAAAACAAAAAATAACACTATCATATCTAGGAATAAATTTCTTAAAAGATGTGGAAGTCCCCTAAACTGAGTAAATGCTACAAAACATTACTGAAAGACACTCCCAAATCAAAAACAAATCCTATATAACAGAATGCAACAGTCCCATGGGGTTTCCAAGGCTGCAAATATTTATGGAAGCGACTGCCTTATTTTTCTCCTACACAGTGACTAGTGGTTTCAAACCAACAACCTTTCAGTTAGCAGCCAAGCACTTTAACTACTGCGCCACCTGGGCGTCTTTTGAAAGGGAGACAACAATAAATCTTGCACAAGCTTTGGCAAAATCGATATTGTTTAGATGTCAAATAGTCACAACCTGATCTTTAGTTTCAATACAATTCTGACCAGAACAATAGGTTATATATTTAAGAATGAAAACTGAAAAAATAGTTATAAAATTTTATGAAAATGTAGAGAGCCAATAACAAAAAGAAGGACATAGGAAAGAGAGAGGAAGAGGAAGAGAAAGTTGGAGGACATTCTTTACCACATCTCATTATGACCACTTAGGATATTAGAATTAAGACTGTGATAATTGCCCAAGGAATGAGAGATTAATGAAACAAGTATGAGAGTCTAGAAACATACTCATTTGCTTATGTAAAAACAAGAAACATTAAAACCTTTAAGTTTTCCTATTCCATTATATTATTTATGAAAACAAGTAAATAATATTTTATTTAAACTTCCTGTGGTGGTATAAAATAATTCTCAGGAAAAGTAGCAAAACTTCTCTAAAATCTTACCTCCCCAAATGCTCCTCGACCAATCACCTTTAATATTTCAAAGTCTTCTCTATGTAATCGCATCTGTTTCACTTTAGAAGTAAACGGCTTAGCTGAAACAAAAGAGTAATATCGATTACTGACTTCATAATGAAATGTGATGCAAATTGGATATAGAGGTATTTCTTACTTGCAGAATAAAAATTCTAATTACAATTAAGAAGCTGGAAGAAAAAAACTTTTGAATCTCATCAAACTATATTTAGAATCGATTCAATTTCCACAACAACATGTTTCTTCAAGATGAATTACATTTTGGTGAAAAAATATATTTTCTAAATAGCTAATAATATGAACTAATACAAAGCAGCAGGAACACAAAGATGAGACTTGATTATTCTCAAGTTAAACATTCTATATATTTTATCACACAAGATATATACTTTAACACAAAGGTGTAAGAAGTAAAAATGAAATTCATGGAGCCAAAGAGAATTTCAGCAACTCGGATCTAGTAAATTAATATTTCTCTCATAATTTATTTATTCTTCTGCCTGTCTTTAACAAGAATCTACACCATATAAAGTATGTGGTAATAACAAGTATTTTTGAGTAAGATAATTATCATTTAGTACCTTCCCTGTCAAGATGCTCCCAATCCCTAAGAAATGCAGATAAGTGTTTATGAGCCCGTTTCTTGAGGTATAACTCTAATTCCTTGGAATATCTGAAGTGGTTTCACTAATTTAAGCACCATCTTATGACTTGTGTGAATGCATGGGAGTTAACCAAATAAAACCACTTAGCACCAACTAAACTCAGGAGGAACAATTTAACCTATCAAGCATGCACAACAGGAGCTCAATTATGACTGGATTATAAAAGCTATGCACATGAAGTCTCAGAAAGCTTCTTGGTTGACAAAGAGAGGCAGAGTGATGTGCCAAATTTTCATATTGAGAAACCCGGTCAAAATTCACCCATGCCTGTCTTTCTTAAAGGCAATCCTGATTTGTATCCTTTTGTCATAATAAGTCTATAAAAACATATAACCAATTAAAGATATAGATAAACACCTTATGCCTCACAGGCAATAAGCAATAGCAAATCATATGAACAAACAGAATAAGTGGACCTAAATAAGTGATCAAAATGAAGGGGTGGAAAATAATTCTGAAAAATAATAATAGAACTACCTAATAAGGAATTCAAAAGGCATTTATTATATATAATCTTTACACAGATGAAGGAAAACATAATATAAGAATACAGGAAAAATACAAAAACAAAATGCCAGTATAAACAGATAATTAGAAAGCATACAAAAACAAAACCTATTTGTTGGACCATAAGACACACTTCTTCCCCCCAAAAGTGTGGGGGGGGGGAGGGGCGGGAACAAGGATGCATACTATGGTCCAAAGGTGTGGTACTCTAGAACATTTGTTTTTTATCCCATTACATCACCACCACCACCACCCACCCCCTCAACCCCTGCCTCTTACAGTCCGCTGCTGTTTGCATGCTGTGGATTGCTGTGTGTTTGAGGGAAGTGCTGCCTTCTGGAGTTTCAATGTCAGTCAGGTCACATGATTGACACAGCGCAACCCCTCCCCTGTGTGTGTAGGACACTAACAGACTGATAAGATTAGACTGTAGAGACAGGAGGCAGCTAGATATGGTACCAGGTAATGTCCTGGCCCCGGCTATGTGATGCAGTCCAGTGTCCTGACAGGCAGACCAAGAGGCCGTCATGGTAGGAGAGAGACATGGTCTCTCCTGCCATGCAAAGCCCTGCCTGTCAGATTGGTTGGTACCTTTTAATAGTAATACCAAGAGGTCTGAGTTACCATAAATTACAATACTAATGAATGTAGTAATACCGTATGTCTCTCATAACTGATATTTCTTTCGCTAGCTATTTTCTTTCTCTAACTGTACAAAATGTCAAAGGTGAAAAGATTAGCATATAAAATTCCTTTTAAACTGGAAGTAGTAAAATATGCAAAAGAACATTGAAACAGCCCAGCGAAGAGACATTTGGGCCACTTGCAACTGAAAAAAAATGTTAAAAAGAGTAGAGAAAACAAGAGGATCATCTGCAAAAACTTGATAAAATTAAGCACACTTTTTGTGGTCATATTGAAAAAAGGCCAGAGTTAGAAAGTGGACGTGAAAGAATTGATCACACGTCACTGGAATATGGGCTTCTCGGTTTCTACAAAAATGGTCATCTGTGAAGCCAAACACGCTGCTGTAGAAAAAGGTATCAGGATTTTAACTGGCTCACCATCATGGTATTACAGATTTATGAGGAGCAGCAACCTTGCTATGCACACCAAAACTAGAATTGGACAAAAAATGCCACCAGAATATGAATCAAATAAGTGATTATGAACAACAGAGCTTCATAAATTCTGACACTAGTGATGAGAGGTTTTAGGGTTTCCAGAAAACTAGAAAAGTGCTTGAGCCTCTAAGTCTTTTCTCATTTGTTAAATATCACCATATTTTGCTTTATTTTAATAATATTTTTATACTGGTACTATTTGTTCAGAATCTTTTTTTTCTTATTTTCCTGCGGTAAAAACTGAGTGTGTCTTATGGTCATGTGCGTCTTATATTCCAAAAAATATAGTAATAGAAATTAAGGGCTGAGCCCCGCTGGCATAGTGGTTGAGTGCAGGACTGCGGCCCACTGACTTGGCGGTTCAATTCCAGCAGCAGCAAGGCTGGGCCTCCCACTCCCACCAGTGGGCAGTGATGCAAAAAAAAAAAAAAAGTAATTAAGGACACAATAAGGACACTCATAATAAAAAGTAATTAAGGACACTCACTCACAGTAATAGATAACCCAATGAAAAGACCCAAAGTAGAATTAAAACAATTGAGGACAGAATCGGCAAAATAGAAGCCTCTTATAGGGTACTGGTGGCGCAGTGGTTAGTTGGGATATATGATAGTTACATAATTTTATGTCAACTTGATATTGTATGGGTGGAGTCTAGCCATTCAAAGTCACAGACTGATGATGTCTCCTTGTAGCCATGGTCTTCTCATGAGGATTCTGGGAACTTCCTTTCTCCCTCCCTCTCCTCCCACCCCCCCATTCCTGTTGTCAATCCACAAAGAGACTTGCTGTGACCTACTAGAGGCCCTCTCTCTGCTTTTACTCTCCTGTTAATAAACCACATGGAGCCACACTGAGACTTTTGAGACCTTTGGAGATGCTTCTACAGCCATTGGATCTATAAGACTTAGCACCCACTGGCCTGTGATCTTCCTGAATTTTGTATCATTGTATGTACTGAGTGAGTCTGAAGAAGGATTTATGGATTAGTACTGGAGTTATGGGCTAATATTGGACTAATTGACTTGATTTGGGTTGGGATGTTAATACACAATTATTCTTTGATATAAAGCTCTTTCTTATACATATGAGTGTCTCTGAATTTGTTTCTCTAGTCAACTTGGGCCTAACACAGGTTGCTAACTACAAGACCAGATGTTCTAAACCACCAAGTAGTCCTCAGGAGGAGAAGGAAGCTTCCTACTCCTGTGAAGAGTTACAATGTCGAAAACTCACAGGGGAAGTTCTATCTTGTCCTGTAAGGTCACTATGAGTCATAATTGGTTCAATGGCAGTGTATTAACCTTTAAATGGAAACATGAGGTCAAAAGGATCCAAGAGTTATGTGGGACACTAACAGTAAGAATTTAAACCTAATTTACATATCAAAGAAGAGGAAAAAGAAATTTAAAGACACAGAGAAGTTTTAAAACTTAACATAAAACTTTCCCAATCTCATGAAAGATGGAGTTTCTGTTCAAAAAGCTCGGTGGACCCCAAAATGGGGAGACTAAAAAGAAAGTCACAACAGATAATCAATCTTTCTAAAACTAAATATAAAGAATTTTGAGAGCAAATTGCAAAAAAGGAATTGTCACAACATAGGGATACCAAACAATAAGACTAAGCACTCATTTCTCAGTAAAAACCATACTAGAGAAGAATATGATGAAATGTAGAAAAACTGAAAGAATTGCCACTGGAAATTTGGGTAGCAATTGTACAATTCTGGTTGGTGCAACTGAACAATGGAATGATATGTGTATTACCTCTCACTTGATAATAAAGTTAAAAAAATAATAAATGAAAAGGAGGAGCTTTAGAGGAAGAGAGGGGGAAAAAAGGAACCACACACCCAGTAAAAATGTCTTTCAAGCATGGTAGAAAAACTAGAACATTAAAGAAATTCATTAAAAAAAGACCAAACTTAGAGAAATATTGAGAATACCAATTTCAATATTGGAAGGAGTACCAATCCACATTGAAAGGCACTCAAAACACATACTAGCTGCAACAACGAACACATGCCTATCATAATCAGAAAGATGGTACAAAAGCAAGCAACATTTTGATCAGTCAGAGCAAACTCCACAGCAACATATTCACTTAAAAAATTATTTGAAGATAATCTTCTGAAAACAAATGAATAGTACTACATGAAAGCAACTTGATCCCTCCCCACCTTGAAGGATCATAGTAATCTTTTTTTTTGTACGTAACCATAATGTGATTTAAATTCATAGCAACCTTACAAAACAGGTAGACTACTTCATCAAGTTTCCTGAGGTTGTAATCTTTAAAACTTAAGACTCTTAATACTTAAGGGTCTCTATTGCTTCTGATTGCAACTCCTGTAAGTCATTGTCAATCAGACCTATTAACTATCTAAAATGGGCCAAAGGATGTAACTGGTATAGATCTCATTAAAGGTTTTTTTTATCATTTTTTTGGGGGGAGGGGGGTATCACTGCCCTAGTGGGAGTAGGAAGCCCAGCCTTGCTCCTGGAAAGCCGCTGCTGGACTTGAACCGCCAACCCTGTGGGCCGCAGTCCCACATACAACCACTACACCACCAGGGCTCAGCCCCTCTTCCCTATTATTTATTCAACTTTCACATACACAGGAGGTGAGTGAAAATACCATCGTTTGAGTTGGGTTCACCTTAGTCCTCAATGTGACATCCTTGGTCTTCAACACTTTAACAAGGTCTTGTAAAGCAGAGTCACACAAGCGTTGATTGTAGATGCAAGGAAAATTAAATTCTTAGTAAACTTCAATATTTTCCCACTAATCATTGTTTTCTATTGATCCAATTGTGAGGATTTTAATTTTCTTTAAATTGTGCTGAAGGCTATAGTCTTTAGTCTTGATTAATAAATGTTTCAAGCCCTCCTGACTTTAGGTAAGCATGAATGTGTCATCTGTATACTATAGCCTATTTATGAGTCTATCCTCAAGCTATATTCTTCTTTATACGTCCAATTTCTTGGATTATTTGTTCACCATATAGTCTGAATGAATATAGTTTAAAGATACCATCCTTATGTGTACCTTTCCTGGTTGTAAACCATGTAGAATTCCCTTGTTCTGTTTAAATGGCTGTCGCACAGCCTATGTACAAGTTCCATAAGAGAACAAAGAAGTGTTCTAGAATTCTCATTCTTCTCAATGCTATCTACTGTTTGGTATGATCCACTTTGCATGGTCAATAAAATGCAAGTAAACATCTTTCTGGTATTCTCAGCTTTCAGCCAAGATTTCTCTAATATCAGCAGTGAGATCTACTTCTGAATGAGCTTAAATTTCTGGGCAGCTCCCTACTGATATAGTGTTACAACTATTTGGGGGGGGGGGGGCATCACTGCCCTCTGGTGGTCGTGGGAGCTACTATTTTAGTAGTTATTACTTACTTAGTTATTTTTATTAGTAACTATTTTTTAGTTATCTTCAGCAAAATTATTGACTGTGATATTAATGATATTGTTCAAAATGTTTCACATTTTCTTTGGTCTTTCTTTGGGATAGGCACAAATATGGATCTTTTCCAGTCCATTTGACAAGTGATTCTCTTTCAAAGTTCTTAGCATTCGACTAGTGATTATTTTCAGAGCTGCTATCAATTTGGGGAGAAATATTTCAATTGCTATTCTGTCCATTAGTGGAACCTTGCCTTTCGCTAATGCTTTCGGTGCAATTTTAACTTCTTCCTTAATACCATTGCTTCTTGCTTCCACGCTACCTCAGAAATGCTTGGGCATTGAACAGTTCTTTTTCTACAATGACTCTTTGTATTTATTCAATCTTATTCCCATGCTTCTTATATCATTCAGTATTTTGCCCATAGACCCAGAAAATTCTTCAATATTGCAACTCAAGAGTGTTCTTCTTTTTGTTTTCTAATTCTAGGTCTTTGCATATTTGGTTATAATGCTTTATCGTTACAAGCTGTCCTTTGAAATTTTTTTGTTCAACTCATTTTTGTTATTGTTGCTTGTTCTTTTTCTTTTTTGAGAGTTCTTTTTTATTGTTGATGAATTCTTTAACTTAGTTTCTTCCATTTGCTTTAGCTACTCTGTATTCAACAGCGTTTCATAGTCTCTTCTAATATCCACTTTTGTCTTTTCTTTCTTTTCTATCCTTTCAATAACCTTTTGCTTTCTTCAAGTATGATATTCTTGATATCATCCCACAACTCATCTTGCATCTAGTACACCAAATATATTCATGAAATAGTCTCTAAATTCAGGTGGTCCTATTTGGCTCTCATGAATTTGTTTCTATTTTCAGCTTTAACCTGACCTTGTATATGAGCAATAGATAGTTCGTTCTATAGCCAGCCTTTGGCATTATTTCTGAATGATGATACTTAACCATTACATCATCTTCTGCTACAAATGCAGTCAACTTAATTCCTGTGCATTCCATCTCATGAAGTTCAGGTGTATAATCACCATTTATGATATTTTTTATAACTCTTAAATGTCTATTAAGTACCATATTTATACAGACACTTCAAATATTCATGATAAAATTCCATCTTTTCTATTTTTTAATGAACCTTTGAAAGACCTTCAGATTGCCAAATACTGATGCCTCCTGAGACCTCTCCCATGGTATTTTTCTCTCTACTTTATGAAAATCACTCTTTGATTCTCAGGAATGGATTAAGTATATATTGTAAGGACATATTTTATTGCCCAAAGCGAAGTGGGCAGTCAGTGTAGGCACTTGACCTACAGCCAAAAAACTGGAGGATGGTAGGGAATGTATTTAATTTTACTCTAATTCACAGTAAGCTGGGCAACAAAATAATCTTAAAGTGAACTGAAAAATAGTCTCTGCATGGCTTAAAGAAAAAGCATATAAATTCAGTAGGGCTTGAAAAAACGTTTTACCATGCCACTAAAGCAAAAGAGAAAAATAATTCCATAAATTTATGAGAGAAATAAAGCCATACGACAAAGGAAATGTTCTGATAACCCCATTTTCCAGGCTCCAGGTCATATTCCAGATATTTAGTGTCACTGTACTGGATTACTTGGTATGGTGCTTCTGAAAGTGTTGGTAACTCCCAAAAAATGACAGTGGAAACAGGCAAATAGGATGTGTGGGACTCCAATGAGGTGATTGGTTAGTTTTGCCATCCAACTAAATATAAAATGCACCACCTAGAAAGCAAGAAGTGGGAATCTCACACCCATCAGGAAAGAAAAACCAAAACATTAAGTAACATCTCACTACTATAATAAACTTGGGATTAAAATCATAAAGTTGATTATATAGATCTTTAGCACTTTCATGAAATCATTTTCTCATACAGAAAATTTGAAAATTTTTAGTTCAGATAATACAATTGAAGATGAAAAATTGAAAAATTTTAGTTCATATAATAATGATCAAAAGTACAAGATTTCATATCAAACACCCTTGAATGTTAGTCCTGATTGACCTTTACTGATCTATGCAACTTTGAAAAATTATTTAAACCCAGAAGAGCTGTTCCATCATCAATATAGACATCTTTAGCTCATAACACTGTTAGGGTAATGAAGATTAAAGAAAATAACCTATGCAAAATAAGTAAAATACTTGGACAGAAAAAGGATTTTTAAATTATTAGCTTACCATAAATAAATGGAAAACTGATTTTTAACAAGTCCATCAGTAAGAAAAGAATATTCTTGCAACCCAATTTACTTTATTTAGTGTATAGTTAGCCTAACTCACATCATCCTTGTCAGGCTTCGCTTGTACCCTACTACCATCTCTTTGGAATTTTTATAACTTGCTGTATATAACTTGCTCTGCATAACTCAAAGGCAAACTTAGTTCTTCCTAAAAAGGTATCCAGATAGCTCAGAATAATTTCAAGAAGCTAATTCCTACTACCTGATCAGTCAACAGAGACATCTTGAGACTTGCCTAAGACTTAAACAACCTTGAAGTCTGTCTGCTTGCTCACAATCAACAGTTGTTTTCCATGATTGTCCTGAAACCTGAGTTAATATAAAACATCTGTATGTGATTTGCAGTATGCGAATGCCAAAGTTAAAAGTATATTGCCTCTGTATTATGATTTCAAATGGATTACCTGTGTTGCTGTTAAGAATCTTCACTAGTACCACCTTCTAAGAAATTTTTTTGTCTAACAGAGTAAATTAGATTTACTATCCCAGAGCATGACCTTCATTAGTGGTAACAGTCTCTTCAACAAATAGTGTCAGGAGAACTGAATCTTTCACGTGCAATAGAATTTGGGCCTATATTTCATGTCATATACAAAAATTAACTCAAAATGGATCAGTGACCCAATACAACAACTAACGTCATAAAACATAGAATAAAAGAATAAAACATAAGGATAAATTTTAAAACTTTGGAGCAATGAACTCTTAGATATAATACAGAAAAATAAAAAGTAAATTTAAAAAAAAGAAATTCAACATCAAAAGTAAAAACATGTGCAATTAAAGGCTTTTATTAAGTGACAGAGGCCCTGGTGGCATAATGGTTATACATTAGGCTTACACCTTAGGCTCCTAACCATAGGGTGCAGGGAAAACCAAAAGCCAAAAGAACACGAGGCTTTCTACTCTCACGAAGATTCACAGTGTCAAAAACCCCAGGCACATTTCTATGCTATCCTATAGGTTAGAATGAGTCCGAATCCACTCCATCACACAAAGTCTATTCTTTGGGGGGTTTTTAAGGAAGTAAACAAAAGCTTACAAATGGGAGAGTTTCCATACTTGGATACCATCTGAGAGTTTCAAAAGGTTTTCAGAAACAAAATGAGTATCAATAGATGAATGAAAAATTGATGTGCTCTGTAAAACTTTACCCACATGAAAATCAAAGTTAAAAAGCAAAAGAATTTGTGGAAAAAATTAAACTACTTGTTAATTTGTTTTTCTATAAGTTTTGTATGCCCCTTAAATATATGTGAAGCCCCCTATATATGATAACTCCTACAACGTTTTGTACAATTTTTGTAAATATTTATAGAACTACAAAAGCAAACAAGCAACCCACACAATTAGTAAAGAGCTAGAACAAATTTTTCTTCAAAATAAGAACATCAATGGGCAATAAGCAAATTAAAAGGGGCTCATGTTGTTTAAAAAGAAAAATCTAAACTCACTGCCATGACAATCCTTTAAGAAAGGATAGAATGGCCCCTGTGGGTTTCTGAGATTATAACTTTTTATTAGATGGTACAAAGACTCGTCTTCCTCCCTTGGAATAGCTCGTGGTTTCAAGCTGCTGCTCTTGTGGTTAGCTGCCCACCACTATGAACACAGCTCTCCTCATTTAAGGAAATGCAGGTCAACCACAATGATCTACCACTCTACACCTACTGGAATGGCTATTAGCAAAAACTGATATAAGGAGTGTTAGTATGGATGAGGAAAAAGTAGAACCCTCAGCTATTGCTAGTGGGAAATTGAGTGGTGGAGCAACTGTGGAAAACCATTTGATGGTTCCTAACAAAACAAATTATCATATGACACAGCAATTCCACTCCTGGGCTTATATACCTAAGACAATGATTCAAACAGATACTTGGATATGAATGCTATTTGTAGCATTCTTCACAAAAGCAAAAAGGTGGAAACAACTCAAGATTCCATCAGTATATGAAAAGATGAAACTTGTACATAAATACAATAGAATCCTTCTCGATCGTGAATGACAAATGAAATTCTGGTTTATGCTGTGACGTGAATAAACCATGAAAACATACTGAGTGAAGTACTGTAAATACTCCTGTATAAGTCACCTGTTTTTTTAATCATTTTATTGGGGGCTCATATAACTCTTATCACAATCTATCCATATATCAACTATATATAGGCCACATTTGCACATGCGTTGCCATCACCATTCTCGAAACATCCTCCTTCCACTTAAGTCCCCCGTACCAGCTCCCCGAATTTCCCCTTTCTCCCCATACTCCCTCTCCCGTGAACCCTTAATAATTCACAAATTATCATTATTTTGTCGTATCATCCCACTGTGCGATGTGTCCCTTCACCCACTTCCCTGTTGTTCGTACCCCAGAGAGGAGGGATCATCTCTCCTGAATTCTCCATGTTTCTGGCTCCAGTGAACATTCCTGGTCTAGCAGGATTTGTAGACCAGGGATCACGATAGTGGGTGGGAGGAAGCACTTAAGAACTAAAGGAAAGTTGCATACTTCACTGTTGCTTACGCCAAGTTTTTCAGCACATTTTTAAAGCAGCTTCTGTGGTAAACTTAGGTGCCTCGGCTGATATTTGGGTTGGCTTATACTTGAGTAGATACAGTAAGTCAGACACAAAAGGACATATATTCTATGATCCCATTTATATGTATCCAAAATTGTCAAGCACATAGACACAACATTTGACTAGTGATTAACGGGCTGGGGAAAAAGAGGGAATGAGGAGTTATAACTAAGTGGTACTAATTTTATCTTTAGGGTGATAAAAATAATTTTAAATACATGGTCTCTACTTGCATATCAAAAGTGGTTAAGATGGCAAATTTTGAGTTAAATTTTGTCAGTTTAAATACAGCAGCACATATTGAGAGAATTGTTAGTGTCACTTGTTACTTTAGTAAGAGATCATGGGCATATCTCTGTACCTCATTTCTCTTTCCTGAAACAAAAAGTAGTATTTGTGGTGATAAAATATCACAGATAGCTGAGTTCTTTCTTCCAAGGATTTAAAAAACATATTTTAAAAATCAAAGAGGTTCCCTTAAGCTCTAGGATTAACAACCAAGACAAGAAAATACATAATGTCTCAATAATGACACTACCTGTTAAATAGAAAAATACTCAAAACAAAACCATGTCTATTCTGTTTACTGCTCTTAAGTCCAGCACCTAACACAGTGCCAGTTACCATTTAAATCATTTTTAAATAAATGAATATTGTCATACTGGGGAAGACCAACCTGTTCTCTTCCTAAGAGCCATTCTTCCTCTTTTCCTCATTAATAGATCCAGTAAATCCAGGCAATTTTTTTTTGTCCAACATGTAAAATTACAATCACAATGGATATGTATGTGCCAGTCATGCAACCTCATTGCTTTTTCCCTATTTTTTGGAAAACGATGTGAAACTTGATTCTGATCCATAAATTAAAATGTTTGAAAATTTCTGAGATAATATTTCTCTGTGATAGAAGACTCCCTGAGAATGTCCTTTTCTTATCACTGTCTTTCTCCAAACTTGAGATGTTGCTATGATGGTATGCTCTTCTAAAAGCTGTCCTTAATCATGAGGGGGCAGAAAAGAGAACTTCAAGACTCCCAGAGAAGGAACCCTGGGATTGCCTGCTCCCAGACTTCTGATTTAGCCATAAAGATCCATTTTAAACCACAGTTGTTACACACTTTGTTTCTTTCAATCAGGCATCGTCTGTTACAAATATTAAGCATAAAAGGAATTATTCTACAGATATGTTGTCATTATAGAAATACTAGTTCATCACCATTCGGTATTGTTACCTTTGCATTTATGAGCTGAAATGATACATGCTTGTGACATTTTTCTAGCTTCTTCTAAATCAGATCACCAAAATTCATGAAAGAAAAAGGATATGTAGTGTCAAATTTTTAAAATGTATTCCATTTAAATTTTTAACATTATTTTTCAAAGACCAAAAGTACAATCTTTATTCTATCTCTACTCTTTTTTTTTTGGGGGGGGGGGGCATCACTGCCCCCTGGTGGGAGTAGGAGGCCCAGCCTTGCTCCTGTAGAGCTACTGCTGGATTTGAACCGCCAACCCTATGGGCTGCAGTCCTGCACACAACCACAACGCCACCAGGGCTCAGCCCTCTATCTCTACTCTTAAGGAACCTTAGAGACCTGTTGTGCCAACATGGTCAAAGAAGATAGGTAGGTTTGTTTTGACAACATGGACAATGAATACATGTAAGATCAATCGAAGGGTGGAGATAGCCCCGCCCTTGCTCTCTTACTCTTTAATCTTTGGACCTGCTTTGTCCTGTGCCTTGATCTCCAAACTACATTACCCATGGGACCCACCTAATGGGTGGACTGTGTTGCTGTGAGTTGAGGTTCCTTCAAGCCCTGCTTCGCCACGCTACTGGAATATACATCTCTTGAGCTGGGGACTGTTGGGCACTGTCATCTGGCTGACTGTTGGTGACTTACTTTACCTTCCATGACATCTGTGAGTGGGTTTCAGTGTTGATTGGGGAAACACGTGGAATAAAACACTTCAGTGTTTTCTCCACTTGTTGTGATGATGTCTTCCATCCAGTTTTGAGAATTTGTTTTCTTTACATACCGAAGGCTTTCGTGTTCATCAGAAAGTGTTTCAAATCCTCCTTGCTTTCAGCAGGTAAGGTTGTCTCATCTACACACAGCAGGTTGTGAATAAGCCCTCTTCCAATCGCGAGGCTGAGATCTTCACCATATAATCCAACTCTCAGATTATTTGTTCAACATGCAGAGCTAACGTATGGTGGAAGAACACAACTCTGATACACACATTTCCTGATTTTAAACCATGATGTATTGCAAGTAAACAAGTGGCCACCTAGCTCAGAAGTAGCAAAGCCCACATGGAAGAAGCACGTCAGCCTGTGTGACGATGAGGTGTCAAAGGGATCAGATATCAGGTATCAAAGAACTAAAAATTATATCATTATAAATGAGGGGGAGTACAGACTGGGGACCCAAGGCCCATCAATAGGTGAAGTGACATCCCCTTCACAGGAAGAAGATAAGCCAGTCAAGGTAGGGTCAAAATTTGCCATCTTAACCACTTGCTTGTTTGTTTGTTTGTATTTTGGGCATCACTGCCTCTGGTGCTCATGGGTGCTACCCAGTGCCGCCCCTGAGAGCTGCTGCTGGATTTGAACCGCCAAGCCCGCGGGTCGCTGCCCTGCACTCAACCACTTACGCCACAGGGGCTCAGCCCCTTAACCACTTTTGATATACAAATAGAGACCATGTATTTAAAATTATTTTTATCACCCTAAAGATAAAATTAGTATCACTTAGTAATAACTCCTCATTCCCTCTTCTCCCCAGGCCCTGTTAATGGCTAATCAAATGTTGTGTCTATGTGCTTGACAATTTTAGATACATATAAATGGGATCATAGAATATATGTCCTTTTGTGTCTGACTTACTGTATATACTCAAGTATAAGCCAACCCAAATATCAGCCGAGGCACCTAAGTTTACCACAGAAGCTGCTTTAAAAAATGTGCTGAAAAACTTGGCTTAAGCAACAGTGAAATATGCAACTTTCCTTTAGTTCTTAAGTGCTTCCTCCCACCCACTATCGTGATCCCTGGTCTACAAATCCTGCTAGACCAGGAATGTTCACTGGAGCCGGAAACATGGGGAATTCAGGAGAGATGATCCCTTCAGGACCAGTGGTGAGTGGTGATACCAAGAGGGAAGAGTGAAGGTGGAGTAGAAAGGAGAACCAATTACAAGGGTCTACACATAACCTCCCCCCATGAGGTACAGACAATGTGAAGGGAAACATCGGACAGTGGATGATATGACAAAATAATGGCATTTTGTAAATTATTAAGAGTTCATGGGGGAGGGGGAGTGGAGAGGGAGGGGGAAATACAGGGAGCTGATAGCAGGGGCCTAAATGGAAGGAGGATGTTTCGAGAATAATGATGGCAACAAATGTGTAAATGTGGTCTGCATACAATTGTTTTATGTATTGATCTTGATAAGAGTTGTATGAGCCCCCAATAAAGTGATTTATTAAAAAAAATAATATCCCATACTCTTTTGCTGTGTTTGAACAACTATCCCTCAGTCTAGGTACACGTCCCACATGAGCAAAAGTAAATGTCCAGTGTATAAGGATAAATAAATAAAAACCTGTTGAATTAGATTTTCTAAAGTGAAAGAAGGCTCAAGTCATCTGTGACAAGAACCATAAACATTTAAAATAAAATATAAAGGGTCTTATTTTACCAAATAAGTAGTTAAGTATAATAAATGAGTTGACACAATTTTGGATAGAATGCCCACATAGGAGACCTGGTGCAGGAGTGGTTACGTGTTGGACTGCTACTTGCAGTGGGCAATTCGAAACCACCCATCAGCTCTGAGGCAGAAAGACAGGGCTTTCTAGTCTCATCGACAATGATAGTCTCTAAAACCTGCAGGGGCAGTTCTACCTTGTGCTAAACAGTCGCTGTGAGTCCGCATCAACTACATGGCAGTGCATATGGGTTTTTTTGACTTGGTACTTAAGCATCTGTTTGTGTAATCTCTCCTTTAGATCCCAAATTAAGAGCTTATGTTTAAGATTTCTCTATCAATATAATGAAGTATGAAGTATAGCGATAAAATCACACTTATATTAAGATTGCTGATCATAAAAGAGTAACCCATATCAATAAATTCAAATGTGAGTGAAGAAGCAAAGACCTAAAGCAAAGGTGGGCAGCATCTATCTAAAGCAGGAGTGGGCAGTGTAAGGCCTGTGAAATCATCGATATCAACTAACGGCACACACCTCACCAAAGAGAAGCCATTTCAGCCATCACATTAGGGGAGGGTTAATTAAATGCTTGACCAAATACAACAGGCTAATTTTTGAGGTTAATTTTGTATGGCCTGCAAAAGAGGTTATAAATATTCAAATGACCCTTGCAGAAAAAAGGTTTCCAGCCCTGCCCTAAAAGAAAGATGGAAGAACTTCGCTAAATTTTAAAAAATACATTTTTTTTCAAATACTCTAAATATATCTAAAAAGAAAATTAAATGGCAAGCATGAAAAACAAACGGAAGGAGAGAGTGGAACACACCCCGGTCCTCCAAGTCCTGAGGAAGCCAATGCACAGAGAGGCTCAAAGGACCGGCCCCATCACAAGACACAATGATGCCCCTCACTGACACATAGTGCTAAGGAGGGCAGCAGTGAGGACATGGTGTGGGAGATGGGCCTGATCCGACCCCACAGCACTGGAGCGAAGCACTAAGGGTATATAGCAGAGCAGCAAGGTGAGCAAAGTAACAAAGTCCCCAGGAATACCAAAGATGGACTTTGGGGCCAGTGTGTGGTACCACAATGAACTGGACTGGAAAGCACTCATAAAAGATCAACAGACAGACCTGTAACTGTTTGAAGGCTTTTCAGTTTTTGGTTTGGGTTTTTTCTTCTTTCTTTCTTTATTTATTTATTTATTTTGCTGTTGTTGTTGTGTTAGCTATGGTTGATTTATTTTGTCTTTTTTTGTTATATTTTGCTTTGCTTTGTTCTCGTGCATATTATTGTCTATGCATGTCTATCTGGACAAGACAAGCAAGATGAACAATCAGAAGAAGAGAACAATGAGACGGACAGTTGCAGGAGGACATGGGAGAGGTGGAAGTAGGGGAAAGGTGAGTGGTGACAACAAACCCAGGGACAAGGTAAGAATAAGTGATTTAAACTTGATGACAAGGAGGGCATAGGATGCTTTGGGGAACTCGATCAAGGGCAATGAAGCCCAGAGAGATAGCTGAGACCTGAACAAAGGCCAAGCATGATAATGGGACAAGAGAAAAGTAAAAGGAAATAGAGGGAAAAACTAATACAGACATGTATATATGTAAATACATTTTATATAATGACAGGGGAACAGATCTATGTATATACATTTATATATAAAGTATTATGGCAGCAGATGAACATTGGGCCTTCACTCAGTTCTCCCTCAACACAAGAAAATTTTTTTCTACTTACACAGCATTCTGTAATGTATACCTTCCCTGACATGATCAGTGAAGACAAAATAGGAGCAAAAGCAAATGTAGTGAAGAAAGCTGATGGTGCGCAACTATGAAAAGATACAGTATCTGGGGTCTTAAAGGCTTGAAGATAAACAAGCAGCCACCTAGCTGAGAAGCAACCAAGCCCACATGGAAGAAGCACACCAGCCTGTGTGATCAAGTATCAGGCATCAAAGATCCAAAACGTAACAAACAAACAAGAAATCATATCAATGGGAATGAGGGGAAGGGCAGAGTGGAAACCCAGAGTCCTTCAGTTGTTATTTGGACACCACCTGTCAGGAGGGCCACAAGGAAGAGAGGAGCCAATCAGGGTGCAGTATAGTGCCAATGACACACACAATCTTCTTCTGGTTCTTTAATGCTTCCTCTTCCTACTATCATGTACATGTATAGTATCATGTACATGTACCAGAACATGTATATAACATGATACACATAAGAGTTTGCAACACAGGGAATCCAGACAGATAAACCCCTCAGGACCAAAGGGGAACAGCAATACTAAGTGTTAAGGGAAGAGGGAGGGAATAAGAGGAAAACAATTATATTAATCAATCTATGGCGACAGACAGCAGAAAAGTGGGTATAAGGAGACAGCGCTTGGTGAAAGACTGGAAAAAACAAAGAAATTTATAAATTATCAAGGAGACATGGGGGAGAGGAGTGAGAAAGTAAAGAGCTGGTACCAAGGGCTCAAGTAGAAAGAAAATATTTTGAAAAAGATGATGACAATATAAGTACAGTTGTGTTTGATACAATAGATATATGTATGGGTTGTGAGCATAAAAGCCCCAATAAAATAAAAACTTAAAAAAAAACATACTAAGCATCTATTAAGTATTTCTAGTAATAAAAGATTTCTTACTAAATAATTGTGTAACTTTGAATGTTACTTAAACTATGTGACCCTCAATTTCTTTATACTAAATTTATAACAATTTATACTCAATTTATTTATACTAAAGGTACTAAATACCTTGTCATCAAGTCAATTCCTCAAAGGTACTTGACAAGAAAATAGTTTATAAACCCAGAGATGAAAAATCTCCAAGAGGCAAGACCTTGCTTTAAGAGAGCTGACAAAAATGGGAGATGCATCCAACTTAAAATGAAAAGCAAAATTACCAGTGGAGATGTGTGAAGACTATCTTAAACCAAAATCAAACAAAACTCACTGCAACTGAGTGAATCTCAGCCTGATAAAATATTTGGTTGTGAAAATAATAATATTATATGTGTGTGGGTGTGGGTGTGTGTGTCATGCACATCTGTCCATGGTCCTGAACCTCCATTAAAACTTAAGGGTCGGGGGCTGAGCCCCGGTGGCGTAGTGGGTTGTGCGCGTGACTGCGGCCCACTGGGACGGGGGTTCAATTCCAGCAGTGGGACTGGGCCTCCTACTCCCACCACCGGAGAGCAGTGATGCCCCCCCCCAAAAAAAAAAAAAAACTTAAGGGCCAGGCTGAACGCCGGTGGCATAAGTGTTTGAGTGCGGAACTGCAGCCCGCGGCAGTTCAAATCCAGCGGCGGCTCTCAGGCGCAGCACTGGGTAGCGCCCACCACCACCAGAGGCAGTGATGCCCACAAAAAAATAATAATAATAAAACTTAAGTGCCAAATCATTCTAATTGGGGACCACGAACAGCTCTTGTAAAGAGGGGCCTACGAACTCTTAAGCAGGTAAGAACTAATAAAAAGAGGGAAAAAACAAAACAACATACAAATAACTAAAGGCTTTTGGGACAGAATTAAGGAAACAGCCATGAAGTCGATGCCAACTCATAGGGCCCCAACAGGGCAGTGTAGAACTTAGAACTGCCCCTATGACTTTCCTAGACTGTAATTGTTCAGAGGAGTTTAAAGCCCTCCCTCCAAGTTGGCTGGTAGATTTGAACTGCTGACCTTGCAGTCAGCAGCTCAGGGCATAACCATGACACCAAGAGTAGCAATGAGGAGAGAAAAGGGGGGGCTTGCTTTGATACTTCTTTCTTTTTTTAATCATTGTATTGGGGGCGCATACAACTCATCACAATCTATACATCCATACATTGTGCCAAGCACATTTGAACATTTGTCACCATCATCATTTTCAAAACATTTTTTCTACTTTGTGTCAAAAGGCTTTGACATTTTTCAGATATTTGTATACACTATAATATATGTACATGTTATTTCTCCTGCGAATTTGAGGATCATAGAAAATACAGAATTAGATCTATTTCAAGCTGCATTCATTTTATTGTGGATACACCTGAAACAGCTGCCAACTCAAAAAGTCTCCCACGTCTGGGAGTTAGGGATAGCCTTTAAAGAGAGGGAAAAAGAGCCTAACCCTGATCTTGCCCCTTCATACTTTTTTGTTCCCCAAACTCAAAGTACATTTCAAAGAAACATGATCAGATTCCATCAAGGAGTCAAACTGTTGTTTTGAATGGGTGTAAATTAAAAGCACAGAATTCCTTAGTCATGGCTTAGAGAGATGGAAACACTGCCTTCAGCAGAATACTAACCTAGATGGAGGATATATTGAGAAAAATCAATTTCATGTTTTAATATTTAGTTTAACAAAGGGTTCAATGCTTTTACAGCAGCACAAAACCAAGCCCACTGAAATTCATAGTGACCTTGTAAGACAGAGGAGATCAGCTTGTGAGGGTTCCAAGACTATAAAACTTCACAGGAGCAGGCAACTTTATCTTTCTCCCACGGAGGTCTACACTTAAAGTAAAAAAAGGTAAATCAATGATCATCACTAAATTAGTGGAAGATGAAAATCATGATCATATCAACAAATGCAATACTTTAAATAGAATTCCAACAAAACCTGAAGTTGAAGAAAACACATTCCATATAATTTATATGACAAAACTGGCCCTTTTAAGCCAGTCAACCAATACAACTTACTTTCTGTCAGACAAAAATCTTAAGTTCAACATTTTTGAATACTAAGTCTTCTTTTTACAGCAATTTAGCTTTCTGAAAAATTTTAAGTTCTTATATGTTCCCTTCCCCAGTTTCTCCTATTATTGAAATTTTGAATCCTACTTGTATAGTTGTAATAAATAATAATCAGTATTGGTCCATTATCACTAATTAAAGTACATGGTTTATATTAAGAGTCATTGCTTGTGCTACAGTCCTATTGTTTTTTTACCAATGCATAATACCATGAACCTATTGTTAGAGTATTACACAAAACAGTTTCACAGAACTAATAATGTACTGAATACTACATTATTTTCATGCCTCCTTCCCTCCCCATTAGCAACACTCATCTTTTCAATACCTCACCTATTCCAGAATGCCATAAACAAACTGGAAATACACACTGTATTTTTTCAGACTGACTTCCTTCAGGCCACAACATATATTTAAGGATCTTCTAAGTTCTGTCATAGCTTAATGATTCATTTCATTTTATCACTATTAATACTCCATTGTATGGAAGTATCATAGTTTATGTATCCATTCACCTACTGGATAGCATCTTGGTTGTTTCCAGTTTTGAACAATTATAAATAAAGCAGCTATAAACATTCTAGTTCAACTTTTGTATAAATTTACATTTTTACCTCATTTGAACTAATACCTAGGAGTCCAAGTATAAATTGTATGGATAGCCTATATTTAGCTTCATAAGAAACTATCCAATTGTCTCTTCCAAAGTGGATGTACCACTTATCAAAGTTCACAATTTGAGTTATCAAAGTTCAAAGTTCACAATTTGTTTCACATCCTTGCCATTATCCAGTGATATCAATGTTTGGGATCGCAACTCTTTTAGTAGATCTATTGGGCTCAAGCATCGAACAATTTTGAGGATGGTGCAAGCCAGGGCAGTGTTTCACTCTGCTTAGGAAGCTTAGGGTTGCTATGGGTTAGAACAGATTCGATGATGCCTTACAAGTAGATCTGTGGGGACCCCTGATAGTGTACAGTTTAGACATTGGGCTGCTAATCAAGGCTACCAGCTTTAAACTTTAAGCCACCACATGGGAGAGAAATGAGGCTACCTATTCTCATAGAGTTACCATCTCTGGAAAGCACAGAATAGATCTTCTAGGGTACTGATGGTTTAGTGGTAGATTCTTCATCATCCATGTAGGTGCCCCAGGTTTCAATTCCTGACCAATGTATGTCACGTAGTTACTATTCAACTGTCAGTGGCGGCTTGCACCTTTTTTTTTTTTTTTTTGGTTGTGGGGGTTTTTAATTTTTAAATCATTTTATTGGGAAATCATACAACTCTTATCACGATCGATACATACGTCAATTGCATGCAGTCCATATGGGTTGCACATTTATTGCCATCATCATTGTTGAAACATCCTCCTTCCACTTAGGCCCCGAGTATCAGTTCCCACTCCTCACCTCCCCCACCCCCATGAACCCTTAATAATTTACAAATTATCATTTCATCATATCGTACACTGTCCGATGTGTCTCTTCACACACTTCCCTGTTGTCCGTACCCCAGAGAGGAGGTTATATGTAGATCCCTGCAATTGGTTCCCCCTTTCTACTCCACCTTCCCTTGACCCTCCCGGTATCATCACTCTTTCATCACTGATTCTGAAGAGATCATCTGTCTTGAATTCCCCATGTTTCTCGCTCCAGTGTACATTCCCTGGTCTAGCTGGATTTGTTAAAGCCATTGTGTCAATTCATTTTATTAAGGGACTACCTTTACCGAAGTAGAATTGGGATCATGGTAGTGGGTGGGAGGAAGCATTTGAGAACTAGAGGAAAGTTACTTATTTCATTGTTGCTATACTGTACCTTGACTAGCTTATCTTCTCCCTGTGACCGTTCTGTAAGGGGATGTCACCTCACCTTTGGGTCCCCAATCTGTACTCCCCACCCCATTTATAGTGATATAATTTTTAGTTCTTTGATGCCTGATATCTGATCCTTTCATACCTCATGGTGACACAGGTTGGTGTGCTTCTTCGATGTGAGCTTTGTTGCTTCTGAGTTAGATGGCTGCTTGTTTACTTTCAAGCCTTTAAGACCCCAGACGCTATTATCTTTTGATAGCCAGGCACTATCAGCTTGCTTCACCACATTTGCTTATGCACACATTTGTCTTCAGCGATCATATCGGGAATGGGGGCACACAATGTTATGATTTTTAGTTTTTTGAAGCCTGATAACGGATCCCTTTGACACCTCGTGGTCACACAAGCTAGTGTTGCACCTTTTTATAATGCTAAGGTCTCAATGGAACTTCCAGACTAAGACAAAATAAGAAGGTCTGGAGATAAACTTGCAAAAATTAGTCAATGAAAATCCTAGTAATCAAATGGTCCCAACCAAAATTAACCATGAGAATAGTGAAGAATCCAGCAATTTCATTATGCATGGAGTCATGATGAGTTGGGGGCAGTTAACAATAACACTAGTACATAGAAGTGGTATCTTTGTGTTGCTTTCATCTGCAATTTCCTAATGACATATGACGTTCATTTATTCATATATGTAGGTGCTATCTGTGTTCCTTATTTGATGAAACATCTGCATAAACACATTGTCAATTTTTAAAGGCTTCTTATCGTGAATGGGGTGAAGATTTACAGAACACAACATTTTGAATTTATTAATGCATACATATTTTGTTTCATGTTCTTGATTGAAATCCCTGTGATACATCTATCTCTTCCTTGCATTTCCTATTTCCATTCCTTTTTTCCTAACTGTTCCTGCCCTCTGACCATTGTTCCTGGGGGAAATGCTATCTTTTGATCTCAAATAATTGATTATTGTAAGGAGTACATACACTCCTGGTTCTTTTACTACCCTTATAGACCTATTTATTGTTTGTTTGAAAATTGACCCATGTTCAATTCCAAGCATGAAGAATAAATTATGTTGGTAGCGAAGAATACTGAAAGAACCACAGACTGCCAAAAGAACAAACAAATTTTTCTTGTAACAATCAGTGTGCTCCTTACAGGAAAGTATGGTAAGAATTTTTTGTTGCACGTAGCTTGGACATGTTGTCAGGAGAGAACAGTCACTGGAGGACATAATGCTTGATAAAGGTAGTCCCTTATTAAGATGAACTGACACAATGGCTTCAACAATGGGTTCAAACATAACAATGGTGAGATGGCGACCAGGTAGTGTTTCATTCTGTTGCACATAGGGTCAACTGAGTCTAAAATGACTAGATGGCATTTAACAAAAATAGCTAATGGCTTGGAACATTTCTTAAAACCTTTGTTGGCCACATGAATATTTTTTCCTTGGTGAAATATCTGTTCATGTCCTCTGACCATTTTTAAATAAGACTCGCTTCCTCTTGTGTAGGTGCTAAACTTTTCTTTAAACTTTAAGTGCTAGTTTCCCCCCATTCTATGGATTTCTTTTCATTCTTTTGGTGAAATTTTTAGATTTTTTTTGAGCCCCACTAATCTAGTCTGTCTTCTGCTATTTATGTACTTTTTTTTTTGCCAATACCTTTATTTTCAAGACATTGCATTTTCCACTTACAATAACAGTACTAATAAAGTGCGATGTTGACTTGATGTCTTTCCCTATGCATACTTTATGTTCAAGTATTGAAAATGCTCAGAAATTTAGTATAGCAGCTTTAACTCTTACTGCTAATCGTGGGTAACAACGTACTTATACCTTGTGTTAGGACTACTAAAATTCCCCCTACTTTTCCTTTGCTGGTGTTTTTATTTTTATGTTTTAAAATTAACAGTACTAGGCTATTTAACAACTGTAACTATGTACTAGGTTTGATATCACGAAGCATGCAGGCTATTACTCTTCTTTTTAGTAGTGCTTTGCTTATCCAAGGTCTCTTTCCTTTTCCTATAAAGTTGCTTTTTCCCAATTCCATGATAGAATCTTTATCAATATTGCATATTTGTACATCCCTTTGGAACATATTGACAATTTTTCTATCCATGAGAATAGTATATGCCTCTATTTTGGCACGGGGGTCTCTGTTTTTTGGTAGGGAGATGTCCTTTTTTTTTTTTTTTGGTTCCTTATAGTAGGTTTTATACTTTTCTCTGTATAGGTCTCTTTTTTCCTCTGGTTATATTTATTTCACTTTTTCGGTTATAACTGCAAATAACACTGTTTTCCTAATTTCCTTATCAGAAATATGTGTAGTACAAAAGAATCAGACTTATTTTTATATGATCTTGTCTCCTGCTACTTAGCTGAACTTTTTTTGTTTTTGTTTTTGTTTTTGTTTGGGGGGGGGGGGTAATCACTGCTCTCCGGTGGTGGGAGTAGGAGGCCCAGCCCCTCTGCTGGAATTGAACCTCCGTCCCAGTGGGCCGCAGTACCGTGCAAAACCACTACGCCACCGAGGCTCAGCCCATTAGCTGAACTTTTCAATTAATTTTCTTGCTGTCTTTGAGAATTTCTATGTACAAGATCACATAATCTGCAAAAAGGTTTACTTCTCTGCCAATTTTGGTCTTCTTTCTTTTCCTTGCCTGTAGTATTCCTCTGGCTAAGGCATCTAGCACAACATTAAGTAGAAGTGGTAATAAAGGGCATCCTCTCTAGTTTCCATTCACAATGGAACCAGTCTTTCTGTTGGGACTAACACTGGTCATTGGTATTACATACATTATCTTACTGTTTGGGGTAGGCTTTATATTGTTTTCTGTTTTCAGCACGTTTCTACTCTAATCTTCATTATTTCTTTTTATAATTGCAGGCTTGTTTTGCCACTTTTACTCTTTCTTGGAGATATTCAATGATGGTATTAATTTTGGATCTTCTTTTTCTGATAAATGCATTTATTGCTATAAATTGCCTTACGTAATAAAAACTGTTAATAAATTAGACATAGATGTCACATAATAAAGAAGACAAATGCCATATGAAAAACATCAAGAACTAAGGCTCACCAGGCTCCTGAGAATATCAACAAACAAATCTTTAACTATTTACAGGCCTTTTTTTTGTCCTTGGTTTTGTTGTTGTTTTGTTGCTTTGCTGTGCCTTTGTTTTTTGTGTATATTATTATAAAAAACTAGAGGAGGAAACAATGGGACCAGTGGGGATGGAAAAGGACTATGTAGATAAGATAAACAAACTAGAGGAGGAAACAATGGGACCAGTGGGGATGGAAAAGGGGAGATGGGGAAAAGGAAGTGGGCATTAACAAACCCAGGAACAAGGGAACAACAAGTGATCAAAAATCTATGGCGAGGAAGATGTGGAAGACCAGATAGGGCTTGATCAAGGGCATTTTCACCATGATTATGGTGGAATTGCTGAAATCCAAATGAAGATTGAATTTGATAGTGGGACAAGAGGAAAGTAAAAAGAAATAGAGGATAGAAATAGGAAGCAAAGGGCATTTACAGAGGTCTAAATACAGACATGTACATATGAAAAAATACTTTTATACGATGGGGAAATAGAGGTATGTGCATATATTTATAAGTTGAGTATTAAGGTAGCAGATGGACATTGGGCCTCTATTCAAGTACTTCCTCAACACAATGTTTAATGCTATTAAACTGGCATTCCATGATGATTGCCTTCCTGACACAATTGCTGAGCGCAAAACAGGTGCAAAAGCAAATGTGGTGACGTAAGCAGATGGCACCCAGCAATGATACAGTATCTGGGGTCTTAAAGGCTTAAAGATAAACACGCAGCCATCTAGCTGAGAAGCAACAAAGCTCACATGGAAGAGAACACCAGCCTGTGTGATTACAAGGTAGTGATGAGATCATATATGGGGCATCAAAGATCAAAAAAATCATCACTGTGAATGAGGAGGAGTATGGAGTGGAGACCAAAGGCCCATGTGCTGGCAATTGGACATCCCCTTACAGAAGGGTTGTGGGGAAGAGACGAGCCAGTCAAGATACAGTATAGCACTAATGAAACACACAACTTACTTTCTTCGTGTTTGATGTTCTAGCTGTCATACCACACATCAAGGATTCCTTCTGTTCTTAGCGTTCAATGTATAAAATCTGTTACTGAGATGTTCTTGAATTTAGGTGGGGGTTTATTTCAAGGCTGTATGAAGATCTTGTTTAAATTTTCCTCAGCTTCAATTTAACTTGCAAATAAACAACTGTTCCACAGTTGTCTCCTGGCCTTGTTGTGCCTGATGATATTGATCTTCTCAATTGTCTTTTTCAGATATAGTTGAGTCTCCATTTATTTTGTTGGAAAAGATCATTGCAATGAAGATGTCAATGGTCTGGAAAATGCTATCATTCAATCTCTAGCTTTGTTTCTATTACCAGTGCAATATTTTCCAACTACTTTTCCTTCCTCTTTGTTTCCCATCTAATTACCAGTAGTTTTAAATGCATTTTGACTAAATGATCAATTTCAGACTGAATGAATGATATAATTCTTCAATTTCCTCATGGCTAGCTCGGTAGTGGGAAATTCTGAGTAAGTGTTGTATTCACTGGACCTCCTTATAAGCATATAGATAGTACAGCAATGTACTCCAAGATAGATTTTGAAATGTTACATTTGGCAATGAATGTGATACCATTCCTCTTAAATGTCATTCCCGGCATAGTAAAGCTTATCTCTGTCACTCTCAAAATGGCCAATACCAGCCTAATTTAGCTAATGGCGAAGGGATATCGAAACCTTTATGTGTTCCTTTTCATTTTTGATAACTTTCAATTTTCCTAGATTCATATTTTGCAATTCCACATTGATTATTAATGGATTTTTGCACCTGTTTCTTCGCATTTTGAATTGTGCCCCATTAGCAAATAAAGGTCCTGAAAGATTCACTCCATCAGCAACATTAAAGTCGTCTCAACTTTGAAGAGGCAGTTTTATTTTCAATGCCCTCCAACCAGAAGGGTTCATTTACTGGTTCTCTATCTGACAATAAACTGCTGCTATTCACAGGTTTTCAGCAGCTAATTCCTCTGAAACAGACAGCTTATTCCTTCTTTCTAGTCTTTTTCTTAGACACCCTAATGGAGTAGTGGTATGCCTTAGGCAGCCTAACAGCAAGATCAACAGTTCAAGATTAACAACTACTGTGTGTATGATAGGAGAGGCAGCATGGAAATGAGGTTTTCTACTCTGGTAAAAATAAACAACAGTCCTACTCTGTCCTGTAGAGTTGAGCTCTATGAGTCCAAATTGATTTGCTGGCAATGAGTTTGGAGTTGATTTTTGGAGTCTGTTCTTAGCCTTGAAGCTCTGCTAATGCTGCCGATATCTGAAATAGCATGGCACAGTTTTCAGCATCACAGCAATAAGTAAGCCATCACAGTGTGACAAACTGACAAACAGATAAGAATTCCAGGAAGCTAATAATTTCAAGGTCCCCACCATTTCCAGAGCCATGCCATGATTCCAATTTCACAAATATCGTCAAGACAATGGAACAAAGAACATTTAGAACACACCTAACAAATCTGCACATATGTAATACAGAGGCACCTACAAAATAAGTTAAATTATAACCATACCAAGACAAAATCACTGCCATTGAGTCAATTCTGCCTCACAGCAGTCATACAGGGCAGAGGGTTTTTAAGACTGTAAAACTTTTCAGAAAGTAGGAAGTCTTATTTTCTCCCATGGAGTCACTGGTGGCTTCAAACTGCTGATCTTGTGGTTAGCAATCCAATATGTAATCCACTACACCACCTCAACTCCTCAAATTATGACTGTGATTGCATACCTGAAATTTAACCATTATGATAACTGTCCTACTTATCTGGCCTAATTTTTTTTTCCAATAATACCCTAGAGAAAATCTCTAGTTCTTTTAAAAGGTCTTTTTAAGAGTTCTTTTTAGCTTTAATAATTTGGCTAAATATACAAACTAGTATAAAAACTCTCTAGTGGCATTTATATATTAGAGTTTGAGTCTAAATAGTCAAAGGAAAATTGGTCAAAAGAAACTGAGCAAAACACATTGAGTATCCAATGATAGACTAGAATAAAATCATATATAATTATCCACATTCTAGAGACTGGCAACTTTCAGAGATAATCTTTTGGTTGAAGAGATACAAGTTGCATATGTATATTTTAACAGTTAGATTAAGAGACAGCCTTTTTGTCAAAGGAAAGTAAACTAAACTAAGCATTTCTTTAGCTATTTCTTTATAAACCTTTGAGGTTTTCAAAATAAGAAGTTTAGATGCAAATACAATTTGAAGCAAATGCAGAGAAATTAAGAAAATTAAAACCCAGCTTCTCCACGGAAGAAGCACACCAGCCAATGTGATCACAGGGTATCATTAGGACCAGTAACAGTAATTGGAAGATTCATAATCAACAACAAATAAAAATGTGTTGATGAAAATGAGGAGGGTCAGAGTAGAGACCTAAAGCACACCTGTAGACAAAGGAACATCCTCCCTCCCCCCCCCCCAAGGGGCAGCAAGAAAGGGATGAGTCAATCCATGTAGTAGAGCACAAATGATCACTCAATATACCTCTGGTTCCTTGAGGCTTCCTCAGCCCCCACTATCACGACCCCAGTGCTAATTCCCACTATGAACTGGGCGGGAACATGAGTCACAAGAGATAACGCTCACAACACATGGAATCCAGGAAGACGAATGGAAGAGCAATTTCAAAAGGGTAGGGTGTAGTATCTATCACAACGAATGGCACATAACCGCACACACCCTTGCAGGGGGAAGAACAACAGAAATCAGAGGAGAAGGGAGACAGCAGTCAGTGTGAGATATGAAAATAACAACAATCGATAATCTATCAAGGGGTCACGATGAGTGGGGGAGTAGGAAATGGAGAAAAAAAGGAGCTGATCCCAAGAGCTCAATAGAAAGTAAATGTCTAGAAAAGAACGGTGGCAATATATGTGCAAATATGTCTAATACAATTGATATATGGATAGTGAAAAGTGTTGTAAGAGCCCCCAATAAAATGATCTCTAAAAAAAACAAACCTTGGGCTGAGCCCCGGTGGCGTAAGTGGTTGAGTGCGGGACTGCGGCCCGCGGGCTTGCTGGTTCAAATCCAGTGGCGGCTCTCAGGAGCAGCACTGGGTAGCGCCCACGACCACCAGAGGCAGTGAAGCCCACAAAAAAAAAAAAAAAAACTGACTTCTCAAGGTATATTTAAAATGGAATTAAAACTGCATTCGCTGAAAATTCTTGACATTAATGAATATTAAACAATTCATTTTTATTAATAAATCATTTTATTTGTGCTCTTGCATATATTAATGCAGCCCATTCATCCATTATATTAAGTGGGTATGTACAAGTATTGCCATAATTCATACTCAATATCTAATTTAGATTTCCACTTTCCTTTAATAAAAAGAATAAAGCACACACAAACACAAAACGACCGTCTGCCATGAAGTTCATTCTAACTCATAGGGAGTTTCTCTGGTTTCTGAAGCTATACATCTTTATGGATGGAAACAGCCTCATCTTTCTCCTGTGGGGCTGCGGGTAGCTTTGAACTGATGGTCTTGCAGTTAACAGCTATACCTTCAGTGCTCCTTAAAAAATAATGTGATCTCACAAAAAATCATTTCCATGTATTTTAGAATTTAAATATAAATCAGAAACACTACTACAAAGGAAATAACACTACTGGTATGGGACAAAAATCTGTTGAAACTGAATTATTTGAAATTCCAGATACTAGCTCTGGCTATATTACAAGGAGCCCTGGTGGCACATTGGGTTCCACGTTGGGTTGTTAACCATAAGGTCAGTAGTTCAAACTGACCAGCTGAACCTCAGGAGAAAGAGAAGGTTTTCTGCTCCAGGAAAGTTTTACAGCCTTAGAAACCTATGTAGGCAGTTCTACGTTGACCATAAGGATGCTATTAATCAGATCGACTTGATGGTAGTTAAGTTTTTTTTTCTTTTTTATATTGAAATACATTACATCATTTCCTTTATTCTTTGCTTTTTTATATGAAATGGGCTAAAGTTGTATTTTTTAGTAATATACCTGGTTGAAAATAATATATACCAGAAAATCAGATATTTCATCTAAATTCTAAATAACTATTTTAAACTATACATACATGTGTATCGCTAGGTAGACACTGATTACCATCTGCTTTAAATTCTTTTGATTTTAAATAAAGATGTGAAGCCTAGAACCTAAATTAATAATAGTCATAATATTAATATTTTACTTGACATCACTAATTTAATGTTTTTTTCCCTTTTTAGATAAAATACAAAAGCAAAAAAAGAACTTTTTAAAATTATACCATCACCACCAAAGAAGAATTTAGAAAAGAGAACAAAAATGACCTTTACCAACAGCACAAGTATTACAACTAATCAGACATTGCTAATGCAAGGAAACAAAGAATTGCAAAATTCAAAAATAATTTTGGGGTATGTATTTCAATACAAATCTGAATGTTCATATTCCTAGTGTTCAGAATAAATAATGAAACCATCTTCTGAAAACTTGACTCAGAAGTAGTGATGATTGGTTCCCAGTAAGTCCTATTGCTCTATAATTCTCCAAACAAACTTACTTTAAACCTGCCCTTAGACAGAGATGAATGGAATAGCTGATCAAGAATTTAGAATTCGGAAAATTTTCCTCTATGAAAAACTGAAATTCATTTTCAGAAGTGTCATTTAAAAGTCTTTATGAGACATTTCGTAGCATTTTCAAAAACCAACTTGGATTTCAAGAACATCCAATTCAAAAACAAAAACAAAAATCTCTCCATCAAGTGACTCCATTCACAGCAAGCCCACAGAGCGGGCTAGGGCTGACTTTACGGGTTTCTGAGATGCTCTTTCTCCTAAGGAGCGGCTGGTGATCTTGGAACTGCTGGCCTGTGGAATACCGTTCAACTTGTAAACATGCCACCAGGGCTCCTGTCCATAGTACTTTCAGTTTGCAGAAGTGATAATTATATTCATTATTTACACAATGGTGTTGATTTGTCTTTTCTGCTGTTAAGTTCTTTTGCTGTAAGTCAACTCCATAAACATTGAAGAATATGTTCATTTTAAAAGTATCCATGTATCCTTAAGGTAAATACATAGAATATATCTTACATAATTTCTTCAGGAATAAATTACCTTCCTAAATTAAATACTAAGAAAAAAAGAACATTGCCAGTGAGTCAAATTATTACTCCATGGCTGCAATTACTATGAAATTAGAAGGCCCTATCTTTCTCCCACCTAGCAGTTGATGAATTTACACTGCTGACCTTTCATGGGCAGTCAAGCACTGTAACCACTGTGCTATTTAGACCCCACCTAAGATGGATAGGGACAATTTATAAATTGGAATCTGTAAGATCAAAGTAATAGTAAAGAAGAAAAATATAAATCTGCTTAGTGAACATACTATTGGATTCTAACACAAATTTCCTACTTACTGTATAGAGGTTTGAGTTTCTTAGTAATAGGACTTTGGAGAGTCTCAAAAGAAAAAAATATATTTATGAATATTTTAAATTAGATCAATGGGGAAGATTTTAAAAGTTGGATTTAATTCTGTAAAAACAGATTTAATATAGTCATGATTTGGAAAAACAAAAAACAAAAAATCAGGCCCTACTATCTATCAAAGCAGAACCCAGAAAAGTCTCTTCCCATGTTACCCTCTCAATTTGGTTAGACTAATATTCAGTGTTTCCATTACTATGACCATGTTTGCTGACCTCTGGGCGGGCTCTAGTTGCCAACCTTTTGGTTAATCTTGTGCCTGAGAATTTTAATGATAGCTTCAAATATCTGTTTTGAGGTTTTATTTCCCTTGTAGAGTTAGTATTAGACCCTTCTGTTTATTTGTAGCTGCATCTCACGTCATTAGAAGACTTCCTCAGATGTCAAAGAACCCTTGAATCCTTGATTTTTATTACTATTTAATTGTAAGGAGTGGAAAAGATGGCCTGAAACTCTGAAGCCTTGGGTGAAGTCCACTGATAATGAACTTTATTGTAGTGTGATTGCCTGTGTCCTTTGTTGAGAAAACCCTTATCTGTATCTTTTTGTATTTCTTCTTGGGATGGTCAAAATCTCCAGAAAACATTCTTCTAGTCTCCTGACTTTTTACTTACCAGTATTCTGAGAGCCAAGTAGCAATAAATAAACACGCTTTCAGTCTCCATATTTTCAGTATGAAATGGCCACAAGAAAGTATTCCACTCAAACCAGAAATGATTTTCTATGAATAAGCATCCAATCTTTGGACCTTTGTTTGGTGAAGAAAAAGATTAAAACACCCAGTAACAATCACATTTTAGGGGACAGACTACTCAAAATCCTAGAATTTCCTCAAATAGCTTCAATTAACTCTTCATATGTTAGTCCCACTCTCAACTCAATTTCCAGAAGTTCCAAAAGACAATAATTTCTACAACTTCTCATGATTTTGCTAAATAAATTGGATGTCTTCAGCTTTCAACTGACTTAGGATTTGATTTTCTCAGATCTGCTTGGATATCAATCATCTATCTGCTTTTCAGCTTCTAATGTTTCATGGCTATAGTCTCACATCCTGCTCTTCTCATCTTTGCAGATTTATAACTTTTTAAAATTTCCCATTACTGTAGTTTTAGTGGAATTGCAGAAAGGAATTAAATTATATTTGTGTTTTCAATCCATCATCCCCAGATGCTAAAGTATCAGTTTTTTAACAAACATGGTAGTGTGACTTATGCTGGACACTACAAATAAAGCTAAACATAAGTTTAAAGCAAGAACATGTTAACTTGAAAAAAAATAAGGCTGTGCATTTTACTGTATCCTTTACAAGAAGTCAAAAGTTTCTTTAAAAAAATGGACTTGAGGCACTGGGTAGCGCCCACAACCACCAGAGGCAGTGATGCCTACAAAAAAAAAAAAAAAAGTGGACTTCAAAGATAATGAAATTTTTCCATAAACCTTACATTCCTTATTTTCCTCCCATTATTTGTTTTACAACAAACATCTATCTCTCTTGTATCTGTCAATCTCGGCACGGTAAAACTCTTGATTTTGATTCAAAATGGCCAATACCAGTCCACTTCAGTTCACTAATGCCTAGAATATCAATCTTTATGTGTTCCATTTCATTTTTAACAACTTCAAATTTTCCTAATTCTAATAGGAATTAATTAATTTTAATAATTGTAGATTTTTGCAGCTGTTTTTTCTCACCCTGAGTTGTGCCCCCTCAGCAAATGTAGATCCTGAAGACTCTCCTTCCACAAGTTTTATTTACTATATTCCATTGACATCACCATGGTTGACTCTGGCTTGAGAAAGCAGCTCTTCCTCATTGCCTTCGACCAGAGGGCCCATCTTTCAGTATTTCTGATAATGGTCTGCTTCCATTCATTAGGCCTTCAGATCTGAAAATGTTTCCATGCTATGAATTAGGTTTTCAGTGGCCATTTCCTGTGAAGTGGACAGCCAATTCATCTCCATAGTCTGTTAAATCTGAAAGCTCCACTGAATCCTGTTTACTTTGGATAACCCTGCTGGCATTTGAAATTCCTGTGAACTAGCTTCCAGTATCATTTGCAACACACAAGCAGCCACCATAGTACAACAGACTGATATTCAAGTGGTAGAAATTCTCATAGAACAGCCTTTATCGCCCTCAAAAAATGAGTAGGTAGATTGTCATGATGGGATAAAAATTTTCAACATTCCTAACCTTTTTAACATCTATTTAGCTTTCAATTTTCTTAAATCATCATAAGTCCTGTGGATCTTCTTGCGTATTTAAAATCCTAAGGGGGAAGAAAAAAAAAGCTGTTTCCATGACCTTCTGAGCTAACCTCTCTGCCTTGAATTTAACTGGCCAAGCAGCTCCGCTTCAAAGCTGTTTTGGTTGGAAAGTTGCAATAAAGAAAAGGTGAAATTAAAATGAACCTTTTGGTATTGAATTGGATTTGGGGGCATCAGTGCTGTCCTCAAAAGCGTATTTGGATAAATACAGAATTCAATACAATGTAAATGTCATCAGCTGGATAGATAAATGGACACGAGATAGCGCTATACACTGTGAGTTGCAACAGTAATAAGCACACCTAACAGCCCAGGCCTTGGCTTCTAAATAACATCCTCCACTAAAAGAAACCAAGACTCCTTGGCTAGTTGCAGAGCAAGAACAGGGAAAGTATACACTGAAGAAGAAGAAGAAAAAAGAAATAAAGTATAAACTGAGTCTAAGACATCTCCTGGCAAGAAGCAAGCCAGTGTTCAAAATCTCATGAGAGCAAGTCAGAGGACACAGAGGTCAACACAAAAGCACTCAACTAGCCAAATTTGGGTCAATGTAAGCCTCAAAGTAAATAGATATAGTGCAGGATTACATCTTAGTAAATACACAGCACCATAAATTCATATTGATATAAACAAATGCAGGAGCAGGATATTTAAATAACGGACTGTACTTCCTCACAAGATTTTAAATATAAAGGAGGAAAAAGTAACTTTACATAGCAATGACACCTAATAGATACCACTTTAATCAAACAAATGAAATAAAATACAACTGCAATGAAACAATACAAAATCATGTGCCACCTATAAATATGCAGTGAGAAGACTCATTTCTGTGATATTCCCGCCAAAATTATATTATCTAAATGTAATCATGCATGAACATTGCCAATTTAAGAATATTAGACAAAATCATACCTAAATGCCAAAATCATGAAAGTCCAGGAAAATCAGAAACTTTGATCTAGACAAATGACATTGGAACTTGGAATCTAAATGCAACCTAAGATTCCAAACCAGATGCTTTTTTCTTCTTATCATTTTATTGGGGGCTCCTACAATGCTTATCATAATCCACATATACATACATGGTTTCAAGCACATTTGTACCTTTGCTGCTCTCATCATTCAAGCACATTTGCTTTCTACTTGAGCCCTTGGTATCAGCTCATTTTTCTCCTCCCTGCCCCTCCCTCATGAACCCTTGATAATTTATAAAATTATTATTATTTTGTCATATCTTATAGACATCTCCCTTCACCCACTTTTGTGTTGTCCATCCCCCAGGGAAGAGGCTATATGAAGATCCTTATAATCCCCTTTCTACCCCACCAGTATTGCCCTCCTCCACCGGTATTTTCACCCTCCGGGTAGTGCCCCTCTCTCTCACCACTGGTCCTGAAGGGATCATCTGTCCTGGATTCCCGGTGTTTCCTGTACTTATCTGTACCAGTGTACATCTTCTGGACTAGTAGAATTTGTAAGGGAGAATTGGGATAATAGTGGGGGGGGGGGCATTTAGGACTTGAGGAAAATTGTATGTTTTATCATTGCTACACTGCACCCTGACTGGCTCATCTCCTTCCAGCAACCCTTCTGTAAGGGGGTTATCCAGTTGCCTACAGATGGGTCTTGGGTCCCCAATCTACATTACCCCTCATTCACAATGATTTTTTTTTTTCTTTAATGCCTGAACCTGATCCCTTCAACACCTCGTGATCACACAGGTTGGTGTGATTCTTCCTTGAGGACTTAATTGCTTTTGGGCTAGATGACTGCTTGTTTACTTTCAAGCCTTTTAAGACTCCAGTCTCTATATCCCAAACCATATGCTTTGCTATGAAGATACTAGTAGGACAACTGAATAAATATAAATGGGTCTAAAGAGTAAATGATAGTAATACATTAGTGTTAATTTCTTTATTTTGAATAGTCAAAGTGTGGCGATCTTGAGTCAAAATCAAGTCATTAGCATAAGGTATTTTATTGTAATATACTTATTATGGTGAATTACAAAATGCAAAATAACATATCTGAAGATGAAAGAGCATTACATAGAAAACTTATACGTACCCAAATACCAGCTTAAAAGCAAAAAAATATTACACTTCCAATTTTTATAAAGTTTAAATTGTTTTAAATTTTTTAAAACTGTTTTTAGAAAACTGAAGAAAATTAGGAATGTAAGAAAAGACCTTATCATTTAAAATTGTGAATATTATGCAAAAAGAACCAAAAATTGTCATCAAGTTGTTTCAGACTCATGGTACTCCTGTAAGAACTGACACCCAAAAGGTTTCCAAAGCTTTAATATCTAAAGAAGCAGCTAGCTAGTTGTCATGTCTATCTCACTGAATTTCTGTTTAATTAGTAACTGTGTGCTTCACCATTATCACTGGGAATCCTTATACCATGCAAAATAATTTTCATGTCATCCTGAATACTATCAATAGGTCTTGAGAGATATTAAGCACATTGTTGACATGATCAAGAGACCGTGTTAAAAATGATTATTTTCTTTTAGAAGTAAAAATCCCTCTAAGCATTATATAATGATGAGTCAATCCAACAAGAGGTCATAATAATGACCTAATGCACTGATTAAAGACCACTCATACATTAACATGAAAAGAGTAAAAAAGAGAAACAGATATAACTCCACAATAGATTTTTACACTACTTTAGATGAAAGACAGCTTCTTTCTAATAAGAGAGAAACTTAGCAAACATACAAAAGATATAAACAATACAACCAACCACCTCGACCTCACAAACGGATACAAAACATGCAACCCAACATGAGCACAGTGCGCTTCTCTCCACAACACATAATAGGTCACAGAGCAAGTCTCAATAAATTTTTTAAAAGATCAAAATGGTAAAAAGCAACTTCTAGGATCACACAGCTATAAAAATGAGAAATAAGTAAAATAGTAAAAAAGGAAAAAGCTCATCTTTCTTCTGGTGGTTTCAAACTTCTATCCTTGCAGATAGTAACCCAACAAATAACCCACATTAACTCCAGCACATAACACATAACCCAAAACATTTGGGTCACAGCACAAGTAGTGTTCCAACGGCAATTTATAGCAATAAACATTTCTAAAAAGAAGATCCCAAATCAACACCTGGCCCAACAACTCCAACAATTATAAAAACAAAATAATCACAAGAAATAAAAATTAAAGCAGAAAGAAATGAAATAGAAAAACAAAAGAATCAACAAGACTAAGTTGGTTCTTTGAAAGGATTAATGAAAATCCATAAACCTTTGAAAATAATGATGAAAACATATGTACAAATGTGCTGACACAATGGATGTATTTATGGATTGTGCTAAGAGTTGTAAGAGCCTCCAATAAAGTGATTTTTAAAAAATCAATAATCCACTGTTCAACTTAAAGGGAAAGAAGATGTAAATTACATGAGTAAGAAATTAAATGGGGACATAGCAATAGAACCAAATGAAATTTAAAAAAATAAAATACTATGAAGGATTTTACTCCAGTAAATTTGGAAATCTAGAATAGACAAAGTTCTACAAACATACTATGCACGCCTAAACTAGCAGAATTGAGGCATATAATTTGAACAAGTCCTAGCAAAACTCATCACAAACTCCTAACTTTGGACTTGTTATTGGGAAAGACCAGTCCCCGGAACAGGAAATCATGTTTGGTAAAACAATGAGTGAAAAAGAAGAAAACCCTCGATGAAATGGGCTGACACAGTGGCTGCAACAATGGCTTCAGCATAAACAAATACTGTACATAGGGCACAGGACCAGAAGGTGTTTGGTTTGTTGTCTCATAGGGTCACTAAGAGTTGGAGTGAATTCAACAGCATCTAACAGCAAACAAGCCTGTCAGGTCACAACATGTATTTTTGGATGCTTGAAACCTTAACAAGCCCCTAAGTGAACAACACATCAATAATTTTTCATAATGATTTTAATCTTCTGAGTTGCAAGCTAGAAGGAAACTTTACCAATGATTTGCAAATTAGTGCTACATAATATATAAAAATGGAAACATATTGCATAATTATTTAGTTATTGATACAAAGAATGAACACTTGCTTCATATTCATTAAAAAGTTTCATTAACAACTTAATGACAACAAAATATTCCAATACAAAATATCTTACTCTTAAAAAAAAATAAGATAGTTTTCTTAGTTACGTACAGAAAAATAAATCCAATGCCAACATGATTTGATGAAACACTACCAAGTAAGATACGAGCATGTTGATCGGTAGTCAATATATTGTGTACAACTAAAAGGTCACTGGAAAGTGCAAACAGTTGACATGCAATTACTAATCAAAAGGTTGGTAGTTAAAAAAAAGGGTGATAGTTCTCCAGCCAGCAGCACTGTGAAAGGCAGGCTGACAATCTACTTGGAGAAAAGATTATAGTCAATAAAATCCTGTAAACTCAACAGCAATGAGTCTGTTTGAGGGGAATTTCATAGATATTACAAATTTATATTATGCTTCTAAATGTGGTATTCTAGTTCTTCCTTTATCACAATGTTGGACGGAATAAAGATTTTATATCAACCCAAAAAAGGAAACATTCTAAGGCAGCTTTCTACCTTTTGGCAAAATCAAAAGTCAATTGTACAACTAATGAAAACAGACGGAAAGGTTAAGTAACTTGCCTAAACTGTCCAGCTAGAAAACAAAGACGTTACAATGAATCCAGCAGCCCTATTTAAATCCATCAGGACCATTTCAAGCTGAGGTATTTCCTTCTAGATCTTTACATGGAAACTTGCAGTAAATTTAATTAAGCTTTATCACTATGAAGAAAGAAAACGAAGTACTAGAGGGTTTGGGGTTTTTTTTCATTAAGTAATCCCACCATCGTGTTTATGCAATGTGAAATATAACTGGCATTTAAGCAAATGACTGAACTAGTCCTCATGCATTTTTAAAAGACTGTCTTCAGCCATGTTAAACTGCATTTTTAAGCATAATTAGATTGTGCATCGGGCGAATGGTATTGACGGGGAAGAGTTAAAAAGTATATATCTCTATAGACATAGATATACACATATCTAAATATATCTGCACACACATATATCAGAAAAAGAAATAAAACCAATAATTTAACCACATATTTTTTAAAGCAATCAAGCTAAATTGTGCTCTCCTTTCACTTAATGCCATTAAACAGATTCTGGCTCAGCAGCTGTAAAGGACGGAGGAGAACTGACACTTCAGGTTTCCGAGGCTATACATCTTTAAAGGAGCAGATAGCTTCATATTTTCATATTTTCCCATGGAGCATCTGATGAGTTTGAACTGCTGATGCTGTACTTAGTAGCCCAATGTATAACCCACTGTGCCCATCAAAGTGCCTTGAATTACACTTTTAATATGCTTTTTTTACCCTAACACTCACAATGAAAGTTTGTGATAATCATAGAATTCTAATTGTTCACATAAACTTTTTTCTTTAATAAAACAGGGGATTCATGATATAGACCTTTTCTTTTTTGGGGGGAGAGGAGGCATCACTGGATATAGACCTTTTCATAGGTGCAATGTTATATATAATAGTAAGGTTTCCAAACTAACTAGTCCACAAAGTCTAAAACAGCTAAAATGTTGCTAGCATTATAAAGGATTCTAAAATTTAATGCGTCTATGATATTTTCCTTTTAAATATCACAAAGTAAAGAATGGAATATTTTCAGACAGACAAATACTAGTTTTGCAAACATTGAAACTGTAGTGACTAAAACTGAAAAAGATAAAGTGAGAATTGCTGTACTTATTGTGAATGCGTACGTATGAAGAAAATCAAGTTAAAGTAGAGTAAGAAATAGTCATAAGTAGATAGGCTTCTCAGCAATTTTGAGGACTTTGGGGGGCTGACAGCCCTGGATCATTACTGAATCTCATTTCATTCTACTTTTTATAGAGTGCTTTCCCTAGATTTACTTGTATCACTAACATCACTCTTATGCTCCTCCAACATGATCGTGTTAACCTTTCAGCTCACATGACTTTCACACAGAAGAGAGTAAAAATTCCACAGCTGCTAAGTAAAATCTAACTTATTTAGATTTTGGCTTCTGTCTCCAAACCACAAAGTATGCCAAAACTTCTTTGCAAAATTTCTCTAGTACTGATATTCTAGAAGCTACAGGGAACACCTTAAATGCACTAAAAAAGTACTTCATGTGGTGCATTCCCGCAACAGTTCCATTTATGCTCCATACACTCTGTGGGAATGATGGAATTCTATAATCAGATATGCTTCATAAGCTCTAGAATAACCTGCTGGTGTTGTTTTAATATCAAATATGTTTAAAATAGTTTCTAAAGCTTAACCAAGTAAATTACTTTCTCCTCCACAAAGCACCTATATATTCCCTAACTAGAAAGTTTATTGCTTTATGAAACTAGGCAGGGGACTAGAATAAAGAATCTAGAATTCCAAAACAGAATTTTTATAGGGAAATAGTTTTTATAAGAAAGAATTAAGAAATAAATATAAGGATTAGAGGGGTGAGCCTTCATTCTTCCTATTGCCATGAAAGCCACAGTGCTGAGCTCCTAAAAGTAGCACTAGAATGGGCAAGGGGATGCTGGCCAAATGGAAGGCTAGCAATTCACCACTTACTGACTGGAAATATAGGTGAAAATTATAGCTAAAAAGTAGTAGTATAGAAACTGGCTGAGACAACAAATTCTGAAATTTTTAACTATCAATTGAAAAGAAAAGGAAATCCCTAGATCAGAAAGTTTTAACAGAGTAACAACAAAGGAGAGGCATTCGTGTTAAAGTATAACAAAGGTGACTTATTCTTATAGAGTACATCATTGAAAAACAAAATGTAAAACATGATAGGAAAGAATGTCTTCACTCATCCAGATATGGTACTAAAACAGCTTGACCTTGACCTCAAAACTGGAAGTCACCCTCACTCACAAAAGATGAGACATCTATGGAACTAGCACTTTCTTACCTCCATCTACTAGATCGAGCTTATCTGGATGAGATAATTAAGAAATGATATGATTGTGCATAGACTGTATGATCATGCCTCATGTCTAACAGCTTTTACACCTCTGACAGTAAATGGAAGTCAACTTCCAGGAGCTCATGATCAGAAGAGGAAAAAAAAAAAAAAGAGGAAATCAAGAACTACAAAGGAGTGAAGTAAATTACACTGACAAAGAAGTCTCAATCTGAAATACCCAAACTTTCACAGGTCATAGTGAAGTAGCATCTCAGGAACATCATTTTCTTCTCTTTTTATTCTCTGTGTATTGTACTTTTACCTACACTTCTTGTTAAACTCTTAAATATGTCCCTAATCCAGGGGTCGATGAAGACCAAAGAGCCAATCCTGTTCCTCATAACAACTTTAAGAAGCACTAAAGAGCCTTAAATATGTTTTTCCAAACAAATGAAATCACTGTGATCTAAAATAATAAGCTTCAAATGTTTTCAGAGCTGCACGTTCACAATGAAAAAGTCTCGAGCCGCAGTTTGCCAATCACTGCGTTTTCATAAAAAAGGAACTCTATAAATCTTTTTGCAGCTTACATCAACATATTCAGGTATAAGATATGGTATAGGTTCAATTCCAGCAGTTCCACTGGAGCAAAGGCTGGGCCTTTCTACTCCCACCACCAGAGGGCAGTGATGCCCAAAAAAACAACAAAAAAAAAAGATATGGTATAAAATTTAAGTATAAAACACAAGGATTGTGCTTGCTTCAGCAGCACCTATAGTAAAACACAAGGGTATTTTGACCTTACCATAAATGCACATAAGCACAAACAAATACACACAAAAATGCAGTTTTGCATTATAATATTTATCCTTTATACAAAGGATACACTTAATATGGCCTATCCTAATCTAGTCTTTTTTTAAAATGTTGGCTAGACTTACTAAACTGATTTTAAAACTCACTATAACCATCAGGTGGAAAACCAATGAACTACATACTCAACATACATGCACGCTTCAGAGATAATTGTGGGTTTAGTTCCAGACCATCACAATAAAGCATCCAATAAAATGAGTCACAAGAATTATTTTGGTTCCTTGGTATACATATATGACAAAATAATAGTAACTTATAAATTATCAAGGGTTCATGAGGGAGAGGTGAGCAGGGAGGTAAGGGATAAAAAGGAGAAGCTAATACCAAATGTTTTGAAGATGAGGGCTAATGTATAAGCACATGGGTAGATGGATGGATTGTGACAAGAGTTGTACAAGCCCCCAATAAAATGATTTTAAAAAACAATCAAAATTTTTAACACCACAGAGAAAAGTTATGTATGTACATACAATATATGTAATCTATTGTACAATGCATCACAAAAACATTTGCAATATTGTGAAAATTACCAAAAGGTGACATAGAGAAAAAGCACATGCAGGTATGCAAACAGCACCAAGGCAAGGCTGCCACAAACCTTTAATTGTGACACACTCTCAATTCCAGTGAAGTAAAACAAAACAAGCTGTGCTCTGCTGGCAATAACAGTACCAAAAGAGAAAAACTTGTAAAAGAAAAATTTTGATTGCCATAGAAAAGTAATAAAATCAATTATTTGCAGCAAAATTTAGGTACTTTACCCTAAAATAGCCCAGACTTGCTATATAATCAAATCCCTAGAATTGAGGTGCTATGCATTTCTAATTATAGACCTCCAACATATTATGCTATCTGGTTATACATAACCATTCTATGATATGCCTTATTCCCATATGAAAAAAAAATCGCTAAGATTCTTAAGGTGGCAATTGTTTTTTACTGACATTTACATGTTTTTTAAAGCAACCCTAAAAAAATTACTCACAGTTTCTAGTCATTACAATAATCAATATCACCTGGCAATTAGCTTTGGTTTAAGTGAAATTTCTTCATATGGTTCTTCTACCTATGTCTCTGTAAGTCCCACTAAATGATTGGGTACAGCTATGCAAACAAGGCATGTGTAACCTTAATAAGTGGGGATCGTTTAGTTTTGGTTACCAATCCCATCTGAAAATAGAGAAGAAAGAAAATTCCCAGGACCATCAAGGAAAAATTGCCACTAAAAGAGCACATTTAAGATCCTGAAGTAGCAGAGGCAGGAGAAGTTATGCCACATCAAGAACAGAGGCTGTGGCAAAGAACCCAGAAGAGAGGGGGGGGAGGAGAGAGAGAGAGAGAGAGAGAGTTAGTTGCTGGCTGAGAAGAGAGGCACTGCTGTGGACAAAAGACTGTATTCTTTTTTTTTTTTAATCATTTTATTGGGGACTCATACAACTCTCATCACAATCCATACACACATTCATTGCATGCAAAGTGCATTTGTACATTTGTTGCCATCCTCATTCTCAAAACATTTTCTTTCTACTTAAGCCCTTGGTATCAGCTTCTCATATTTCCCTTCCCTCCCCATAAACCCTTGATAATTTATAAATTATCTTTTGTCATATCATACACTGTCCGATGCCCCCCTCCACTCGCTTCCCTGTTGGCCATACCCCAGGGAGTAGGTTATATGTCGATCCTTGTAATCGGTTCCCACTTTCTACTCCCCCTTCCCTCCACCTTCCCAGTATCACCACTCTCATCACTGGTCCTGAAGGGATCATCTGTCCTGGATTCCCCATGTTAATGCTATGTGCTCCTAGCCTGTGGTATGTTAACGTCCCTAATAAACCTCTGTAATAGTGAGTTTTATTGGTGAGTTCTGTGTCGCCATTGCAACAGATTATCGAAGCCAGGAAAAGACTGACATGGGAGGAACAATTGGTGTCAAAATAGGTAGAGAAAGATTGAGGACAGCGGAATGTCTAACCTCTCCCTGTGGCAATTGACCTTGATCTTATGACAACTGGATTTTCCTCCCTTGTGTAACCAAAGTCAAAAGTGGTCTCTATTCCATTCTCTCACAATCAATAAATGTGATTTTTAAAAAATAAAAAGCCCAAAGCCCAATGCTACGGATTTGCTTCCACCTCACAGAAACCTTACAGGGCAGAGTAGAGCTGCCCCATCGGGTTTCCAAGGCAGTAAATCTCTAAAGAAGCAGAATGTCACATCTTTCTCCAGCGGAGCAGCTGGTGAATTCAAACAGTCAATCTTTCATTAGCACCTAAGTGCTTTACCTGCTGTGCCACCACGCGGTCTGGGGAAAATAGAATAATGGCTACCACTTCTTACCATGCTTCAAATACATAGCTGGTATTATATTAACTCAAATTAATTACATGGCAGTTCAAAACCACAGCAGTTCCTCTGGAGAAAGACTGAGCTTTAGGCTCCCAGTAACAGCTACAGTCTTGGAAGCCCACAGGGGGTCTAATGCGTCAACACTGACTCATGGCAGCCAGTGAATGTGCACAAGGAGCCTGGGGGTGCTGTAAGCAGGGGAACGCTGAAGCTATAAGCTCCCACAAATATGATTTGCTACCTCGAAAACCAAATACAGGGTCACTAAGCTGGGATCCAAGTTTAGTTTGGTTTCATTTTTGTTATTCATTATCATCATCAGTTTTACAGTACTGATGGTGGTTAGTAGAAAGGAAGCAAGTGTCCAAGCTATATTTCAGATGACAATAATGTCAACCCTAAGAGGATTCTTTTTGTTAGTAGTTTGTATTAAATTGACCTTTTTTGTAATCTGGTAAAATTCATAAATTCTACTCACAAGAAGAATCAGCAATGAGGAGTAGCAGAAATGAAGAGAACCAAGTATTTTACCAAAAAAAATCAGAACCTTCCAAACAAGGCTTATTTGCTGATTCATATGCAAAAGAAAAAATGTGCCTAAGCTTTAAAATTACTCTAATAAAAGTAATGAAACCAGAAGATGAGCTGATATGCTCAAGTAACAAATTTATTAATTATTCACATTATTTTGCATATGTGAACTCAATTAGCTCTAAGAGTTCTTTGATTTAATGATCACTTAAATGAAATGCCAAAAAAAACTGTAGAAGCATCAAAAACAAAAATAGTTATCCACATGCACATAGTTTTGTATGGTCCTTTGCAAGTTCATTCTTGTTGCTATTAAGGTAATAAATATGTAAAGATTTCCCTAAAATCCCAAGTTATCATTTTGAAGAACCAGGTTAGCCAATCCCATGAATATGACATTCATTTAGTCATTAATAGCAAATTAGTTTATAAAGCAACAGTCCTTTTAACTTTACTTACACTAGCTTTCTTCTAGAATTGCACTACTAGCATCAAAATCATTATTTTATAAACAAGTACACAAACCATAATTATTTCTTGGTCAAGAAACAAAGGTGGCAAAACGTAGTCTTTCACTTTTGATTGGCTATGACTAAATACTACTAAATTTAAAAGTGATCTATGGTCTTAAGGCATTTTTATCTCCTTGGCTAGAGTGCTTACTGGTTTAATCCCCTCTTTCCTCTTTCTGCTCTACTTATTTCTCTCTAAAGAGCTATCAGCAACATTTCTTTCCTGTCAAAGAAAAACATCTTATAAAAAAAAAAAAAAAGAAAGCCATCTTATATTGAATTGCCAGTCTTCTCATTGTCATGATACTGTCATGAACAAAACATTAATTGTGAAATGAACCACAACTAGGAACAAAAGGATACTGATAGAAAAGCAATAGAGGGTGTTAGAAATCTGACCTTTTTTTTAAGTAGGGTATTATTAGTAGAAAAATAAGGCATATCCATTTTCATTAATATAATCAAACACAAATATGCGTCAGAATACAGAGAACAGTAAATATGCTGTCTTTTGGGATTGATTTTTTTTTTTAAAAATCAACCCCAAAGTCACAGATCATTTAAGGTAAAAATTAAGTTATCAATCCTAACTTCCACCAGGAACCCTTGTGCCCCATGGTGAATTTCTCGGTTTGAACCCACTAGCCACTCTAAAGGAGACTGAGGTGGCAGTCTGCTTCAGTAAAGCTTACCGTCTTGGGAACCATATGTGGGGCAGTTCTAGTTGTGTCACTGTGAGTCAAAATCTACCAGATATCATTGGGTAACCTCTACAACAGTACCTGTATATTTCCATCTCAGATCAAAAAAAATAAGAAAAAATGCTTGAAAAAAATAAACTGAGACCAATCCAACAATTTTGAAGTATCCTCAATCAGTTGTTAGGGAATGAGAAAAAATAAGTCATTTTCCCAAAATGAAATACAATTTATTCAAGAAGGGTAGCAAATTTATTTCAATTCTTAAATGAACGCTATTCTTAAATAAATTGCAACTTAATTATAATCATGATATATCTCTTGACAGTTTTTCCACTTCTAACCTTCCTTAATCCTTATCTAAACCTCCATAAATTGATAAGCCCTACTTTCAAGACCTCACAATACAACTTAAAAGGGGACTGAGATTTATTTAGAAGGCATTGTCTAGTCCCCCCAAAATACAGAATCCCTTTAAAATGCTAATCTATTGTTCTCTATTACTGATAAACACCAGTCGTTTACTTAAAGAGACTACATTTTGCTGCATCATATATCACAAAGCTCAAAAGGCACTACTACAACAGATACTTCTGAAACTTAATTTATTTTTTATTATACTGTCCGTGGTTTGAAATTGTTTAAAATGTATTTAGACAAATACTTCTTTGACTTTGGGCTTAATGAGCTAAATCACAAGTATGGTTTTTCCAAATCCAAAAGAAGCAAGCCAAGATCTAGGAAAACATATCTAATGGAAAATACACAAAATAGTTCAGAAAACAGCAAAGAATAGCATAAATCTACTATGTGATCTCTAATAAGCAAATATCGATGAAGGATAATGGTTTCTCTTTCATCACAACTTAAACATTACATTTCCTACTGGTACATCAAAGAGTTCTTCCATAAGTTTCTAGGTGAGAAAAAAAGGATATTAAATGTCACTTATCATCCTAGATTCAATTATCACTATGGAAACCAAAATCAACTCTTACTCAAAACCTTGTAAATATTCTAAGGAAAATATTATAGAATTTAAATATTTGAAACATAAGGTGCAAAACTATATATACTTTATAAAACACTTTACCTTAACAAACATAAAAACTGTTAGAAAAGTCCCAATTTTATCACTCATAAGAAATAAATCATTGATGGGCAGTTTAGATTTCTCATAGTCTCAGTATGAGTCTGATCATCTGTTCTTTAAAAATCATCATATTCATAAGTGTGTATTTTCCAACTTGATGACATGTAGTTGCCAGAAATTTTCTGACACTGGCAAACCTATCAGTTATAAAAGTTGCTATGTGTAGACACTCAAATCTGTAACTTGGTTGAGAAACTAATTTTCGATAAATTTCCATCCCCCAAAATTGCCAACTAAATTTTACTTTATCAAAATAAAGGTTTACTGGGAACAAGGGTATGTTAGTACAAGTCTTTTCTACCACACTAAAATTATTAGTATCCCAAAGGTACAAAGTACTTATTTGACCAATAGCCTTCAAAAGTCAATGTCTCAATTCACTAGGGCCTGATGTGGACTTTTCCCCAGGGAAGGGCTGAGGTCTAACATCAGAGGTAGAAGAACTCAAGTCCAGCTTTCAAGCTTGAAGGTCACATCATTGATCTAGTCTACTACAGCAGGTCTCCTGAAACAGCTCTGTTTAGAAGAATACAGATAAAAAAAAATTTAACTAGTTTAGGCTTAAGTGAAAATTAGAGTCAACTCAGACTGGTGTTGCTCCCAAACCTTTTCCACCAACTTCAATCACAGAATTTTACAGCCATTTATGTCATTCTCTCTTACAAACACGACCCTGGTTTTTAAGTCCATGTATAGTTTCCTTTGCTTGAACTATAGAAAGAAGAAATAAAACCCAAGGATCATCGTCAGGTCCCTGTTGATCAAGATAAACTTGGGTGTTTGAACATCTCCCATTTTAGAAGTGATTTCTGAAGCCTGGGAAGTGTGTCCAGCAAACACCTGTGATGAGATGGTCACGCAGGAGGTAGCTCCCACAACGGTCCATTTTGCCTATCCAGAATGGATGCAAAATCTGACTGCTGACCTAAAAAAAAATGTAAGCTCTCCAAGCCCAAATTCCATCTTAGCCAGGCCTGAAGCATCAAGACAACAACTGAGGCGCCTGGGTCGCTCCTACAACTTATTTACGCAAACGAACGGAAAACCTTGGGCATGGGCGCCTAGTCTGTTGTTATAGAGCCTATCAATATCCTAATTGGAGTGGCGATTACACAAGACAACGCTCGACCAAAACAAATGACTCTCACTAGCCGGCTAAAGATGCCATTCCGAGTTTTTGCCCCCAAACCCACACTCACCCCATTCTAGGTATTCAAGAATGTTCTTCTCTCGTCTCAAGGGAGAATTGCTGCATTCATCATACAGGCAGATGAGGATATCCAGTAAGGTCTCCACACTGAAGCACTGCCCATGGGTCTGAGCCGGCCCATCCAAAATAAACTGCTCCAACTGCCTCAGGCGCACTTCTCCAGACATGGTGGCTTCGGTGGCTGCTGGCTGTGCTGTCGAGGGCTTGGGCAATTTTTTTTT